>JAMPIV010010136.1:0-426745 GCA_024509875.1 Oreohelix idahoensis | reverse complement strand
GTGGGTTGGGGTGTTGTGTGGGGTAGGTGGTTGTGGTGGGGTTAGGGTTGGTGGGTTGGGGGGGGGTGGGGGGGGGGGGGGGTGGGGTGGGTTGTTAAGGAGGTGGGTTGGTGGGTAGGGTGGTAGGGGGGGGGGGGGGGGGGGGAGAGGGGTGTTTTGTTGGGGGGGGGGTGGGGGGGGGGGGGGGGTGGGGGGCTGGGGGTTCACGGATTGGCTTTGGGGAAATGGGGGAGGCATGGCATTGGGTCTGGTGGTGAGGGGGGGGGGTTGGGGGGGGGTAGTAGTGGCAAGGCGGAATTAGTTGTGACTGTGAGAGTATCTAGTCTGTCCACAGCGGTACAACGGGGAACGATGGGGTTGAGAGACCAATTGACTCAATCATTTGCATATGTTTATCACTTTTCTTCTATGTGATATATATCCAAGAGAGGAGAGACCATAAAAACGGGTCTATGACTATGGTAGCATTCCTTGGAATATGTGTATATGTTTTCGATGTATTTTGTGTTGTTGTTTATATGATAATTATCATTGGTTGGTCAGATTCGTTCCCATAAATATCTATATAATCATTGTTATAGTTGTTCCAACGTCTGTGTGTCTAACTGTCGTCACTTGTATGTGCGGGCACGAGAGTGGGATAGATATATTCATTTTATAAAGAACATATTTTTTATAGACTGTCTGACTCCTTTGGATCTGTTTTTGTAGAAGATAGGCGGAAAGAGAGAGAGAGATTTTCTCGATTTCCGGGACAGCCTCTATAAATTTCAACCATATCCACTCGTGGAACCTCTATTTCTATTCACATCTCACTGTGGCTATCATTCATTCTAAACCTAAGATTCAGATTGTTTGGGACCAACCCAAGTCTTAATTTCCCTATCAAAAATCTACGAACACAAAGACTATGACCCTCAGTGGACAGAAGAGATGTCGCTTTGTACTTATCTGTAATAACTTGATAATAATGTGTGGTAGGTTCAATGAACTCTATTGAGTTTTGAGTTCAGTTTCAATGTATTGGCACTGAGATGCCAGTAATAGGTTCAAGTTTAAATACGAGTCAAATTGTAATGACATGTGAAGATTTGTATTTTTATGGACATTGGTATCATATAAAATATTTGGTAACATTGTTGTTAAACACCCCACATCTGTGAATTTTTTTTTGATGTTATAGACTATAGACATTGTTCATGAAACATTTTATAGTGCCTCTACTAGCTGGTTATACCACATAAATTTTTTTTGGGATGATAACTTTATCTTAACAAGACAAAGTACACCTACATGAGCCCACCTCGATTTACGATTTAAAAAAAAAATAATTACATGTACTTAGACAAGTTTTACATACGAGAGCCCCCGATTTACGTTTTTTTTTCCTCGAATAGTGAATTTTTTCGGGATTTGGGTATATATTTTTGAAAGAACGCAAATGTCTCCTATCAGGATACATTTGTGTAGCCCCAGGATCTATGTCACCGGATGGCCTACTACTGATACCATGTCCATCATTCGTGCTAACAGTTTTGATCAGTTAGATTAGGAAGAATAGTTACGAGGTTTATTGAAAAAAGACTCGAGATACGCGGTTATCAGATTGAAACTGAAAGTAGGTTAAATAGCGGCTCAACGCTAATTTTGGCGGGAGTTCCTCAGCAACCGATGACGTAAATTAGAATAGCCGAGATACTCCACCGGTAGGTATATGAATCCAATAAAATAAATAAATAATTATTAGACTGACCAACCAGAACGGTTGTAAAAACGCGCACCACAAGGCGAAGGAAAATTTCGATATTCAAAATCAGTTGATCTACAATAGTCAGTTTGTACGGACGTATAACTGCTGGTTTTGAGGTTCTCAAGATGTCAAATCTGTAAAACAGATTGTTTGTTTTTAATGTTGGACATTCCTAATTATCAGTAAAAACAGCTTCGAGTGACTTGTTTCATTTTTCAGAAATAAAACCTAGATAGGCCAGAAATGCCTAACTGTACAGATAACGAGCTGAACTTATAAGGGATGAAACGGAGCTCTTTAAAGTCAAATTATCGCAAATCATTAAAAAGGTAGAGGCTCAACAATCATTTACTCCTGAGTCGGATAAATCTAAGAGGCAAACGAACAGGAACTAAGTCAACATACTTACCCCAACATGGATAGGCTACAGGGAGAAAATAGCCTATAAATATCCGCAAAGACACATTTTTATGAGGATTTGTAAAATGAATGGATGCAAGTGACTTTGTCTGGATTGTATATAAGAATAAACTGTTTTAATGGATCCTGAAGACTTTCTTGCCTACTTCATGTTGAAAGTTTTACGGTAAATAGTGAACGTAGAGTATGCTAATAACAGTCACACAATATTAAACACTACAGAGGAATTTTGGAACGAACTTGGTTACAGTTATCATCAAGAATTTATACCTCTGGCAGTATACCAGTATTCCCGACTTGAGTGATACACTTGAAACATATACACACCCCACGGTCACAAAGCTCCTGACCGCTCCTGACCGGATTGGAAGGAAAGTCCACAGGCTCCGCAGCCTCTCAATGACACGTCATTGGGCCGAAGGGCTGACAGCCCAAGTGCCGCTGGTTAAGGAAAAAAAAAGAAAAAAATTACGATATACAGTGTTTTCAATTCCAAATAATATGAATAACTGACGAGATGGGAAAGTGGCATCACACTTGTTAAATAATTGTAAATAGGGCAAATCACAATTACCAATTATGCTTGTAAAGTATGTTTTTACAAAAAACCTAAACAAATATAAACAAGATAAAATCTAACAAACTCAAACAAATACATCAAACAAAAATAATAGTAAGGGGGAGGGGTGTATGGTGTTTCCAGTTATATAACTTACTTTAATAGATAATAACTATGTAATAGATTGTTTGATATTAAATTAGAACATGTGGAAATGAAAGCTTGACAGGGAAAATTACAGGAAGGATTTGATCGAATAAATATGGATCCGTAGCTTTGAATGGAAGTAACGATTACAACTTACGTAACCCAGAATCAATGTTCTGATCTGTATTTACCGACAATGACTTTTTTCCCCTTACACCCGCACACTGTAAATAAAAACACAAAGATGATACTGATAAAATATATTTACAGGGGAAAAAAAAAAATCATGTTCCCATGCCGGGAATCGAACCCGGGCCGCCTGGGTGAAAGCCAGGAATCCTAACCACTAGACCACATGGGAGAGACAGTTTTACTGCCACATCAAGGTATATGTAAATAATAACTACTATTTCGGGATCAATTTTACCGTGTACTTTAATTAATGTTGTTAGGCTTTTATACACCAAATACATAAGCACAGATCCAAAGAGAATCGAAGCCGAGCGTTCCACAGAGAATAGTCTCATAGAATGACAGCCAATCAACCAGTAATTTGGAGCAATCAAATTGTTGAATACTCCACTTCGGCGTCGGTAGTGACAGCTCTTCTCCAAACTCCGACTTCATTTTTTTCTTAATGTTAAATAAAATGTAAATAGTAAGTAGTAGGTTGCGAAAAACAAAAAAACTTTACTCATAAGAATTTTTTTACTGTAAATGTGACAAAGGTAGAATCATTCATGTATTTATAAGCCATTCTTAGCGGTTTTCAATCTGTGCGCCGCGGCGCCCTGACTGACAGTCAGGGGTGCCGTGTGTGGGCGTGGATTTTTTTTCATATTTAGCTGTAAAGAAACCACAGAGCTGTGGGAAATTTCATATTTGGTGTTTGTCAACCTGCGTGACCCCGGAGAAATTTCCCTTTTGATGTTGGCCAGCCTTTGAAGTCCCGCTCCCGCGACCGGCCTATCAACTTTCCGCGTATTTTCCTCGCGCGATCATAGTAGGTAACACGGTGATTTTCTGTTTTCAAACGTTTTTGATTGTGTTGTGAGTTAGATATAAACTATGGAAAGGTTTTTTAATTTGGTAAGTGTTAGTAAAAAGCAAGAACTTGTTGAGGATGACAAGGAAAGTGGTAATGAGGAAAGGAAACGTATGTAAAGAAAATATGACGAAGGTTACTTAGATTTTGGTTTCACGTACACTCTTGTGAACAATGAAGAGCGTCCACAGTGTGTTTTCAAAGTACTCTCTGTCGAATGTATGCTGCAAAGCAAATTGAAGCGCCATTTAGAAAGTGTTCATAAGAATGAAGTGGGCAAACCAAGAGAATATTTCTCTAGAAAGCTGAGTCAAATGAAAGAACAAAAACCAGCATTTTCTAAGCAGGCGACAATCTCGAGTAAAGCTCTTCTAGCGCAGAAGAACTTGTTTCACCGTGTGCTATTGATATGGTGTCCATTATGGTTGGAGAGTCCGTGGAAAAACAGCTTTTGCCCATTCTTTTGTCGGACAATACAATCAGCCGTCGAATTCAAGATTTAGGAGAGGATCTTAATTAACAGATTATAGAAAAAATGAGGGGAAAGGACTTTTTTTTTTTAATGTGTTATGTGCGGTTTGTTGGTAAAAAAAAAAAAAAAAAAAAACGAAATGGTGGAAGATCTTCTTTTTTGTAAGGACATAAATGCAGGTACGACAGGCAAAGATTTTTTTTTTAACGTACGCCCGCTATTACTCGAGGCGAGAATCTCCGGTTAGTATATCTAACCTGACACTGATTTTTACGTTAGTGTCCATTTTTTCCCTGTACAATGACAGGTATCCACTCGCCATTCAGGCAGATCGTCACCATCTTCAGAGGGTACCCATTAGAGCTGGGTCGGCTCAGGAGCCGCCAGTCCCTGGTCGACGACACTCCTTCAAATGTTTTCGCCCGGGCTTGACGATATTGTTTCTATAATCCAAGGACACTTATTTCAACTCAGTGTTCATTTTGAAAAATACTTTCCTGAAAACTGTGACAGGTTTCAGTGGGTTCAAAATCCCTTCAGTAATGATGCTCCTTCGGACTTCAGTACTGCTGAAGAGAAAGAACTGATAGAACTTTCATCAGACCCTTCACTACAAGCAAAGTTTCCATCCATAGCATTGCCAAAATTTTAGTATTCAGTAAAACAGGAGTTCCCAAGCTTGAGCAAGAGAGCACTGAAGATATTAATTCATTTTGCAACCTTCTATCTCTGCGAGGCTAGGTTTTCAGCAGCGGCTTTCATAAAAACCAAGTTCAGATCAAGACTTGATGTGGAGAAGGAAATGAGGGTAGCTGTATCTCAATTTGTGCCAAGATTCGACAAGCTGTGTAACAACAAGCAAGCTCAAGTTTCACACTGAGGTGACTGGTACTTTATAGCAACAGTGAATGCAGTCAGCGACTCATAGCTTGACTGCCTGCGTCAGGACCAGCGAACCAGAGCTGGTCAAGACCGTGCTCCACCTCCACGTGGTGGTCCTGGAAACAGTCTGCAGCAGTGCAGGCTGGCTGAGCGAGCATGGATCGAAATGGGAAGGCAAACCCGGTCCTTAAAAAATGCCGTGCAGAAGTCGGATGTGTCGACCGAAAGGTGCAGATATCACAGCTTAGGCGCAAACAGACACAACGCAACCACCGTCCTTTTCAGGACGAACGAAGAAGATATTTTTGTTTAGTTTTACTGTACAATTTTTTTGTTATGGAGATTGAATCATAAGTGCAGTATATCAGTGGATGATTTTCAGACAAAAGTAAAAACAAATCTTAGAAAGAAACTACTTTTTCTGTGCTGTTTTCTTTTTTATAGTAAGGGTTTTCAAAGTGCACTTTGTGTATATTTTTTCTTGTACGTGTAATTTTTTCACAGATTGTCTAACTGCATTTTTTTAAAAATTACATTAAAAAATTACATTGTTTAAAAGCCTTTCCAAAGCGCCACTGCTCAAAAAACGTTAGGCTAAATGTCGAAACAACGCTAGAGTTTTTACCTGTTATCCCACAGGGGAGCCGCAGAAAGAATGTAGTTGGTCAGGGGAGCCATGGATTCCGAAAGGTTGAAAACCGCTGCAAATGTAAAACATTATTGCGACTATCAATCTGTTTTATATAGCATCCTGTAGAACATTAAAAATAAACTTTAAAGGTGACACACTACACTTGATTGAATTGTCTGCATATGTAATGAAGTCTGATTCATATCTCGGCAAGAAAATGTCAAATATCTAGGGAATTGAAAATTCCCAGTAATAAGAAACTTCTTAGACTACAGCTGGGAAAAGGCTATTTCAGAATAGAAGAACCTTACTGTGCAGGATGTCTTCAAGACAATAATATAGAACATTTCTTGTTAAAATGTAAGAGGTGTGAACAAATGAGAATACCAATATTAGATTATTTGCAAGCATCCAACTTACCTATAAATATAGAAGAGGTGTTGAGAATAGACAGACCTAGGGAACTGCATAATATAGTCAAACAATATTTAACACGAACAAATGTTAATATCTAGTGGCTGGGAATGTGAAGGTCTGATGCTGTTCTTACAATGCATATGACTTTTAACAGATGAAAGTCAATCTGTTAAAGTCCGTTATATAACTAGAAGAACCACCAGGCCTTTACACCCCTCCACTTTAATATTATTCTTGTTCAGAGTTTCTTCTTGATTTTTTTGTTTGTTTGTTTTTTTTTTTTTTTTAAATATTTATTTAACGTATAAGCACAATTGTGATTGTCCCTATTTACAATGATTAGACAAATGTGATGCCACTTTCTTATATCGGCAGTTGTTCATATTCTTTGGAATTGAAAACAATATATATCTTAATTATAACCCATCATTAGTTTTTTAAAAATGTGCATAGATTTGAATTTTTTGTTGATACAGTTGCTAAATGTGCATGTACTGCTATTGGAACCACATGTTTCTTGTTATAGCTTTCAAAATGTAATAAACAATATAGTATTAAATTGTTTTCATAATGTACCTGCATGTGATGTACTTGTAACACGAAGTAATAACTTACCACTTAAGACTGATAAGTTACTTATACAAGGGGATTGACATAAGTCTTGGGCCTGACCATGAAGGAGTCACAGGAGGAAGATGAAACTTGGCACATTTAAAGTTCATCATATTGCACTGAATGTGAGAAGTACCGCGTTTGTTTCTTCAATCGGTTTTCCCGCTACGCTGCACGGCGCAATGCACCCTATTGACCGGAATCTGCTGCTCCAAAGATTTGACAAAACAATGGTAAAGAAGGAGGCCATAGCTGTGATAAAAATTTCTGATGTTTCAGAGAAAAACACCTACAGAAATACACAGAGAGATGGGGCCATGGTGACAGAAGATGAGACTTGGATACACCATGGTGAACCCGAATCCAAAATTGCCAGCATGCACTGGAAAACCCCGGGCTCCCCAACACCTGTCAAGCCGAGAGCGCAGAAAACTGCAGGAGAAGTGATCTCTGACTATTTTTTGGGGACAGCAAAGGTGTCCTTTTGAAAGATTATCTGCCTCGTGGCAACACAGTTAATGGACAATACTATGCAGATCTTCTCACCAAACTAAGAAAGGTTGTGACCAGGAAACGAGGGATAACGCGCACTCAAAATCTTCCCTTGCTTCAAGACAACGCGCCCTCTCACAAAGCACGGGTTGTGCAGCTAGCAGCCAACGATTTGAATATTGAAATTCTTCCACACCCACCATATTCTCCAGATTTGGCTCCATCAGACTTTTTTCTATTCTCAAATCTTAAAAAACAGCTAAAAGGAAATCATTTTGACAGAGATGAAGAGGTTATACTGGCATGTGATGACAGGTTTAGTTTGAAAAATAGGGTGTTCTACTCCCAAGGTCTTTTCAAGGTCAAGCAGAGATGGCAGAAGTGTGTCAATTCAGACGGTGGCTATATTGAAAAGGAATAAACACTATACAAAATTTCAGCTATCTATGACATGTCCTTCATGGTCAGGCCCAAGACTTATGTCAATCCCCTTGTATTTTAATAAATAATATATTAAAACTTGATAGAAAGCAACTGAATTGTTTTAAAATAAATTTAACATTTTTTATTAAAATTATATTTCGAATTACAGAATTCCAGGAATGCCAACATAATATAAATGTGTTGTTATTTTTAATATTGTCCACGCTGAAATGTCATAATATCGGTGTAAAACTACCCTTTTCTTTCAAAAATATGAATTCGTTTTCCCTAGTTAAATTAACCCTGGATATGTACTGTACAAAATATTTTTAACATTAACCCGGATTAGGCTTAAAATGTAGCTATTAACAACTTTATTTAATAGTTATATATTTATAGTGATATCATTCTTAATGTTACTGAACGTGAAAAAAAAAAAAACTGGAGCAGTGGAGCAGTAAAGATTTTCTGTGTTCCGCTCCAGCTTTACAGAAAAAACCTGTAGCTGCACTGCTCCAAGCTCCAGCCCCGGGCTCCGCCCCAAAACTGTAAACGATAGATAAGTACAACACATAAAGGTATGTTTCAGGCACTCGTGAGAAATAAAGAAGAAAACTAGACAACAGAAAAAAAACAGCAAGTGTGGGAATTTTGCTTGTTTGTATTTTTGGGGTTTTGTTTTGTTTGTTTGTTTATTTTTTTTTTAATCTTTTTTTTTTTATTTTTTAAATTTGTTTTCTATTGAAAGGGGAGAGCATCCACACAATACCATTCACACAATTTTACATTTTTGATTTACTCTATTGGGACTGAGTGGAGTGGGCAGATGATGTCATATTTTGAAATCAGAATTATTATCTTGAGTTAACCACACTATATATACTAATTATAACCCATCAAGGGTTGAACGAAATGTTTTTTATTCAAAGACAAAATAAGACAGAAAAATAACAGAAATGTTTTTCAATCGGCGATTTTTTTGAATGGGAAGTAATTTTTCTGCTTTCAGGAGAAATATTCAAGGGACATAACTTTAATAACAAATAAAAATAATTTAAATTAGAACAATTATTTTTGCTGCAAAAAATGACATATTTTTTAAAATGAAAATACAATAAATGAATGTTTGCTTTTATGCTATTACAAATATGTAAAATTTTCAAAATATATTAATGCCAAATTTTATTTTGTTTAAAGAAAAGGATAAAATTAAATGTCAGAGTAGTACGGTAATTAAAATCTTAGTCATCTTAGATGTAACATTTAGATGACAGCTCGTTAAATGTCTAGGGGCACGAATAGCCTGCTTAGTTGATAATTTTTGACCGATAACTGATTCCGTAGAGTATGCCGGGTCTTATCCAGGGTCGGGTCCACACACCTTTAACACACCAAACCAAATAAAGTCTTATGACCTCATTTTGAACCCCGATAAGGGGAAAAAAATTTAAAAAAAAAAAAAAAAAAAAAAAAAAAAAAAAGATATGAGTTTTCTCACAACTAAGGAGGTGAAAGTGACGAATTATTTTTGACCGGCTTCGGCCGATAAATCTCTCAACAAGGTGTTCCACTTATTTGACCTGGGAGGAAGGAGCATAGTGGTTACTGTTTACAGGCCTCGGATTTCCCTTCCTTATGTGTTATAAATGTTTATTCATTCATTCATAACCCTCCACTCCCAAAAGGAGCATAGGCCTTCCAACAAATACATGCGCTAAGTCCGCCTGTCACGTGCCATCTTCTCAAGTCCTTTCCACGTTCTCCTCATCATTTTCACCTCTGTTTCCAGCTCTCTTCTCCATGTGCTTCTTGGTCTACCTCTGCCTCTCTTGCCCTGGGGATTCCAGAACAAGGACTGCATTGTAATGCTATCAACAGGTTTCCTCAATGTGTGTCCTATCCAGCGTCTTCTTCTCATCTCTTGTTCCACTGGCACTTGTCTTGTTCGTGTTCTCAGTTACACGTTGGTAACCTTGTCATACCATTTTAATCCCTCTATTCTACGCAAGCACCCATTCATGAAAGTCTGTAGCTTTTTGGTTGTTGTCTTTGTTGTTCTCCCTGCCTCAATAGGACTGACTTCACATTTGAGTTGAGGATTCTTATTTTCGTGTTGGATCCGATTTCTCTTGATCTCCATATATTTCCCAATGCAATTCTTCTTCTTGCGTTTGCATCTTTGAAGTTTACACCGTCAGACGAGTTCTCATGATGAATTCGACTGTTGTTTGAAGTTCCTCTTTAGCTCCATATAGCTTTGAGTTTAGTGTTGAGTCATTGGGCCAGTATATCTTTCTTAACTGGTCATACAGAGGACAATCCTGTAGAACATGCTCAGAAGTTTGTTCGTTTAATCCACATGTGCACAGTGGTGAAGCAGACAATTGTAGCTTGTACGTGTGTTTGTAGCGGGAGGTTATTTAAAATTATTTATCTATGTAAGAATCCAGGTATCTCATATGCTACCAGGACAGTATGCCAGTAAAGAGTTCTGGTCTTACAAATAATACCCCAGTCTTAGAAATAAGCACTGGTGTATGGATATCATAGAAATAGTCAGACTGTGAAAACCCTGTGATAAAACTCATATTTTTATCTTTTGGTTGAAGAAGGTGAAGCGTGTTTTGGGACAGTCACTCACAGTAGCGTACACACCAAGTCATGGAATGGTGTAACGTCTGATGATTTTTTTAATCATGGTTTATTACAATTATAACATCACGTAGATCTAGACGAATACAGTTACATCGAAACAGGAATCTTCATAATGTAGTTAACACACCATACGGCCCTTACACATCCTGGCCTACAAAATCTCTACTCCACATCAGTGCACAAATACTGCATCTACGGCAGTTATATAATAGTCATGGCCTACAAAATCTCTACTCCACATCAGTGCACAAAGACTGCATCTACGGCAGTTATATAATAATCATGGCCTCTCTAAAGATAGCAAACGGCTCACATCATCGCCGTGCTACTGCATAAATAGCATCCTCAAGATACTCTCCTGTGCTATAAGATATAATGCTGGATCCGTAAATATGGCCTCCTCACAGATAGCAAACGGCTCGCATCATCGCCGTGCTACTGCATAAATATTGTATCCTCCAGATACTCCTCCTGCGCTATAAGATATAATAATGGATCCGTAACTATGGCCTCCTCACAGATAGCAAACGGCTCACATCATCGCCGTGCTACTGCATAAATAGCATCCTCAAGATACTCTCCTGTGCTATAAGATATAATGCTGGATCCGTAAATATGGCCTCCTCACAGATAGCAAACGGCTCGCATCATCGCCGTGCTACTGCATAAATAGCATCCTCAAGATACTCTCCTGTGCTATAAGATATAATAATGGATCCGTAACTATGGCCTCCTCACAGATAGCAAACGGCTCACATCATCGCCGTGCTACTGCATAAATATTGTATCCTCCAGATACTCCTCACATCAGCGCTGTATTAATAATAATGGATCCTTCTCAAAGATAGCAAACGGGCATCCTCGCCGTGCTACACTCACATAAGCGCTATCATAATCTAATGAGTCCTACCAGCAATTTCTCACTCGACTCCATCCCCGGCAGTCTGCAATAATCTCGCCTTTACTCATTTTTAGCGCTATTATATGACATGTGTAAGTTAATGGATCCTTATCAAAATATTCACAATACTGCTCACCCAGCAGTTTGCAATAATATCACTTATCAACATGTCTTCACATAACACAATTATCCTCTCTAAGGAAATAATGGCCTTACATAAATCATGGCCTCTTATATTCAGCACTGTACAGGCTTACCCTCAAGAACACACACTATGGGGCGACCTCTCCAGATCGATGCCCAAAACTCACTGCCCACGGGAATACACATCCTCCCCCTAAAACAGCTACGAGACCCGGCTGTTAAAAAACACCGTTCAGTCTCACTACTTGCACGGGCTAGCCACAAATAGCTAAACACCCGTATCTCAAAACAGTTCGGAGTGAACAAACCTCCACAATTGAACTGACTAGCGTTCACACGCTTTGTAACCTTACTTCTACTATTACAATTTAACATAACATTAAAGACAATCACGTCTTCAAGCAATGACAACCCATAATCTAATCTGCTCACCTAATATTTTCCAGATCACGTCCCCTTCCATTAAAATTACTGGTAACAGTTTGCCACCCCGTCCGGGAAAAAATGATTTATCATTTTTTTGAAAATTTAAGATCCAAAAATTTAAAGGTTAATGAAATTATATGAAATACGTACAAAAATAAACTCCCAAAAATTTAACTGTCAATGAAGTTATATCAAATATCTCTAATTAATTACTTCCCAAAAATTTTAAAAAGTTAATGAAGTTCTATCAATTACCTACAAAAATATACATATGACAAGAGAACATAGCACATCTACAAAAATATCAACAATAAATGTAAGATAACGACTAAATCATCCAACATACTCATTCAAGCATACCAAAAAATAATCTAATACAAAACCAAACTAAGTATACATAGTACAAACTAAACAGAAAATAAACTATCGTAAGAGAAAAAGACAAAATATGAAATGGGAATATGATAAGCATCAAATAGAATCATAAGATGACATTGAAGACAACAATTCCATACATGTAAAACAAATAGAACTATAAGAACCAATTACATTATTTAAAGTCATATAATTAATTTAACACTACAAAGAGTGAAAGTATAAATAGCGTAACACGAAAAAAAAAAGTATACAAGAAGTATGAATTACATCAAAGATGAAACACGGAAGCATAAACAAAATATCAGACAATATTGAAAAGACAACAGCAAAGATGTAAAGAAATGACAAATAGTCAACAAAGAGAGATGACAGTAAAGATGCAAATGTAAAGAAAGTTGGTAACAACACCTAACAATAACTATCTAAATGTAACAACGTATTGTAAAATACAAAAATGCTAAAGTATATTTATATACTAACACAAAAAAGAAAGTTAATGACAAGCACAGCATAATAAGTAATTTAACTAAATTATAAACTTATACATAACTAAAAATAAATTACATCAAATATCACCCAAAAAAAAAAAAAATTATTAACGATAACACACGTTTCGCATTGACGCATAGTCAAGCGCTAAGAACCAAAAAATACCTCCAAGCATCACAACATTTTCAAAGAATTAATGTCACTACATAATAGTAACCCTAACATAAAATCTAGCGCTGGCGCAGAAAAAATAAATATCACAATGTCCAAAACACATTTTTCCAAAAAATTACAATACAAAAAATGTTTCTTATCGTTAGGTTAAATAAAAATAGTATTTTTATTTCTAAGTAATATGTAGCTATAATTAACGACTAACAATTAAATTAGCTGAGTAACATAAAATAATCTTATCTTAAACAGACATACATGAAAAACGTGTAAGTTTTTTTCTCTTCTTTTTTTTTTTAAAAATACATCAAAGAAAACGTCACATTGGGTAACACACTGTTAACTACAAACGAAGTATAAATATATATAAGTGTAATATTATTTATCTTAACTATGTATTATAATCAGATATATAAATTCTTTAAATGAACAAGAGTATCAGCCGTCGCTGTTAATTCTACCCTCTTAATTTAATAGGAAATTTAAGTTAATTCTGGCTGACAAAAAATCAAATTGTTTAAATTATCAAATGTCATAATTTAGCAAAAATGGAAACCAAGTTTCAGAATACGTCCTTAACTTCAACGAAAAATCATTAATAATACATACAAGTTATGTTTAAAATTACCTTTCACTAAACAATTAATTTAAATAATCTGTATATAAATATGTTAACTAAACATGGTATCAAACCCATGATGAAAAACAAACCCAAAATTTTAAGTAGTGAATAAAATACTCAGGACTATCTATGAAAAACATCGTCTCAGTAAATAAGTTTGTGCATAGAAATTATTTAATGCATAATTAAAATACAGTCATATAAGTAACAACCAACAAATAATTATGGCAATCAAATGTTACAAAGATTACATAATATTTCATTAACAACATATAAAGTTCTATACTAAAGAATACAATAACATTCAGTGTTTGTAAACAGAACAAAAATAAACAGGACCTTTGAAAAAAAAAAAAAAAAAAAATTCCTTCGAGGTCTTGCGAACATCTCATCAACACGCAAGGTGACATCATGACACGGTGGGTTAACGTACTGGCTAGGCTCGCTTGAATGGATAAATGGTACATAGTGATCTATATCTCTCGCAGGTAATGTCAAATTAGAATGGTGATTCCTCACAAAGTCGCTCGCTGTGAGACAATACAAATGAAAATATCTATTTTAATCCATGGTAAGATTATGAGGAAACACGGAAAAGTTCACTACACAATTACCCGAACTCCGTGGTGTAAGGTTGTGGCCCTCCTGCGATGTCAACAACTCTCGTCACATAGCAGACAACATAGGGACAACCTGACCTATAATTCACAGCTGTCAGTGCGGTAGGCTGAAAAAAAATGTACTACCTTCACAAGACCGAGATGATCTCTCAAATCTATCAGCATGACAAGCAAAAGCATTTAAGAACCTATTACCGTTCCTATTACTCTGATTGCTAATAATCTTGCTCTTATATGGAGCACAGTTAACCTGGCTGCGATCTGTATAATTTCTTTTGAGAGCATTGTTATTTGCTCTATTAACACTGTTGTACTGATTTAAATCCCAGTTACAATAGTTATGCTTAATACTTCTTCCTAGATAACTATGTCCACCCGATATTTTTATCTTTTGGTTGAAGAAGGTGAAGCGTGTTTTGGGACAGTCACTCACAGTAGCGTACACACCAAGTCATGGAATGGTGTAACGTCTGATGATTTTTTTAATCATGGTTTATTACAATTATAACATCACGTAGATCTAGACGAATACAGTTACATCGAAACAGGAATCTTCATAATGTAGTTAACACACCATACGGCCCTTACACATCCTGGCCTACAAAATCTCTACTCCACATCAGTGCACAAATACTGCATCTACGGCAGTTATATAATAGTCATGGCCTACAAAATCTCTACTCCACATCAGTGCACAAAGACTGCATCTACGGCAGTTATATAATAATCATGGCCTCTCTAAAGATAGCAAACGGCTCACATCTTCGCCGTGCTACTGCATAAATAGCATCCTCAAGATACTCTCCTGTGCACATAAGAATAATGCTGGATCCGTAAATATGGCCTCCTCACAGATAGCAAACGGCTCGCATCATCGCCGTGCTACTGCATAAATATTTGTATCCTCCAGATACTCCTCCTGCGCTATAAGATATAATAATGGATCCGTAACTATGGCCTCCTCACAGATAGCAAACGGCTCACATCATCGCCGTGCTACTGCATAAATAGCATCCTCAAGATACTCTCCTGTGCTATAAGATATAATGCTGGATCCGTAAATATGGCCTCCTCACAGATAGCAAACGGCTCGCATCATCGCCGTGCTACTGCATAAATAGCATCCTCAAGATACTCTCCAGCCGCTATAAGATATAATAATGGATCCGTAACTATGGCCTCCTCAACAGATAGCAAAACGGCTCACATCATCGCCGTGCTACTGCATAAAATATGTATCCTCCAGATACTCCTCACATCAGCGCTGTATTAATAATAATGGATCCTTCTCAAAGATAGCAAACGGGCATCCTCGCTGTGCTACACTCACATAAGCGCTATCATAATCTAATGAGTCCTACCAGCAATTTCTCACTCGACTCCATCCCCGAGCAGTCCCCTGCAATAATCTCGCCTTTACTCATTTTTAGCGCTATTATATGAACATGTGTAAGTTAATGGATCCTTATCAAAATATTCACAATACTGCTCACCCAGCAGTTTGCAATAATATCACTTATCAACATGTCTTCACATAACACAATTATCCTCTCTAAGGAAATAATGGCCTTACATAAATCATGGCCTCTTATATTCAGCACTGTACAGGCTTACCCTCAAGAACACACACTATGGGGCGACCTCTCCAGATCGATGCCCAAAACTCACTGCCCACGGGAATACACATCCTCCCCCTAAAACAGCTACGAGACCCGGCTGTTAAAAAACACCGTTCAGTCTCACTACTTGCACGGGCTAGCCACAAATAGCTAAACACCCGTATCTCAAAACAGTTCGGAGTGAACAAACCTCCACAATTGAACTGACTAGCGTTCACACGCTTTGTAACCTTACTTCTACTATTACAATTTAACATAACATTAAAGACAATCACGTCTTCAAGCAATGACAACCCATAATCTAATCTGCTCACCTAATATTTTCCAGATCACGTCCCCTTCCATTAAAATTACTGGTAACACCCTGGCCAGTTGGTAAGAAGTTGTACCAGGATTTAAGGTGTCTCCTCCCTGTGACTATCTTATGATTTCTATATTTTCTAGGGGATAATTAAAATGAACATTCACTGTAACCACAAATGTAAGAAGTGAATAATTCCTCAGGTACAGTTAAAATATTTTAATATGTACACTAATATTCTATTTCTGCTAGTTGGAAAAGAGCATTAAAATATATAAAAAATATTCACACAATTACTATTATTGTCTGTTTAGACTTCAAGATCTTGAATAATAAAGTTACTGAAAACTGGAATCACTTTTAATGTATCACTGTTCTTAGTCCTCTGACTTTACACATTACTGTCATCATGTGACTGAAGTTTATAATGATTTGAATCCACTATCGCTGTTGTTTCATATATATTGGTAGTCAGTGTCATAACTGGACACTTATCTGTGACTAGTGATCCTACTGGACACGGACTGTCTGTTGTATATATATCAGTATTGGTAGACCCAGCCACCTGGGATGCCAATGACCCAGTTGAAGTTCACTCGTTGGGGGTCCTGCACTCTTGTGGGATTGCCTCTGATGAACAACACAGGCTTCTGATACTGGACAGTCTGGTTTGAGTTATTTCATGGAACTGAAACATCATATCAGCCTTGGCTAGTATCTGGCTAGACTTTGTAGCTGATTAGCACAGATGTCAGACCAGTCAGTCATCAGATGTCACCGTTATCCAATCATAGTAATGGACATCATTTCAATGATACAGAATTAATATTAACATTATCAGTAATAAACATCATCTGGTTTATTCCGCTCCTATACATCCTCTAATTATTAATAACTTGATCTTTCCAAACCCTACAAGGTACAAATTTAAATAGTGATGCCAATCCTGGCATCTACACACAAAATTAATACACAAATAGATAGTGAGTGCCCGACTGACCAAACGATCAGGTTGCTTTCTTCAGTAGTACAACTACATAGTTGTTGAATTGAAGCCTGACTATGGAACACTCCAGTTTACCAGCTGTAAATGGGTACTCAGTTGTGCGCTCGAACTAGGGAAGGAAAAGGCAGCGAGGAAGGAAACTAGTCACCTAACCTCGTAAAAGCGGTATCTTCCGTGATGAAGCTTCTAACACTTCATTTGCCTATGACAATCTCTGCCATGAGACTGCCTTATCTTCGACGAGATACAGCATTTACTATGATAGATGTTATCTACATTTGGCTGTGGGGCTAGTTGTGATTAGTTTTTGTACAAGCAACAATCATCCACATAGCGCATGTTTAGACCATATTAAAAATAACAATACATTATATCAATGAATATTCTACGTGCATATTTTGTGAAGTCTATACGAACCTGAAATAAAAAATATTATACACGATAGTTATCATAATTTCGCTTACCCTCAGACCTCAGATGCTGGACTGAAAAATTTCTGGCGATCCGCTCACAATTCAGGTGGTACATGTGTAGTGGCGAACTCTGCCTCTCAGTCTGTCTCAAACCTCTTTCGTTGTGTCGCCTTTTAGTTAAACGCTCCGCTCTTTATAAGTCTCTGGCGGACGTATCGGAGAGCACTGACGTCACAGCTTAAGACTCGGGCTGAAATCCCTTTCCGAAACAGCGATTACACCCGATCTGTGCGTTGCCTGAAACTTTCCCTGTCTCATCCTCGGCTTATATATTATCCATACTGTTCCATCCTATCTTGTTTTATACAGCCGATATATCTCTATTATCCTATCCATGTAATTTCACAAATTGTTATATGTTGATTTAGTATTTAGAACAGAAGTGGGTTTACAGGCTTTGAGCTTAACTGTAGACCGCAGTAATACGCATATATCTCCGTAAGTGATAACTTCCTACTGTTTTTCCTTATATACAGTTATACACAATCCTCTCCTGGACTACAAGGTGACATCCTTTTCACAAAGATTCCATTATGCTCTTATTTATCATTGCCGATTGCCGATGTCTCATCGACATTTTGTCGATACACCGCCATTTTGTAAGCGGCCGGCCCTGTGACAATCGATCGGTGAATGGTCTGTAAACTACACGAAGCCACGTTTGCAATGTATTAAAACCAATTTTGCGACAGTGTTTATTCAGTTTGTTATGCCCTGTCCTGTGACGAAAAATGGTTACCTGTCCTTGCCGATCAAGAGTGTGGTAGTTATCGGGGGGTTTGGGATGTCAGGTATTGGTAGTACCTCTGGTTAGGGAGCTGTCATGCCCTTTTCAGGGCAGCTCGGCCACCTTTGGTCCAAACCTGGCATCCTGCTCTCACCTGTGGCTCCTCGTAGCTGTCAGCATGCGACAGCGGCTACCCCCCGGGAAACGGCTTTGACAGGCCGGCTAAACTAGGTGAGGGTAGCCGACTGGTTATAAGCCTTCGGTGAGTTATAGTCTGCCTACCCATGCATGCGAAGACTGGATTCGGTAGACTGCGCGGAAGAAACCACCTGTTGGTTCAACGGGCATGACGGCGATTACCAGCAACGCGCTGTGGAGCGTAAGGAGCATGGCGAGGCACGTAGAAAGCCATGGTCATTCACTGCACCTGACTTCATCTCCAGTCGTCTTGACTTGTCTTGCCACTGGATTAAGATGGACCCAGGCGAGAGAGTGAGGTCGACGAATTGCGCAACTCTTCCTCACGTTAAACCAAATCACTGCGCAAGTCACTCTTTCATCCACTCATCCATCCACTCACAACAAGTCCTGTGGCGATGGGCGAGCGGCGAAGCGGCAGGCGTGGGTGCGCTGGCAGTCGTAGTCGGAGACCTACACACAGGCGGCTCAGGCCATATAGTCGTCTTCCACTGATCGGAGCAGCAGTGGGATTCGGCAGCCCCCTGAGTGACTGAGCAACCCTCTTTAGGAAAGCACTGCTCACCTCCATGGCACGAGGAAGGGGCTAAAAAAGGTGCCCTAAACATTGCCTGCTCCACCATTACCTAACCAGCTTACCGCGGTTGGTGGGTACCCTACTTCAGCGAGCGACACATAAGAAAAAGAAAGGACAGATTGTTCCCCCCTCATTCTAGGCGCATGGAATGTGCGCACTCTACTTGACAAAGACTTTAACGCAAATAGATCCGATAGGCGAACTGCCCTGATTGGGAGAGAACTGGCCAGATACAACATTGACATAGCAGCACTGAGTGAAACTCGACTTGCAGGCGAGGGCCAACTTTGCGAAAAGGGTGCAGGTTATACATTCTATTGGAGCGGAAGAGGAACTGAAGAAAGACGAGAAGCAGGGGTTGGATTTGCAATCAAAACAGCAAGTGTCGGCAAGTTAGAGGGGCCCCCAAAGGGAATAAATGACCGACTCATGACGGTCAAGATCCCGCTGCTTTATGGAAGGAAACATGCCACCATCATTAGCGCGTATGCACCAACTATGACAAACCAGGATGACGTCAAGGATAAGTTTTACGAAGAACTACATGCAGTCATTGCATCAGTTCCTAAAGCAGATAAGCTTATTATTCTTGGTGACTTTAATGCAAGAGTAGGCTCAGATAACATCTCCTGGAATGGCACTATCGGAAAGTACGGCGTGGGTCGCTGTAACAGCAATGGACTTCTTCTCCTCCAGACTTGCGCAGAACATGACCTCCTTGTCACCAACACCATTTTTCGACTTCCTATCCGCAACAGGACCTCCTGGATGCACCCTCGCTCAAAGCATTGGCACCTAATTGACTATGTAATTGTTAGGAAGAAGGACAGGCAAGATGTCCGAGTGACCAAGTCCATGTGTGGTGCCGAATGCTGGATTGATCATCGTCTCATTGTGTCTAAACTTAAAATTCGTATCCAACCTGCCAGACGCCCTCAGGGAAAGAAAACTCAAAAAAGGCTGGATGTCACCAAACTAAAGAAGACAAAAATTAAACAGCCATTCACTGACACCCTAGAAGACCGTCTCAAATCTATTACGTTAGACGGCCAAAGTGCGGAAACAAATTGGACAGCCCTAAGCGAGCAGATCTACAACACTGCTACAGAGGTCCTGGGTCCCGCCATCAAGAAACCAAAGACTGGTTTGATGAGATAATAGATGATATAAAGAAGATGTTGGCTGAGAAACACCATCTCCATAAAGCATATCCAAAATCTACATCCAAGAAAGACGCTTTCAACAACATGCGTAGAATCGCCCAACATAAACTACGCCACATGCGGGATTCATGGCTGAGTAATAAAGCAGATGAGCTCCAAGGCTTTACTGACAGCCATGACTTGAAAAATTTTTACCATGCACTCAAAGCGGTCTAAGGTCCAACATCATCAGGATCATTTCCCCTCCTTAATGCAGATGGAAAAACACTAATTACAGACAAGAAAAAAATTCTCCAACGCTGGGTCGAACACTTTAATAATATTCTGAACCAGCCATCATCTATTAACGACGAAGCCATCAACCGACTGCCCCAAATTCCTATAAATGAAGCACTAGATGATATACCGACTCTGGAGGAGACTCAAAAAGCAATTCGTCAACTTTCTAGTGGAAAGGCCCCCGGCTCCGATTCAATTCCTGTTGAGGTCTATAAAGATGGCGGTACAGTTCTGATAGAGAAACTTCACATGATCTTCCAGCAAATGTGGCAGAGTGAAACCATCCCACACAATCTCAAAGATGCGTCAATTATACATCTTTATAAACGTAAAGGTAATCGCCAAGACTGTAACAATCATCGAGGCATCTCCCTACTATCAATCGCTGGGAAGATATTTGCCAGAATACTTCTTAATCGCCTTACGGCTCATCTTGACAAAGGTCTTCTACCTGAAAATCAGTGCGGATTCCGGAAAGAACGTGGAACCACCGATATGGTGTTCGCTGCAAGACAGCTTCAAGAAAAATGCCAAGAACAGCACTGTGACCTGTACACAGCTTTCATCGACTTGACAAAGGCGTTCGACACGGTCAGTAGAGAGGGTCTATGGAAGATCGTGGCAAAATACGGCTGCCCAAAGAAATTTATCTCAGTAGTGCAGCAACTGCATGATGGAATGCAGGCTAGAGTTCAAGAAAACGGTGAGCTATCGGAGCCTTTCCCAGTCTCAAATGGAGTTAAACAAGGGTGTGTACTTGCACCGACTCTTTTCAGTATCATGTTTTCTGCTATGCTGACTGATGCTTTCAGAGATGGGGACACAGGAATCGACATCAGATATCGTATTGATGGAAAATTGTTTAACCTTAGGAGGCTTCAAGCAAAAACCAAGGTCAAATCACACACCATCAGGGATCTTCTGTTTGCTGACGACTGTGCCCTCAGTGCTGGCTCAGAGGCTGATCTGCAGCATAGCATGGATAGATTCTCCGAAGCCTGTTCCAACTTTGGGCTTACCATCAACACGAGGAAAACAGAAATCATGTATCAACCTGCTCCTGGCACAATTTATACTGAGCCAATCATCAAGGTAAATGGTGAGAAACTGAATGTTGTGAACAGATTCACATACCTTGGTAGCACACTATCCCAGAACATCGTCATTGATGATGAGGTGAACACCAGGATCTCCAAAGCCAGCAGCACATTTGGTAAACTATACACCAACGTTTGGCATCGAAGTGGCATTAGTCTACAGACAAAGCTGAAGGTGTACAGAGCTGCGGTGCTTCCAGTGCTGCTTTATGCATGTGAAACATAGACTGTATACAGGCGCCACGTAAAGAAGCTCAACCACTTCCATACAGTCTGTCTCAGAAAGGTAATGAACATCAAATGGCAAGACAAGATCCCGGATACCGCCGTTCTTGACAGAGCTGGTATCCCTAGCATCGATACTATTATGATGCAGTCACAGATCCGCTGGGCAGGTCATGTAGTCCGCATGCCAGACCATCGACTGCCAAAGATACTCTTTTATGGTGAGATGCAGAAGGGTAGACGCTCCCATGGTGGCCAAAAAAAGCGCTTCAAAGACACGCTTAAGGCTTCATTAAAAACCTTTGACATAAGTCCTGACACATGGGAAGCTGCTGCGCAAGACCGAACTGCTTGGCGCACATCTCTTCGTAAAGGTGCAGCGGCATGCGAATCATCCAGAAGAGCAGCAGCGGAACAGCGAAGACAAGCTAGAAAAGACCGTGTAATAAAACCTTCTTGTGATGCAAACATTCCCTGCCCACACTGTCCGAGATCTTTCCAGGCCCGCATCGGGCTCATCAGTCACCTTCGTACTCATAGACTATCCTAACAATCCTAATAATTGGATGAAAAGAGTGGTCTTCATCACCCGTGAAGGACGAACAACAGTTATCGTTGGGTTGATTCTGTTCTTTTCTGATAGTCTGGATAGCTTTCTTTTTCTCAGTGAATCTGATTTTATTATCTTCTTGTTCGCTTTCTCCTCCCTTTTTTGCAAGTTTATATGCCTTTTCATTTCCGGGTACACCACAATGAGATGGTACCCACTGAAGTTTGGTTCTCTTTTTGGCAGCTACCTTGTTTAGTTCATTTCTCAGATGCGGGAGTTTACCACCCTTGAGAGCTTGCAGGACAGACAGTGCATCTGTGCAGATGACTAGCTGGTGGCAGTCAGAGTTGGTGTTATAAATCATATTTGCAGCTTGCTCTAGAGCTTGAACCTCAGCTGTATAGTTGGAACAGAATTTACCAGTGGGAATATGCCTAGTCTCATAGTGGTTGTTGTGATGATGTCACCATGATACAACGTTAAAATATCTCCAAAATTAACGATGAAATGTAGGGTTAAAAATAATGAGTAAGATACTAGGAGACATGCTCGCCCATGCCAGCCTTTCCCACCGCCATTTAAAACTAACAAGTTAGAAGTGCAGACGAAACGTTTACCCTTTGTAGACGGGAGAGAACGGAGGACACAAAAAAAGGAAAAATAGGACTGAACACGTGTTTGAAGTTCGAACGGCAAAAAGACGCAAGTGGGGGTGAAAGGAAAAAAATTCACGTCCCCTAGCTGACATAAAGTAAGGAAATGGACAAGAAACGGACATTAGCTCTTGATCGAGACAGTCATTTCTTGGACGTGTTTCGATACTTGGTCTTTATTTGAATGCCGCGGCAAAACACATGAGGGAAGGTTCTCGAACAAATTTCAAAAAATTAAACTTGAGAAAAAATATGTTTTTTCTTAATACTAGAGTTATGAAAATAAAACCTAGCTAGTTTGATAGCCCATCTTGAGCAGAGAAATAATATGCTTTCATTTATACAGACGGATAGATAATAAGGACGATATTGACAAAAGACTGTATTGTTCATATCAGGCAAGCGACTGCACTGTTAACCCATGTCACTAAAAGTTACCAAAATCTTGGCCTTGAGTCTGCAAACGTAAAAATCGAGCTGTAATTAAAGAGAGGGAATGTGGTGGAGAATTGTAGCTAAAAAAAACTTAGGCAGCAGATTCATGTAGGAAATACATGTAAAACCAAGTGTGTTTTTATGAAAAAACAAGTAGAGGCAGACGGACTAACAGACCGTAATACATACTTGACTGAGATTTGACTGAAGTGACTTTTGGTTGAAGATTTGAAAGCAAGGGGGAAGTCGGCGATTGGTCAACGCATTTTATAGTAGTGGCATAGCGAGGTGAACGTTTGATATTCGACATAGGTCTGTTAAGTGACGCAGTTGAATCCAAAGTGGTGTTGATTCCATAAGAATATAACTATATAGTGGGACGCCATCATACGGCCAGCAGCTCAGCTGAGTTTTGCTAGTAAATGTAACTGTGTTCTCAATTCTGAATTCTGGTAAGAATGAACAATATTTATTCTGTATATTTTAATAATTCGAGTGATTGATACTGCCATATTATAAAAATGATTACGACAAGTAAGTGTTCGCTCTAGATCCCCAGCCCTAGATCAGGGTCTAGAGACATACATACAAAGAAAATATATAGGCACGCCTAATTGAAACTATGAAAAAAAGATCTAGTGTTGAGATCAGTGGAACATATCACCTATCTTATTTAATAGCAGGAAGCTATTGAACATATCTCAGATGCAATGTAGTCTTGGGGAACTAATACTATGTGAAACCAACTTGGTAAGATGTGCTGTGTGGTCAGAGAGATCTGACCCAGTCTTTGTGGTGTTGTTGTGTGTAGTGTTGTGTGCAGAAGTGGTTCAGAAAGTAGAGTTCTGACACATGACCAATACTTTTGTTTCAGAACTGTGAGTTTCTATTTGGCACCAAAGCGGTGTCAAATGCTGTAGTAATATATACAAGTGTGGACCAGTGCTGTCTATCATTGTGTCAGAGCAGCCGTATATTGCCCCAGCACGGAGAGGTGGGGCCACAAGACTTCTGTACAGGATCGACGCAGGCGAGATAAGTTATATCTGGCCTGCTGGACTTTCACCAACGAAATTTTCAACTAAATTATCCCTAATTCACCTTTAAATAAAGCCATGACATTGGGGAAATTAAACTATATATATTTATCCCTTAAGTCAACGAACAATGTTTGGCAGTCATAGACTGGGAGTGATTACACCATCCCAACAGCATATCTAGTAATAAGTTCTCCTGTGACTATCTTAATATAATTATTATTAACCAGTCATTTGAAATAATTAAGTACACATTTTCCATTTATTATGTCATATGATTTTGCATTCCATTTATGATTCCATAATATTTCTTATGTTCTGACCAACTAAACATTTGGTTCAGAACAAAATAAATTTATCAAAAGATTTAACTTTAAAAACTAAAATAGCCTGAGTTAGTTCAGTGTGTTATAAATTTTATTAATATTATTAGACTTCTTAAATATCTCTGTGTGTGTGTGTGTGTAATTTACCACAACACATTACATATCAGTACCCTAGATTTTTAACGTAGCCACATTCATTAGTAAAAAAAAAAGATATGTGTGAGGTCGTAAGTGGTAGTAAGAAGGGCCTTCTGTAATTCACATCTACATTTATCTCAGGAGCCTTCACAGCTGACCTCATACATCACACTAGGTGACATCAACCATACAATACCATCAAAATCCACTACATATATTGGGGTCTTGTCCAGGGATAATTAGCTTATCAGTAATATTAGGATCTCCTGGTGGGAGAATTAAATCAGGGGAACAAATTGTAAAATTAAAAGTGTCCCTTAAAATTGAAAGTGAAAATAAAAGTTGGTGAATCTTCACAGCCAGTGGTAATTAATTAGTTAACTGGCTAATTAGAATTACCTTAGACAATAAGTAATTAGAATTACTTTAGTTATTTATTGGTTGGATTTTTACCCTGATCATTGTTATTTTGTGTGATGGCTGAGCTAGCAAAGTTCAGATCAGCTGCTGTGCTAACGGCGAAGGATATGGGAATGGATGGTCAGGTTTTAATTCAGTATGTAACTGCTGAATGTGACAAGTATATTGAAAGGGAAGATAGGAGGTTAGCTGAAGAGAAGAGGTTACAAATTGAGGCTGATAGAGAACTTAAGAGGTTGCAGATTGAGGCTGAGGCTAAGAGGCTGCAGATTGAGGCTGACAAAGAAGAAAAAACGACAGCAAAGGGAAGCAGAAGATAAAAGATTGACTGCCGAAAGGGAGGCAGAAGATAGAAGGTTGCAAAGGGAGCACGAATTACGACTAAGGGAGCTGGAGTTACAAGGCCATGCTCCTGAAAATGGTGCCAGCCCTTTTGCCTCAGATGCTGCAGCTAGTCAGGGTGCCTCAAACTCAGCTATGGGGTTTCATTTAGACCATTTTGTTGAAAAAGACGATGACATCGAGGGGTACCTCAGTCGTTTTGAATTATTAGCTACTACATATGGGTTAGAGAGAGAGAGGTGGAGTTTAAAGTTGTCACAGGGACTGAGAAGTACTTCTTATGAAGTCTTCGCAAAAATGAACAGAGAAGACCAAGACAATTATGACATGTTAAAGCAGGCTTTGTTATTGAGGTACGAAAAAAATGGTGAATTTTATCGTAAGAAATTTAGAAATGCCAAACTGTTGTCTGGGGAGACATACCACCAATTCTCTGCCAGACTGGAAACCTATTTGGAGAAATGGACTGCTCTGGGGAAGACCCAAGATCTTAAAGAGATGATCATGATAGAGCAATTGAGAGAGTTCATGGCTCCAGACATGAGAAAATTTCTCATGGAACAAGGTGCAGAGAAGTTGGGGGAGATTTTAAATGTCGCTGAGAGGTATCAGGCAGCCCAGGCAGAGGTAAGTGGCACTAAAAAGAAGCACATAGAAACTTTTAAAGCTCCACAGCCATTTAATAAATTTGAAAATAGAGAACAGGGTAATAAAGGCAGGACAAACTTTGAACGGCCAAGAAATGACTATCGAGACAGAAACTCACAGTTCAATGACCAAAAATACAATGAAAGAAAACCGTTTAACCAAGGAAAAAGATGGTGCAAATGGTGCAAGAAAGATAACCATAACACCGAATTTTGTAGAAGGAAACCTTCAAACATTGCTGCAATGAAGTCGGGGACTCAAAGATTAAAGGTTAATCCTAATGGACAGCAGGAACCTTATCACTCCCCAGTTTGTGAGGATGTTATTTGTAATGGGGTCACCATAAGGTGCCTTTATGATACAGGTTTGGATTATGATTCAGTTGTGAAGTCTAGCCTAGTGGACCCAAGTCAGTATACCACAGAAACAGTGGAAATACTAGGGGCGACTAAGGACATACCACTCATGACACTTCCCATCGCAAGGATAACGGTGAAAACTCGCTATGTGGAAGGAGAAATCAGAGCAGCAGTGATAGATGAACCAATCTACCCTCTGATATTGGGGTGTAGATACGTCTTCTTGGGGAATCCCGAGAGACCTGTGATCATGGCGACAGTGCAGACCAGGTCACAGAAAAAGGAGGAAGAAGGTGAACCTATAAATGCTCATCCAGAGGAGATGAGGAAGGCGCAGGCTGAGGATAGGACACTCAAGCCATGTTTTAAAAAAATTGCCCAAATGCCATACACCTCCAAGCAAGGGAGAATATTTTATGAAGGACAGATTGCTATATAGGAAGACAGGAACTAGATCCACTGGTCGCGGACAGTTGGTTCTTCCCAAGGTATATAGGGCAAATTTAATAAGGAGCTTACATGTTGGAAAAGATGGTGACCATGAGAAAGTCGGTACCATCTGCCAAAAAGTTGCTCGAAAATACTTGGCCCGACGTAAATGTCGATATTGAAAACTTTGTAGAAGCATGTGGCGTATTTCATGAGGGAACACCCACAAAGGGACAATATGTGCAGGACCTAGAAACGCCACGGGGCAAATTTAGGCCTGGAAGGAAAAATTATTATACTCAGGTAGACAAAGTGCATTGGGAGCCCCCTTTTCACACCCAGTCTTCACTTGAATGGATTAACATGGCCACTATGCGACGAGTACAAAGAAGAAAGTTACCCCAGAATAAACTGACAATCCCTCGGTCAGGATTATATAAACTGGATGAAACTAAAAGAGAGCGAAGATCTCTCATAAGCAATCTAAAGTGGGGAGAAAAACCCAAGAAGAAAATTGGTAGTGGTCGATTTGTGAGTGATGATTCTAGGAAGAAAAGTCCTCATTATAAAGCTTCTAATGGAAGGGACCCGACGGGTTCCATGAAAAATAAGTATGATAAATTAAAAGTCCAGATGTAGCACTATTAAGGACCTGGACAGATGAGAAGGCAGAAGAGACTGTTACCTCATCTTATCAATACGTGAACGAACTGACCACTCGTCTAAAAGCTGGATGGAAACTGGCAAATGATAATTTGAGACAAGCCAGGAAGAAACACGCAGCATATTTTAATAGGAAGGCAAAGGACAGAGAACTAGCTGTGGGAGAGAAGGTGCTTCTTCTACTACCCGGCAGCCAGAATAAATTACAAATTGGATGGCAAGGTCCATATACGGTTCTAGAGAAGGTGTCTAGAACAAACTATAAAATTGACAAAAAGGGGAAGGAGAAAGTGTATCATGTAAACCTTTTAAAGAAGTATCTGGACAGACCACTCCAGGAAAGCACCCCCTTACTGACCTTGGCTATCGCAACTCAAATGCAAAAGGAACCACTCACCTCGCATGAATACCCATTACATCCTTGTGAAACAGCGGCACAAGTAAAAGTCAGTAAACACCTGACTAAAAATCAGAGGGAGAGAGTTCAACAGGTTCTGGAAGAACATACAGATGTATTAACAGATAAACCAGGACATACAAATTTGCTACAGTATGACATGAAACTGGTAGACTCAAACCCAATCTGTATGAGAGCCTATTCTATTCCGTTCGCGAAGGAGAAGGCATTGAAGGAAGAAATAGATTATTTGTTGAAGGAGGGGATTATTTCACACAGTGAATCATCTTTTAGCTCCAGTGTCGTTTTGTTGAGAAAACCGTCTGGGGAACACAGACTGTGCATAGATTACAGGAAACTGAATGCTGTCACAGAAGGACAAGTGGATCCATTACTAGACACAAAACAGTTATTTGCCAGATTAAACAAGGCAAAATACTTTTCAAAGGTGGATCTTAGTAAAGGCTATTACCAGATTCCAGTGAAGCCTGAAGTGAGACCTTATTTAGCGTTTAGCACATCGGAAGGACATTATGAATTCAACATGCTACCATTCGGATTGAAAAATGCTCCGAGTGTATTTTCAAGGATGATGCGCAAATTGTTGGATCCCCTGAATAACCCATGTATCACGAATTTCATGGATGATATTCTCGTCGCCACAGAGACATTTGAAGAACACATTGACGCTTTAAAAATGTTATTTGATAGGCTTAGGGAGGCGAACTTAACTGCTAGGCCAACAAAATGTTGTATTGGATGCAAAGAGTTGGAATTCTTGGGACACACTGTATATCAGGGTAACATGACCCCTGATCCCAAGAACTTGGAAAAACTGCAGAGAGCACCTAGACCACAAACAAAAAAGGACGTGCGATCATTCGTGTCGTTATGCGGATTTTATCAAAAATATATCAAAAATTTTAACTCCATTTGTGCTCCTCTGACTGATCTGACTCGCAAGGGACTTCCAGATAAAATTATTTGGACTGCGCAATGTGAATTAGCTTTCCAAGAATTAAAGGAAAAACTCACTAGCAAACCTATTCTTAAATTGCCTGATTTGACACAGGACTTTGTGGTGAGAACAGATGCAAGTAATGTAGGCCTCGGGGCGGCCTTGTTGCAGAGGTCATCTTCACCCGATGGGGAACTGAACCCAGTCGCTTATGCAAGCCGCAAATTGAATAAAGCGGAACAAGGATATTCCACAAGCGAAAAGGAATGTTTAGCGTTAATCTGGGCAATAAAGAAGTTCCAAATCTATCTGTATGGTAGGACTTTTGTGGTCCAGACGGATCATCAGCCCCTCGTATTCTTATCTCAGGCTAAGCATGAAAACGCAAGATTGTTGAGGTGGTCTTTATTGTTGCAACCTTATCAGTTTATTATCCAATACATCCCAGGGTCATTGAATGTCGGTGCAGATTTCCTCAGTCGGCACCCCTGTGATCAAGATTAGATAATGGTAGGCGTGAGGAGAGATTTTATCTATGTGTATCACTGGTTTTGGAACTTGCCGTAGTGCATGTTCTCAGGTGGGGACATGTGTGATGATGTCACCATGATACAACGTTAAAATATCTCCAAAATTAACGATGAAATGTAGGGTTAAAAATAATGAGTAAGATACTAGGAGACATGCTCGCCCATGCCAGCCTTTCCCACCGCCATTTAAAACTAACAAGTTAGAAGTGCAGACGAAACGTTTACCCTTTGTAGACGGGAGAGAACGGAGGACACAAAAAAGGAAAAATAGGACTGAACACGTGTTTGAAGTTCGAACGGCAAAAAGACGCAAGTGGGGGTGAAAGGAAAAAAATTCACGTCCCCTAGCTGACATAAAGTAAGGAAATGGACAAGAAACGGACATTAGCTCTTGATCGAGACAGTCATTTCTTGGACGTGTTTCGATACTTGGTCTTTATTTGAATGCCGCGGCAAAACACATGAGGGAAGGTTCTCGAACAAATTTCAAAAAATTAAACTTGAGAAAAAATATGTTTTTTCTTAATACTAGAGTTATGAAAATAAAACCTAGCTAGTTTGATAGCCCATCTTGAGCAGAGAAATAATATGCTTTCATTTATACAGACGGATAGATAATAAGGACGATATTGACAAAAGACTGTATTGTTCATATCAGGCAAGCGACTGCACTGTTAACCCATGTCACTAAAAGTTACCAAAATCTTGGCCTTGAGTCTGCAAACGTAAAAATCGAGCTGTAATTAAAGAGAGGGAATGTGGTGGAGAATTGTAGCTAAAAATAACTTAGGCAGCAGATTCGTGTAGGAAATACATGTAAAACCAAGTGTGTTTTTATGAAAAAACAAGTAGAGGCAGACGGACTAACAGACCGTAATACATACTTGACTGAGATTTGACTGAAGTGACTTTTGGTTGAAGATTTGAAAGCAAGGGGGGAAGTCGGCGATTGGTCAACGCATTTTATAGTAGCGGGATAGAGAGGTGAAAGTTTGCCATTCGACATAAGTCTGTTCAGAGACGCAGTTTGAATCCATGGTGGTGTTGATTCCATAAGAATATAACTATATAGTGGGACGCCATCATACGGCCAGCAGCTCAGCTGAGTTTTGCTAGTAAATGTAACTGTGTTCTCAATTCTGAATTCTGGTAAGAATGAACAATATTTATTCTGTATATTTTAATAATTCGAGTGATTGATACTGCCATATTATAAAAATGATTACGACAAGTAAGTGTTCGCTCTAGATCCCCAGCCCTAGATCAGGGTCTAGAGACATACATACAAAGAAAATATATAGGCACGCCTAATTGAAACTATGAAAAAAAGATCTAGTGTTGAGATCAGTGGAACATATCACCTATCTTATTTAATAGCAGGAAGCTATTGAACATATCTCAGATGCAATGTAGTCTTGGGGAACTAATACTATGTGAAACCAACTTGGTAAGATGTGCTGTGTGGTCAGAGAGATCTGACCCAGTCTATGTGGTGTTGTTGTGTGTAGTGTTGTGTGCAGAAGTGGTTCAGAAAGTAGAGTTCTGACACATGACCAATACTTTTGTTTCAGAACTGTGAGTTTCTATTTGGCACCAAAGCGGTGTCAAATGCTGTAGTAATATATACAAGTGTGGACCAGTGCTATCTATCATTGTGTCAGAGCAGCCGTATATTGCCCCAGCACGGAGAGGTGGGGCCACAAGACTTCTGTACAGGATCGACGCAGGCGAGATAAGTTATATCTGGCCTGCTGGACTTTCACCAACGAAATTTTCAACTAAATTATCCCTAATTCACCTTTAAATAAAGCCATGACATTGGGGAAATTAAACTATATATATTTATCCCTTAAGTCATCGAACAATGTTTGGCAGTCATAGACTGGGAGTGATTACACCATCCCAACAGCATATCTAGTAATAAGTTCTCCTGTGACTATCTTAATATAATTATTATTAACCAGTCATTTGAAATAATTAAGTACACATTTTCCATTTATTATGTCATATGATTTTGCATTCCATTTATGATTCCATAATATTTCTTATGTTCTGACCAACTAAACATTTGGTTCAGAACAAAATAAATTTATCAAAAGATTTAACTTTAAAAACTAAAATAGCCTGAGTTAGTTCAGTGTGTTATAAATTTTATTAGTATTATTAGACTTCTTAAATATCTCTGTGTGTGTGTGTGTGTAATTTACCACAACACATTACATATCAGTACCCTAGATTTTTAACGTAGCCACATTCATTAGTAAAAAAAAAGATATGTGTGAGGTCGTAAGTGGTAGTAAGAAGGGCCTTCTGTAATTCACATCTACATTTATCTTCACAGCTGACCTCATACATCACACTAGGTGACATCAACCATACAATACCATCAAAATCCACTACAGTTGTCAGGATATGAGATAAAGATACCGGCACCTCCATTCCTAACAGCACTTGTTGCTGATCCATCTGTATAGGCGTGTATCCATGATTGATCGGGATAGCTTTCTTGGATCATACTCAATGTAGCAGTTCGTTTTTGCAGATCATTATACTCATATCCACTTGTGAGACCACTGACTGATGTATTAATTTGGAGGGCATTGCTGGCCTGCTACCATGGTACAGGGTACAGGATGGGCTTCAGTGGTGTTGTCTTCATGGACAGGTCTTCCCGATGCTGTCTTTTAAGTCTTTTTCCCCGTGTACAAAGCTGCTACGTTTTAGACGTCCCAATGCCAGATCATCTAATCTTGCCTTCATTGGGTGCGCTGGCATACTGTTGCAATTTTCCATTTGGATCATGCTTTGTGTGTCTCTTCTATAGGACAATGTCTGTAATCCAGCAGCTTTCTGCATCTCTGATATTGGTGTAGTTTTCATGGCTCCTGTAATGAGCCTGAGATCTTGGTTTTGCACCTTGTCCAAAGACTGCAGATGTGAGTTAGCAGCTGATGACCATGCTGCTGAGCTAAACTCTAAGTGTGGTCTTATTACTCAATTATAAATCTTCTTCAGAGTTCGTTCATTTGCTCCCCAGTTGGTACCTGCTAATTTTCTGAGTATGCCTAGTCGTCTTCAGGCCTTTCCCTCTGCATTTTCAATATGCTTATGCCATGTAAGCTTTTGGTCAAATGTCACCCCAAGATAGGTCGGGTAGCTTTCTTCCTTGATCATGGTTGTCCCTAAGTGTATGTTAGCTGCTATGTCCTTGGGGGCGAGGGAGAACAGTGTTGTGGTGGTTTTGGCTGTGTTTATTGTGATAAGCCATTTCTCTGCCCATGACACTAGCGTGTCTGCTGCCTACTGCACTCTTTAATTTGCTGTGGTGACGTTTTCATCAGCGCACCAGAGTACTAGGTCATCTGCATATAAGGCAGCTTTCACTCCATCGGGGAGATCTTTCATCAGGTAATTGATGTAAGCAAGGAAGAGTGTTGGGGAAATTACTCCTCCTTGAGGTACCCCCTGATAGAGCAACACTTTTCTGTTCTGCAGACCATCAAGAGTGACTCTAGTTCTCCTGTTGTGCAAGTATGACTGGATCCATTTTATCATGTTGCCTTGGATTCCACTTCTCCTAAGTTTTGCAATAAGGCCATCTTTCCACACCTTGTCAAAGGCCTGCTTGAAGTCGACCCAGATCGTTAGGACCTGTTTCTTCTCCTAGAAGGCATCTTCTACTGCTTGAGACAAGTAAGTAACTTGGTCTTCTATACTGTAGCATTCTCTAAATCCAGCTTGTTCCGGCACCAGGATCTGCTCAGACTCTAAATACCATTTCAATCTGTGGTTGACTGTTCGCTCCATAGTCTTCCCAACACAGCTTGTGAGACTGATTGGCCGGTAACTTGCAGCCTCGGTCTTATATTTCCCTTTCTTTAGTATGGGTATTGTGATGGCTTCTCTCCATACTTGGGGTACCGTTCCTTTCAACCAGCTGTGGTTGAATATCTCAAGCAGTTTTGTCTTTGCTGCTGAGCTCAGATTTACTAGCATTTCGTTGTTGATTTTGTCTGGGCCGGGTGACTTTTGGAACTTAAGCTTGGAAATAGCGTTCTGTAGTTCTCCTAGTGTGATGGGTTCTCTCATTGGGGCAGGAGTATCTGTCTGTCCCATGGTTGCCAGTATTTCTTTTTTTATCTCTCTCTGATGGTCTTTGTTAATGGATAAGTTGCTTTCTGAAATGTATCTTCTAGCAAACAGGTCTGCAGCTTGTTTTCCTCTGAGAAGTTTGCCACCTTCATCCAATGGGATAGTCTGCCTAGGCAAGGAACGCTCTTCATTTAGAGACTTGATTAATCTCCAAAGTTTCTTGCCGTCTTTCTCAAGGTTCAGCGAAACCGTTTTAGTTCTCCAGCTTTTCCGTTTTTCTTCTAGCTTTGTTCTCTGAAACTCTGCTACGGCATTTTTCCATTTGTTGTGAGTTTCAAGTGAAGGCTGAGACTCTGCGACCTTTCTAGCCCTGTCCATAGCTTCCTGGCGTTCTTGGAGTGTGCTGGACCAGTATGGTGTGTAGTTACACCGGCATCCTTTGGGAATGGTTTCTTTTGCAGCTTGAAGCATGCATCTGTTGAAGTCTTTTACCACTTCATTAATATCTCGGTTCTGTACGTTGAGGTCAGACAGCAGCGTGTTCAGCTGATGCCTGAATAAACCCCAGTTGGCTTTTTTGTAATTCCATCTTGTAATGGTGTCGTAGAGTTTTCGATAGGAATTTAAGATCAGTTGTGGTCCCGTCTGGATAGAACTAGGACAGGTGATAGCTCAGTGGAAGATAAGGTAAAGAAATAGATTTTAACGAGTGAAATGGTGAAAGGTAAAGTCTGTCCCTGGATTTTAGAGATAATCTATTAGAGATCATCTAATCCAGCCTATCGGTTACGACTGAGATTTTTAGATCAGACAGTTTTCCTATATATATATATATATATATATATATATATATATATATATATATATATATATATATATATATATATATATATATATATATTTTTCTTTTTTCAACCACTCACATCTACACACACACAGATACGTGACGACAAATAGACGCACAGACGTGAAAACTATATCAATGGAATAGGGATCTTTTGGGACAAGCTGACCAACACACGTAAATAAAGTTTATGTAAATTTTATTTATCATAAGGAAAACACTTCACAACAGGAAAAATTTTGAATATCAATCAAATACAATTAAACATAAGTCAATGAATTAATTAAAGAGTTACTCATAGGTGTAATCCTCCCTCCCTCCGTTGAGACAAGATCCCGTTAGAAGGAAGTTATTAACCCCCAAAGAGTCAGATGCTTATACGCTGTGGTCTAGGATTTCCCTCTACGTCATTAATAGGCTGAACTGCCCATGGAGGACTTCTGGTGTCGTGTATTGTGGTTCGCACTATTGACCTGCCATTGAAACATCATTTTTTGATGATGCGTAGATGGCAGAGCGGATAGTGTGATTCGCTTGCATGGCTAGGCTGGGTTGTCACACGGAAGGTCCAGTGTTCAAATCCTGGGTAAGCCACTCATGTCTGTTGTTTTTCTGTTGTCTGGTGTTCTACTTCTTTATTTCCTGCGAGTGCCTGATAACATACCTTTATATTTGTTTCATATTAATTTACAATAAAGAACAGAGTTTATACGTGTCTATTCTGAAAGGGACAGCATTAGCAAAACTTGCATAAAAATACAAAGTTAGTACATGGGTTATAAATTGAAAGAATTATCCATTCCTGCTTTCTCTCGCTCTGACAGACCTGTGATCACAATCAGTCACTCTTACCTAATAGGTTTTTCACAACATCTGGAACAATCGTAAGGTACACACAGCCCATCCAAGGTTGGGTTTTTTGGCAAATCAAGCCCCAGCTTCTCCAAAGACTAATTAATCAAAATGTTGGGAAACGCTTGATTCGCTCCTGTTAGTAGGATGCTGATTATATCACTTCAATTTTTGTCCAGGTAGTAAAATAATTAAGAGATCTAATGTTCACAGTGTACAGTAGCTTGAAATCTTCAATCGTTAAATCGAGTGTCAGGTAAATAAATCTGTTCAGGATAAATCTTCTTCACAACACTGTGGTTGTTATTCAGGTAATGTCAATGTTTGATTATGTCGCCACCACAGGCTGAATGTATATGAACTTGGGAAAAAAGAAATCTGGATATCTATAAGTCCAGTTACATTTTATTCTTAATATTCTTTGGGTTGGTACTCTGTCTTTTTCTGGGTGTAAAACACGAGGCCAGCCAGGTCACCTTGAAAATCCGATATTATATCAGAATGTTCTTTTGTAAAAGTTATTCTCAGATTCATATGGAAGCCGCTGGTAAGGTTTAGGGTTTGACCCAATACTGTGTAAAGAGAAAAGATACAAATACTTAACATAATATATTATACACAATCCTATCCTTACCCCACGTAACATAGAACATATTTATCCACTTCGGTTATTTAACTTTAAATTTTAAACTACAAGCTTAGAGCTTGTCTTATCGTTTGAAAACTTCCGTGAAATAAATTCCAGTCATTTAAAAAAATCAGTCATCATGAATTAGACATAAATACATATTTCGTCAATACTCATGATGAATCAGTGCATTTACTTAGTTGGTTAAAATATTCTCTGACTGGTTACTAGCAGTTAATAAAATTTATATTATAGCTGGAAGAGTTTAGCTAGAAATTATTATCTGTTCTGCTAGCCACTGTAACACAGTAAAACCTAGAGAAATATAATTGACGATTTAACTAGTTAAATCACTCAAACTACTAGTATAATAATTACCACAAGCACAGAAATATAACGATCTCCAATCGAAAAAATAAGTGATACAACTATTATAATAGATCTTTAGAATCGAAAGCTAGATGTTCTCTGAAATTCTGGTGGTACAGGATAAATTTAGTTAGACTGCTAGGGTTTATATATATCTGAAATCAAAGGGAATGTCCACTATAGACCGAAAACCAGACTCTCTGCCAGATGTTAGCACCTACGGGGAAATCTCTGCTGAAATTCTGGATTAAAGAAATCTACACCCTTTCCCCCTGCACTCTCTTTAGATCAGGCGTAACGTAATTGACCAGACCGTGCGAGATTTCTTCGATCGTAAAATCACACTGTTACTCGCCCTGCAGACGTGGTCATAAAACGAAATCGAGCGAGCCCGTTCTTTGATCTGGCGATCTGCCGTGTTTAATTACTTTACTAGCGAACGGATTTCAAGGGAGGTAATAAAAATTGGTCTACCTCGCTTCCAAATTATCCGCTCTTGATCGCTATCAGATCCTATCCAACGATTTTCAATCGCTGGCGTTAAGAATAAATTACAGATACCCCGCTCAGCGTTAGCTAATAGGTCTGCTCGTGAGCATACATCAAAGAAATAGCGAACAGCAATAGAATGCGTGCTAAATTTGAAAAAGGGGCAGATCTCTGAGTGTTAGAATGGTTTATGTTATCGAAACAGGCGTAGGTGAAAGTTAGGTAAAAGAAAAGTGTAGATAAAGAAATAGATAGATGAAAACTATTTTCATGATACGTCACAAATGGCTGGGCCTGTACTAAGAGTTACACTTTGGACAGTAAGAAAGATTGGACGATGGTCACTTCCTCCTAGTTGGTCTCCTACTTCTCTACTAATAAGTCCAGCTATATCTGGGGTGGCGAAAGCGAGATCTGGAGTTGAAGTTGTGTGCCATCCTCTGGAGTAGAAGGTAGGAGTATCTGTGGCAGTGTTGACTAGGATTAGGGAGTAGTCATCTTGCCATGTTTCAACCTCTTCACCTCTGTGATCTAGATGGTTACAGCCCCAGCTCTGGGAGTGGCTATTAAAGTCTCCAAATGCTACAAAGTTGGTGGCTGGCACCTGTATAGAGCTGAGACTCAGGGGTTTGTTGTTTGGACAGTAATAATTCAGAAGTTCTATTTCCATCTTGTCTATCTTTAACTGCAACAGCTGATATTCTGCTCCGTCCATGTAGGTTTTCCTTTCGTGTGCATGAATGTTATTTTTTACAAGAGTAAGTACTCCTCCTCTTCGTTTATCTTGTCTGTCGGATCTGAAGCATTGATATCCCCTTATTTTAAAGTTTTGATCTGCTTTCAAGTGAGTCTCTTGGATACAGCAAACACTGACTTGCTTCTCATACAAGATGTTTTCCAGCTCCGTCTTTTTGCTGTATCCAGCCTGCTTGCTGTTAACTCACTCTGCATTCCAGTGCATTATGACAAGTGGGACTCTGGGTTTCTCTTTTTCTGTTTTGTTTCGGTCGGTAGTTCTCCGCCGTCTGCTGACCCCACAAGACGGTCTAGAGGGTCCTCCAGTAGCTGAGGGTGGGCTCTGTCGAGGCTCAGAGCCCGCCACTACAACTGCCTGGTGGAGCTCCACAGGGCGAGCACCAGTACGAGATTTATTTGACGGTGTACTCATCCATAGAAAACAAGCGAGTTGCGTGATACTGTGGTTTCCGGTGCTCCTTCTGGCCCAGTATCTACGACTTTAGCCCCTCTTCAATGGGAGAGTAGGCTCATCCCTAATCTGTTTATGTTCCCAGTAGTAGACCATTCGCAAGCAGCCTGGGGTGTCACTGCTCTGCGCGGGCCTTGTTTATTGAGGCGGCGTCCGAGCTCGTATGGTGAAAATATGGTTGCATTATCTTCAAAAAAGACCTGTCTTTCCCGTGGCTTTTCTGCCATCCTGCAACTTTGAGTTGGGGAGTTCTGAGCTCCAGTCTCTTTCCCAGGCATATTACCCTGGCCTGGCACGCATCCAGAGGACCCCACTTCTGGTTCTAAGTTAGCAGTTGGGGATAGGTGGGGTGGCATACAGTGCATTCCCCGTCATCCAGGGGAGCTCTCCAACTATACAGAGCTTGAACAATGCTGTGCTCTGGTTCTGGGCTCTCCCAAGGAATCTTCACATCCTGCACAGAGCCACTTCCTGGTACCCACCACCTGCCATCTCTCCATTGTAGAAATTTCCTGCATGCGGCCATCCAGTCAAGAGCCAGTATTAAGTCTGGTGCCCATGTGACTCCCCCAAGCTTAGTGTGCAATGCTGGGTTCTCAACATGCTGCACCACAGGGGGGATTGTGATGCTGATCCAATTTGTGTTGTTGTTATTTGCATTTCACTCAGCCATCTCTCTCAACTCTGCACCAATAAGCGACATCGGGGACTTAACTGTGCCTCAGTACTGGGAGGCCCCGTTTCCTGGTACACCACACACAGCCAATTGAGGCAACGGTCGTCGTGGGCGTGTCTTCAGTGGGGAAGTTGTGGAGTCTTCTTGTCCATGTTCTTGCACATCCTAACACTGCCCGCAAGACATCAGAGGTTTGGAGAGTGGCCTTCTCTGCTTTTTGAGCCGGGGTGGGCTGGCTCCCCAGGCAAGTCTCGATGGGGATCGGGACGTGTCCACGCGCCGGTGGGCCCAGCATCGGCCGCATCTGATGGAGAACTTGCTCTGCCAGAGGTTTCTGTAGGGTTACCTCCCCCATAGCCTAGTGTTTTACCCCAGTAGACTCTGGGGGTCTGGTTTGTTGGCGCCAGATACTCGCCATTCGCCATATCCGTGTTGGTAGAAACAGGGAGCACCGGGTTCAAGAACTGGACCACGCGCGAAGGTATGGTTGGCTTGGTTGCAGGCATTTCTCATTTTTTTAAATGAGACTGTTACGTACATTTATTACCTAAGGGGGTAGTCTTCGGTCCTGCCAAATGTACGCACCAGTTTTATAGTTATATTATTTGAGCGTTCGATTGATTCACGCACTGACGTGCACAATGCAGTGTGAGTTGCTTTGGACGCACGGGTAACCTAGTTTGGGGGATTGGGACGTCATGTTTTGAACGGGGCAGTGCGGACTTTGTTATGTCCGAGATATAGATTATTGGAATTTTCTGGCAGTTTTGTATAAGCCAGTATGTTATATTGATTCAATTGGTATTCTTGACGAAGCCAATGATGGAAGGATCATGTAAGTGTCGCCCCGGTTATATTTGTATATTTATTGCCGTAAACTAAAGTATCAGGCCGCTCCCAGTTGTAGTCTAGCGGGAAGTCATCTTAGCATGTAATTTCCTAGAATGGACAGACGGAGTCGGTAGTCATATTAGATTACCGTAGAGGAATAATACCTACGTGTAAACCCGTTTATTTATTCGTATGCTTCATATTTTATATGCCGTACATTCTTCTATGCCAAAGTCGTGGCATGGATGTAAAGAGAGGTTAGCCGATTCAGAACTCTAACCTGAATATATTGCTGTGGATGTTTATAGGACTTAATTCTTGAAGAATCACTAAGAAGCTGAGAGTATTATCAGCAACTTCAAAGTATGACATTTTGTACCTATAATCTGTAACTATGATCGTATCGTTCCTTCGTGTGTGTCATGTTGAATAAAAACTATGTACAGTCATCACCGACTTATGTACTGCCAGTACTTGCCCAGTTCACCCAGTTCAACACTACTTGTTGAAGTTCGTTTGAAGAATATTGTTGACATTCGTTCATTTTAACCATTCGCGTTTGAAGCTACCTCTTCACCAGTATAAACTGTACTCAACCATAAAACGGAGTCAACAGTAATTGGTGTGCCAGTGTGGTTTTGAAATCAAGAATTTCACAGGAAACGTACCCAATACAATTATCATTAATGGAAGATCTGAACTTTCAAGGCGACAACATCTTGGGATCATCTGAAGATCTGAACTTTCAAGGCGACAACATCTTGGGATCATCTGAAAATCTGAACTTTCAAGGCGACAACATCTTGGGATCATCTCTTTGTCACTATTACGTGCAAGCTGTGGTCTAATACTCAGAACGAAGTATTTTATCCTCACACGTACATACACGGAGACGAGGCACATTGGTTTCTTTTTTCCTGCACGCGAGATGAGTATAACGTGTTGTCGTTGTACCCTTTATTACGTTTAGCTGTGCCTTAAATAATTATGTCCATATTTATATTTTCCGTGTTATGTGTTATATGTTGTGTATTCTTTGTGGGAGTTAGGGAGGTTGATCTGACGAACGAGATCCATCTCGAAGCCAATTCGGGCTCTTCGTCAGACGTTCTATAGGGCTCGTCTTGTAAGTTTCAATTGAGCGATAATTCCGGTACAAGGCTAGAAACCTTGCCGAAGTTCCGATCGCTAATTGTCCCTTATAATAGTATCTGTTTAGCTGTTCCGTCAAGTTTTTATTGTTGTTCTCGTAGTTATTTTTATTCGTAATTTAGTTTTATGATGAATTTTGTTTGTATTTTGCGTCCATCTCACCTTTCCTGTCGTTCAGTTTTTTACAAAACCTATGTTTTTACACTGTGTTGTCAATTGTACTGTTAATTATCTGATCGTAGTTATCGTCGTATATTTTTACGATATTCTATTTTAGTTATACATTTTTATTTTTTTTTGATTTCTACGATTGTGTTCACCCGTCCAGTTTATCATGTCTTGTCGATTATGTTTCTATTGTCTTTCTCGTTGTTCATTTCATGACATTTGATTACATAAATTTATTGATTAATAACATATTTAATAATTATATGATAACATTATACCGTTCTAAGGACAGGAACGAAGAACACTTGTTATAGTAACAAGGTTAATTAATTTACATTGATTAATTATCATTTTATAAACCAAGAGTACTGTGACTACTTATAAAGCATAATGTATTCACTAGATTATTTCATTAAGCAAGCAAAAGCTCTTCAGATGGCTCCTGATGAAGCAAAAACATTTGCACTTGCAGAATATAGAAAAGCTCAAGAAATAGAAGCCGAACAGAGAAAGTTAGAAACTTTAAGACTAGAAAAACTTCAATCTGAGGCAGATCAAAAACGGATTGAGGCTGAGGAACAAGAGAAGAAGATGAAATTTGAGGCTGAGGAACAAGAGAAGAAGATGAAATTTGAGGCAGATCAAAAACGGATTGATGCTGAGGAACATGAAAAGAAGAGGAAATTTATAGCTGAGGAAGAGGAGAAAAAAATGAGATTAGCCTCTGAATTAGAAGAGAAACGATTTCAGCGAGAGGCAGAACATAAGCAAAAGGAGGCTGAAAAAAGAAATGGAAAATAAACAAAAAGAAATGGAAGAGAGGAGATTAATAGCTGAACAAAATGTAAAACGACTTCAGCTTGAGATGGAAGAGAATGAAAAAAAAACGACAGCATGAACTGAAATTAGCAGAGTCAGAATATGAGAGAATTAGGTTTACTCAGGAAGCTAATTCTCAGAGAACTTTTGAAAGCCAAACTCCATCCAGACATGATTATTTTAAGGAAATTCACCTTAAATTACCAAAATTTAATCCCTCGTCTGATGACGTAATATTCTTCCTAGATAGGTTTGAGGCCACTTGTGGATCTTATAACGTGGATAAAGCGCTATACTGTACATATTTATCCAGATTACTTACAGGGGATGCATTAGCAGTTTATCATACCACCAGTATTGGTGAGAAAAATGACTATAATGCTCTTAGAGCAGCACTTCTGCAAAAATTCCAAATGACAGAAGACGAATATCGTTTAAGATTTCATACATTACTACCTCAATCTAGCAGAAATTTCAATGATTTTCTGTCACAAATACGACTAACACTAGAAAGATGGATTGAATTATCCAAAATTGAAAAGTCATATGAAGGTCTCTTCGATTTACTGATGCGCGATAAGGTACTATCGTCTGTAAATCCTACATTTCTCGCATTTTTGCAAGAACGGAAACCTTTATCAATAAAAGACTTAGAAGAACATGCAAAAAATTTTTGCACTGCTCACCCAACCATGGATCTAAGTAATGCGCAGATTAAGAATGAATTGCCTGTTGCTTTTGCAGCACAACAAAACAATTTTTCACGAAATCGTTCCTTTAGTGCTGACAGGTATGTCAATAAGGGAAATAATTACAATTTTAACAATGATAACTTTTACAAAGGGAAGCAATTTCAACAATCTGCTCCATTTAATGTTTCTTGGAACCAAACTCACAGATCACGAGATTTTGGTAACAATAATTTTAAAAATAATCAAGGACATTATAATAAACAAAACTGGAGATCAAGATCTCAGGGTCCGCAAAACAGACAAGGTTCTTGGAATAAAAATTTTAAAGAACAGCATAACTTTAATTATACAAACTATCGGACTCATCCAAATTTTAACTCTAGTAGAAATGACAATTATGGCAATTTTAATGCAAATAATCAAAATCGATTGCGTCGCAGAGAAAGATCGTCGAGTAATACGGGTAGACATTCTAATGTCTCTTTAAGTGATACACAGGCTAACATTGAACAGGGTAAAGTAACTGAAACTCACAATGCTATGTCTTGTTCTCTTGATTGTACCCAGGTGAAAGACTGTCCAGAATGCTCGACTCTTTTCCAGCCTAAGGCGATCACGACGCTGCGTTGCGGACATACCTTGCCTAGCCTACCTATAGTCTGCACAGCCACTGCTACGTCAGTACACCAGGGACAGGGCTCTCTTAAGTTTAACAAGGGATTTGTCAACAACATTTCATGCTCTCTCCTATTTGACTCAGGTTGTAGCACTGTGGGCGTCCGGACCTCGCTGATCAACCCAAGTTGTGCCACGGGCCGGGTTGTCAAGTGTGTGACTTTCGGCGGCACCGTCGAAACATTTCCCACTGCTATTATTGATCTTAATACACCTTTCTTTTCAGGAAAGATCCAAGCATGTCTTCTTCCAAATCCAATATGTGATGTAATACTTGGTCGCATACATGGTATTAAAGAGTGTACACCGCAGCAAATAGCTGAATGGGAAGAGCGACATATTCAAACTGCAAATGCAGTAGTGACTAGAGCGCAAGCTACTAATATGTCGCATGATACACCTATTGAACCTACAGTTCATACCACTTGTGATGATGATGCTCCTATTTCACGGGAGTTGTTTGCAACATTGCAAAAGAATGATGATTCATTTAAAAAAAATTTTCAGTATGTTAACAAAAAGAATACAAGCAACAAACTTGCAAAATCTAGACATGACTTATACTTAAAAATGGGATTTTGGTTAGAGTAATACGGGAAAAGGATTCATCCTTATGTTATCAGATCTTAGTCCCATCCTCTATGAGATCTCGTATATTACGACATGCGCATGACTCGCAATGTGCGGGCCATATGGGTTTTTCGCGTACCAAATCCAGAGTGCTTTCGGCATTCTACTGGCCAGGCGTCCATAGGGACATCACTCTCTATTGTCGGTCCAGTTTGATATGTCAGGAAGTTAAGGTACGGGGTCCATTTCATGCGGCTTCTATTCAAGCTGCGGACATCCCGATTAGACCATTTGATAAAATGGCTATAGACATTATTGGTCCTATGCTACCATCTGCTAGAGGGCATACGCATATCCTTACGTGCATTGATATGTGCACTCGTTGGCCTGAGGCCATCCCTCTCAAGAACACTTCATCTGCCAGTGTAGCAGAGGCATTGATGTTAATCTTCTCACGCATTGGTTTTCCACGGAAAATCTTGTCGGATCATGGGGTTCAGTTCATTTCTGAATCCATGTCTCAAGTTATGAAGACATTAGGTATAGACAGATCTCTGAGTTCTATTTATCATCCGATGTCAAATGGGTTAATTGAGCGTCTCAATAGGACACTCAAGCAGTTGTTGGGTAAGATGACTCAAGACCATCCCCAAGACTGGGATCGGGTCCTACCCGCTTGTCTCTTTGCGTATCGCGAAGTACAAAATCAAGCCACGGGGTTTTCTCCATTCCAGCTTGTTTTTTTGGCATGCAACCACGCGGTCCTATGTCGTTAATCCACGACTTATTGGTTGACGAGAATATTGAAGAGGAAACTCAATCCTCTTATGAGTATGTGATCTCTCTGAGAAAGAGAATCATAGATGCTTGTAGACTAGCTACTGCATCATCTGAACAAGCCAAAGAAAAAGCTCGTCTATTTGCAAACAAGTATAGACGTCTTCGCCAGCTCATACCTGGTGATGAAGCTTTTGTCTTACTACCTGCGCATAACAATCGTCTTTTAATTACCTGGAGAGGTCCTTTCAGGATCATCTCAAGAATATCCGATGTCGACTACATCGTTGATGTTAATGGTAAACATAAAACCTTCCACATTAACATGTTGAAGGAGTATTACTCACGTCCTGATTATCTACAGTCAGTGTTTCAGGCAACTGACGATCCTACACCTCCTATTCAACACTATTCTAGTTTGTCAGTCATCCAAGAAGAAGAATCTTCTTTCGATGATGTACAACTACCAATACCAGTTGTACCACTCCATTCCACTGAGAAATGGAATGATGTTACGATCTCATCTACTCTTTCGGCTGATCAACGTCAGCAAGTCTCTAATATTCTACACTCGTATGAGGATGTCCTCACTGACATCCCAGGTCATACGTCAGTCATCCAACATGACATTATTCTGACTGACGATACGCCTATTCGAGTTCGCCCATATCCTATTCCTTTACACTTTCGTGATAAGGTTGATAAGGAATTGGATGAGATGCTTCAATTAAATATAATTGAACCATCTTCATCACCATATTCTTCTTCCATGGTAATCATTAGGAAGAAAGACAACAATATACGTCTTTGCGTAGATTACAGGAAATTAAACAAAGTTACAAAATTCGATGCGGAACCATTACCTCTTTTAGATGACTTATTGGAGAGATTATCTCATGCTACATTCTTTTCGAAATTTGACCTTTCAAAGGGATATTGGCAAGGGCCACTCACTCCTAAAGCAAAGCCATTCACCGCTTTCTCGACACCACGGGGTCTTTTTAAATGGAATTTTATGCCATTCGGATTAATGAATGCGCCAGCTACCTTTGTACGCATGATGCGCCGCATATTGTCTCATCGTCCCTATGGAAGAAGAGAGAAAGGAAGGGCAGAATGTTAGACGGGCCTGCGTGACCAATTCTAAACCCTTTGAAAATAAAGTTCGTTCGTTCGTTCTATCTATCTATCTATCTATCTATCTATCTATCTATCTATCTATCTATCTATCTATCTATCTATCTATCTATCTATCTATCTATCTATCTATCTATCTATCTATCTATCTATCTATCTATCTATCTATCTATCTATCTATCTATCTATCTATCTATCTATCTATCTATCTATCTATCTATCTATCTATCTATCTATCTATCTATCTATCTATCTATATATCTATCTAATTATCTATCTATCTATCTATCTATCTATCTATCTATCTATCTATCTATCTATCTATCTATCTATCTATCTATCTATCTATCTATCTATCTATCTATCTATCTATCTATCTATCTATCTATCTATCTATCTATCTATCTATCTATCTATCTATCCATCTATCTAACTCTATCTATCTCTGATAATGTTTGTACTTTTCAACATATGTTATGTCATGCTTATAAGTAATTAATGTTAATATGAGTGTGCTATATTATTATTTTACTTTACAACGTTGAATTCCTTGAATTTGATATGTAAAATGCATATGAGAATAAATGAATTCAGTATGAAAGGTGAGAGAAAGGAAGGGCAGAATGTCAGACGGGCCTGCGTGCCCAATTCTCAACCCTTTGAAAATAAAGTTCGTTCGTTCGTTCGTTCGTTCGATGTCATTACTTATATAAATGACATCTGTCTTTTCAGTGACTCTTGGGATGAACATATTCAGGGTTTAAAATCTTTACTTTCTACCTTACGGGATTATAACTTAACAGCGAAACCTTCAAAGGCTTTTGTCGGTTTTCATGACATCTCATTTCTGGGTCACCGCATAGGTCATGGTTTCATGTATACAGAAGACAGTAACGTCTCTAAAATTTTAAACATTTCAGCACCTAAGACAAAAAAACAAGTTAGGTCGCTTTTAGGACTAATACAGTTCTATTCAAAATTCATCCCTCATTTGTCTACTATAACTGCACCTTTTTCGTCTCTACTGAAGAAAGGCACATCTAATGTAATAAAGTGGTCGCAGGATCACCAAACGGCGTTAGACTATATAAAACAATTTTTTTCAAATGCACCTTTTTTGAGGTTGCCTGACAAAAATCTCACCTTCATTCTCCGCAGTGATGCAAGTTCTTACGCTATTGCTGCAGTTTTGATGCAGGAATATAACGGCACCTTATTTCCGGTTATGTACGTATCCAGAAAGCTCACGCCGAGCGAGACGAAATATTCCGTTCTGGATAAAGAGCTCCTTGCTCTTGTCTGGGCAATCACTAAACTGGATCGTTATCTCCTCGGATCACACTTTGTGTGGTGGAGTCTGACCAGAAAGCTCTTACCGCACTGAATACAGGGAACGTTAAGTCATCAAAGTCAGCGCGTTACGCTATAGCGCTTCAACCGTTCCATTTTGAGATACGAGCTATTCCTGGAGTGCAGAATGTGTTCGCAGACTGTCTATCAAGATGCCCAAGCGAACTTGTCGAAACTAAGCCACTTCCAGATGTTGGAACATCCTCACCGATAACATGAATAACTTTGTACATTGTTATTGATACTATATTAACGTTTTATTAGAACGAGAACATTGGTACTACAGTAACTTTTTATTAATATGGCAACATTGTTAAGAGCGACAAATATACATTTTTTTATTCCTATGGAACATATTACACTACATAACGTGTTAGAGAATATATTATATCGTGTATGGAACATTGAGAACATTATCTCGTCGATTACTAACTAGTTGTAACGGAACAGTGACATATTGATAGTGATATTGCAATTACTTAGAATATATTGTTAACTAGTTATTTGTTAGTAATTAAGGAATATATGAATTAGATTAATTCAACTTAATCTATTTTAATTGATTATGGATCACACACAAACTAACTTTCTTAGTTGTCAGGTAATACCTACATTCACGGGTCTTAGTTATGATATCTCACTGTTAGATCACTAGTCAACCGTACTAGTGTTAGAAAACATTAAGTGTGTTGATTCTTAAAGTGTTTAATTTTGCATTGCTTCATTTTTGCACATTGTATTTTCAATTTTTCTGTTTTATTGATTCTCTTGTCATTGATCATCATCAGTGTTGCTGTTCATTTTTTCATTTTTGAAATCATATGTTTCAAATTTTGTTGCAAACTTAGTTGAATGTTATTCTCATCTTTTTTTCTGGTTTTTTTCATTTTTTCATTTTCAAACTTGTTTTACCACATCGTTCCAAAGTAGGTCGTTTGTGGATGTGTGCTTTAATGCATACTATCATTTAGTTATATTCATTTCGTTTAATATTCTTTTCTTAATATGATATAACTTTATGCATTTCATATCTTGTGGTAGTTTTGACTCACCTCTCTCGGGTATTAAGTTCAAAAAAAATTAATAGAATTAATTTTTTTAAGGGGAGGTGATAAGGGAGCTGTTACGTACATTTATTACCTAAGGGGGTAGTCTTCGGTCCTGCCAAATGTACTCTCCCGGCAAGTCAAACAGCAAGAGCAATAGTGGGTAGACATGGGCAAGTCTCTCGAATGACAGTCATACGACGACTCAGAGATACAGGCCTTACTGCAAGACGACCTTATGTTGGGCCAAACTTGACTCACAGACATCGTTAGCAGCGCCTGCAATGGGCAGAGCAACATATCAGATGGACTAGACTGCAGTGGAATGCTGTCCTATTCACAGACGAGAACAGATTCAACATATCCTTTGCAGATGGACGTATGCGGATTTAGCGACGGTGTGAAGAGCGCTTTGCAGATTGCTGTGTCAACCGATTTCGAGGTGGCAGTATTCACATTTGGGGAGGATTCAGTTTTCACCATCGCTTGCCTCTTCACGTCTTCCGTGGAAATGTTAATGCTGTGACATATCGAGATGAGGTTCTGGATGCACTAGTTGCTCCTGTAAGTTTATTAAAGTCCTTCATGAGTCATCACTCACTGTTTGTTTTATGTGTGTTTTATTTCTTAAAAACTGAATCTGGATAAGCTGACCAGTGGAGTTATGTTTCCACCTATCTTTTATAATGAGAAGCATCCAACTATAGCCAGGATCACACAGTGTCAGGATCTCCAGGCTGGGAAACAACAGGGTGACTCGCTCTACGTATCTTGAGAACTTTTTGCACCAACAGAGTTCCTCAGAATTGAATGTCTCGAAGACTCTTGGTCATTTCAGGATAAAACCTGGGAAATACAAATAATCGCAATCCTTGTATGGTCCAGCACTATTACACAATGAACGTTACAAACAAAGTCAGACAATGTGCTAACAGTTTCACAGGACACTTTACCTCAGTACCACCTACAGCCAGTTCAATGTGAATACATTTTCCTTATAAATCATAAGTTCGATCCATTTGTCCATAATATGCTTCCATTCAATGATTTGGTTTAGTACAAACTATTTAGTGACACCTTGATTAATACATGTTAACAATTCGTGATATCCTTTCTTATGTTCCTGAACAGTGTGTCGTTCCTTTATGAAATACTCCTTCAAATACATTATTAAACTTACAGTCGTAGACTCTGCTATAATTCTCAATTATCCTTCACATTCCCAATGCTGGATTTCGTCTCGAAAAATATACACATGCTTGCGTTCAAGCCGGCAGCACACTCGTCCTGTAATTTGTTTTCTTAATACACTACCGAACACACAAATGGATTATTCACAGGAAAATTACATAATTATATACATAAATATATATTTCTCTTACCCTCAGGTAATACACATAAGCTGTAACAGGCTGTAAAAGGGTATCTAGGTCTGCTACGTAGATACAGCGGCAAAGTATTTGACAGCAAGCGTTTGCCGCTCTCTTCTGTTCAGCAAAGTATTTTGAAAATGTTGTGGCCTCAATTCAGCCAAATTCAAGGACTTATATAGTACCGCATCGTACCTCGCGGATGACAGGGGTAAAAGCGGTGTTAAGAATCTCAAACCAATGCCGTCTTTTTGCCTTCTCGTTCAATGTGCAAAATTTTTAATACTTATTTTCTCTCTTAATTGTGGACCGATTTTAATCATTTAAAATTAGAATTAAACCGTGAATTTATCTCTACCTTTCTATCTAAAAATGGTTTAGTTAGTAAAATGCATTTAAATCTATGCAGTCTTTAACTAACTAAATTCTGGTCTACCATGATGTATAAATGTCAATTTAACCGATTTTTCCCTTTAAATGAACTACTATTCGAGGAAGTCTTTACACCTACCTCTTAAGTAATATCCCCGTTGTTAAACTATCTATATCTTTCCGTTTAAACCTCTTTAGTCTTTAAGAAATTAAATAACTTTTTACTATCATTTACACAAAATAGACCTCTATGTTAAGCATAAAAGGTTTCCTTATACACACCAGAAAAAGGAGCGTTTTCATTGGCCAGTTATATCGGTCCGTTTTATCCTATTAGGCCTATTGCGAGCGGTAAATATGACCGTGGTGAAAGACAGACCAAAACACGACATCTTTCATCGAGTGTTTTCAATTTGTCCTGTATCTGATTACGGTTATGGGACAGAAGAGCCAAGTCATCAGCAAAATCCAGATCATCCAACTGCTTAGTCAGAGTCCACTGGATTCCATTTCTGTTGTGTGTTGTCGATGATCTCATTACCCACGGAGCCGCGCTAGCGTAGTGGTTACCACACCGCACTGGCGACCGGTTGACCCGCGATCAAACCCGGTAGGAACCTCAAGACGCAGCAATAGAGACCGCAGTCAGCGACTCATAGCTTGACTGCCTGCGTCAGGACCAGCGAACCAGAGCTGGTCAAGACCGTACTCCACCTCCACGTGGTGGTCCTGGAAACAGTCTGCAGCTGTGCAGGCTGGCTGAGCGAGTGTGGATCGAAATGGGAAGGCAAACCCGGTCCTAAAAATGCCGTGCAGAAGTCGGATGTGTCGACCGAAAGGTGCAGATATCACAGCTACGTTGTAAACAGACACAACGCAACCACCGTCCTTTTCAGGGCGAACGAAGAAGAAGAAACCCGGCCGAGGACATTTGAAGATTTTCGTCGACCGGGATTTGGACTGGATTAACTCGAGCACTGGCGAGGACATTTGAAGAGTGTCGTCGACCAGGGACTGGCGGCTCCTGAGCCGACCCAGCTCTAATGGGTACCTCCGAAATCGGCGAGTATTTGCCTGAATGGCGAGGGACACATGTCTCTGTGCAAGAAAAAAATGGATACTCACATAAAATCAGTCTCAGGTTAGATATAATAACCTGAGATTTCTCCTCGAGTATTAGCGGGCGTACGAGGAAAAAAACACCCCAGTCTATTGCTAGTAAGAAAAGAAATGGAGACAAGAGGCATCCCTGTCGCACTCCTGTTCTTATCCCAAACGGTTCTGTAAGCTGTCCTTCGTGAAGGACTCTGCATGTCATGTCTTCATATGTTTTGTTTATTAAATTATCGATCTTCAGAGGAACTCCATAATGCCTCATCAATTTCCAAAGTGATTCTTTGTCTACACTGTCAAATGCCTTTTCGTAGTCCACAAATCCGATGTATAATGGTGAATTCCATTCCAGACTTTGTTAAACTATTATTCTCAAAGTGACTATCTGGTCTGTACATGATCTGTTTTGTCGAAAACCTGCTTGTTCATCTCTCAGTTTCTTGTTTATGGACTCTTTTAATCTCTCAAGGATAATCCTGTTTAATACTTTTCCTGGCACTGATAGTAACATTATTCCTCTATAATTTAGTGCACTCTTATAAATTTCCCTTCTTAGGCAGCTTAACCTGGTATCCTTCCTTCCATTCTGCTGGTATCTCTTCCTTTTCCCAGACTTTACCAAGTAATTTATATAATATCCCTGTAGCCGTGTCGATATCTGCTTTGATGGCCTCTGCTGGAATGCCATCAGGTCCAGATGCTTTTCCATCTCTTAGAAGCTTTATGACTTTCTTTATTTCTTCCTTCGTTGGTCTTTCACCGTTAATTTGTAGCTCTTTTTCTGCTGGCTGGATGTCCGTGGGGTTTTGTGGAGCTGGTCTATTGAGAAGGTCCTCAAAATATTCTGTCCACCTCTTCATTTGCTCTTGTATATTGCTGAGCAGATTTCCATTCTAGTCTTTTATGAGGCAACTTGTTTGCTTGTATTTCCCTGTTAGCTTCTTTGTGCTGCTATACAGTTCTCTCATATTTCCTTTGGCTGCAGCATCTTCTGCCTCTCTTGCCAACTCCTCAATATACTTCCTCTTGCCTCTTTTTACTTCTATGTTTGCTTCTGTGTACACTTCTTGAGCCTTGGCTTTTGGAACTTCTGGTTTTGCTTGTGTTTAAATCTGCTTTCTTGTTTTTTCTGTCTTTTATCTTATTGATGGTTTCTGTTGTTATCCATGCCTTTGTTGTCATCCCCTTTTTCCCCAGTATTTCTTCACATGTCTCATTCCATACAGTTTTGATTTGCTGCCAATGTCTTCTGTGTTCTCTACATCTTCCAGCTGTTGGAGCACTTGCAATTTGTTGGATATCGTGATCGCAAATTTGTCTCTTGATTTCTTAGATGTCCTACATTAAATTGTTGCCTATAATTTTGCATTGTTGCATATCTCTTGAGTTTCATTTTTACTTTGGCTATCAGAAGGTGGTGATCTGATGCTACGTCTGCTCCTCTATATACCTTTACATCCAGCAATGATGATTTAAACTTCTTGTTTATGCATATATGATCAATCTGATTTTCTGTTCTATGGTCTGGTGATATCCATGTTGCCTTGTGTATTCTCTTATGTGGAAACATGCTTCCTCTTATAGCCAGTTGATTTGAAGCACAGAAGTTTGAGAATAGTTCCCCATTTTCATTCATTATTCTTAGCCCATGTTTTTCCATGACTTCTTCAAAGCCGGTGTTGACTGTACCTATCTTTGCATTCATGTCACCCATCAAAATTATGATGCAGCAGGTGAGTGACTGATGATGAAACATTTATCTTTTTTTTTGAGGGTATCAAGGATGAAAAATGCTAATACAAACAAGTGTCACTTGCTCCATCCTTCTAATGAGCATGTTTTGTGTTGACTGGCCCCTCCAGACTACATTTACAAAGTAGTAATAAATGGGGCCATTTGATTCTGTGTTGGTAGCAAGGCCTTCTTTCCCCCTATAAGTTTGCGTTTTCTTTTGCACTTTCCTGTTCCTTTACTACGATAGGCATTTTATACTTCTGCTGATCTTATAGCATGGATTATTTTAGCAGGATTTCATTTACTTGTGTTGTTATTTCATTCTCTCCTTTTGATTTTCGTTGATTGTTGAATTTCTTGTATTTATATTTTTTTTCTTCTGGTTTTGTATTGTTACTTGCTTTATTGTTTTTCTTTCTCTGCGCATGACGTGTTGTTTACTTGTTCATCTGTTTGTATCGGTCTTCTTATTCGTGTTTCTTATCTTGTTACGTGTTTGTAGTGTCAGTAGTATGTGTCTTTGATCTGTCTATATTTCTTGTCCTTGCCGCCTGTTTGTAACTGTGGATCATTTAAGGGTGAACCCAGAAACGTCCCGTGCTTCCTGTGAATCATTAAAGTGCAGAAGTAATCAGTCATTTGACGTAAGTACATTACGTAAATCTATTTTCTGTCTAAAGTTAGGTGTAAGAAGTTTGAGATATGCATTTATAAAAAAAAAACAATCCATTGAGACCTCATATTTACTCCTGAATAATTCTTAACAGTTATGTAATAGATTATTGTACCATTGTGTATACTTATATTCATACATACAAATGAACGTTTCAGTGTAATAAATTATGTTATAAAAAAATTAAAAACAAGTTTTGGACATATTGTCTTGTTTATTATTGTTGGTAATTCTCCTTCGTCGTCGTTCACTCTCAAATAACCACATCTACCTGTCTTATTTTTATTTTTTTTTCGTACGCCCGCTAATACTCGAGGCGAAATCTCAGGTTATTATTAATATTTTTAACCTGACATTGATTTTTACGTGAGTATCCCTTTGTTTCTTGTACAGAGACAGGTGTCCCTCGCCATTCAGGCAAATACTCTCCGATTTCGGAGGTACCCATTAGAGCTGGGTCGGCTCAGGAGCCGCCAGTCCCTGGTCGACGACACTCCTTCAAATGTCCTCGCCAGGTCTCGAGTTAATCCAGTCCAAATCCCGGTCAACGAAAAATCCTCAAATGCCGTCGCCCATCCAGTTTATCCCTCAACTAAGGCGCGGCCCCCACCTGTCTGCCACACTCTCGTCACCATCCAGCCCTCCTCCATTGCCACACTGGAGCCGACAGTTTTGGAGTACGTATTCTACTATTTATTTGTCCTCCCCACATTGGCATATATCTGACTGTCCTCCCCACATTGGCATATATCTGACTGTCCGACTTTCAATTTGTTGTACAGATGGTATCTGAGTCTACAATGGCCAGTTCTTAGTCTGAAAATTATTACTTGGTCTCTTCTTAGCCGCATTTTGTATGGTTCTGCAGTATCGGCCGCCTGTTGTTCCTTATGCTAATTTTCTCAATAGTTATTTCTGATAATTGCTTTTATCTATTCAAATATACCCCTGTCTTCTGTTTGGATTTTCTATCCTCCTTCTTTGGCAAGTTTATCTGACTTCTCATTTCCACATATAATGCAGTGGGCAGGGATCCACTGTACATTTACTTGTTTGAATTCATAGCCGGTTATCTTTAGTACTTCTGCCAGATTGTCTAATTCATTGTATTTTATTGTTCCTGAGGTAATGAAAGTAGACATTTTGGAAGAAATAAGCATGTATGGGCGAGTGTTTATGCATATATTATTTGTATTTCTATTTGACCTTGCATATGAATAAATGTGAAACACATGATGTTTGTAACATTCTGTAAAAAGCAAATAAAAGTTTTCAAAAAATTTACCCCAAAAAAGGCACACAAAAAAAAAAGAAAGAGACTAAACTCCAGAACGCACGACACTGGATAACATTAGAAGACAGACATAATAGAATTTGGTTGAGGAATTTCATATTAGCGATTAGGAACTGAAATTTTTAAAAATAAACAATTCAGGCATTAAGACAGAAGATGGCTATTTGGCAGTCGGCGTCTGTGGCCTAATGGATATGAACGCAGTTTCATAATCCAGATATACCAGGTTCGAAACCTGCTGCAGGCGGTTTGGTAGCAGATCGCTTTGTGTGGATTTTTAACAATGGTATAAGCGCCGTACCGTTCAGAAAGCAATGGCAAACTACTGAATGAAAAAAAATTGCCTAGAAAAAATCACAAACAGCCAATAAAAGCTGGGGTTGATTGCCACGTCCTGTAAAGGATAAGCAACTAACTTAACTTATTTGATCACAGACCATGCAGAGACAATCATGATAAATTGTTGACAATGACATTAACTCACAAAAGAGATCCAGATTTCATTTAAAATGAACTCAACCAATGGTAACTACAACTGAAACCAAAACAAGCGGTGTGTGTGTGCAGACAGATTGATCTGATGTTGCCACACACAGACGGCAGATCTACTATGAAGCTAATGAAGCCTGAGCTTCATGGCCCCCAAGTAGAAAAAAAAGAATACTTTGTAAATTTAATCAAATAGTATCAGTCATTTACTAGAATAGGCCTAATAAACAGATTATATCGTTTGTCTTTTTTGTTCTTGAAGTTTCCTGTTTTCTCTATAATATGTTTCCTTCCCATTCCCCCCAAACACTTTTTTATTTTAATTATAAAAGGGGCCCCTCCAAGAGTTCAAGTTTCAGGGCCCCAAAATGTCGATCCGCCACTGCCCAGAAAGACAATTGACAGTTACAATGATAACAGATATTGTTCAGTTCAAACAGGACCGACAACTGATCTTACTGAGTTATGTGGTGATAAAGCTGAACATGAGTATTACCTCCTATTGCAAGTAGAGCCACAAAAGCAAATAGCAAAAAAAAGCAACTCACGCTATAGATGTTCCATTAGCACCTTCCAAGAACACTGCTTCAAACCTTCAGTATACATTTTTGTGGCAGTGAGATTTATATGTCACAGGTTATCAGTGGGTAGAAAATAAAAGGTAAATAAAATAAATAAGTACCAGAATATCTTTTTGTAAATTAATAAACAGCAGGATTCATGAACACCCGAATCATTCAAAGGCAAAGAAGCCAACAATAGAATTAATAAACAATACCCCTGGAGACAAGAAGTTGTGAAGAGACATGATTGCCTACGCCTCTAGGCATGGTACTTGAAGAATCCTTTAGATGAATTCCAATAATTAAGGTTTATGTGTCCTTTCTGGTACATGGGTCGCCAGCTTCACCAATTGGGAAATTTGGTCATAAAAAGGTTGAGAATCACTGCTATAAAGCTTATTGTGATGATCACGTGACAATGACACTCCCTAACAAAGTCCACCTAAAAAAAAAAAAAAAAAGGTCAAACAGCAGATATTGGCGTAAAGGACTAAAGTGTTTTCACCATCCTAGGTCCAGCTTTTTAATGAGGTAGGGTGAACAGTTCACTTCTTAGCTGTCTTTGCCTTTCAAAATAAAGAGCAGAATCATATACCCATTTACAGATGGGTAGACTGAAGCATGACGTTACCAGATTTTGATCCCAGAACCCTGTAACTGTGCCAGGACAGGAAAGGACTCAGCCAATCGGGTGACACCCCCTCTCTAAAAAAAGCATACAAGATGTTAAAAGCTGTCAGAATTTTGTTTATTTATTTATTCTCAAATACAGATCAACTTGATAAATGAAACAGACAAATCTGCATTATCTACAAATGAGTATACACAGCTAACTCGATGAACTCAATATACATATATGGCTATCCACATATGACAACAAAATGAAAGCAATCATTTAAAAAATAAATAAATAAAAACGGCAAAAAAGAACATCTCAACTTATTTAGAAGTGTACAACTAATAAGTAGTTTGAAAAAAAAAAAGTAATATACCTTACTAGGACAAAGAAAACTGACTAAGAGTGGCCACAATTCTCTCTGTCCTAGTAAGATGTATTACATTTTTGTTAGTAACCCATCGTTTACCATCCCGTTTTACTGCAGTGCTCACCATTTTCTTATATACTACTACCATCATGTGGGGAACAAAAACAAATGTTTTAACATGTCCTCCACAAAAGAAATAGAGTGGCAACACTGCCATTCCCAAACATGATGTAGAAACTATATGATGGGTCAATCAGGCTCAGACAGACTGCAACTTTCTCAAGATATAGATGGGGGTATATGCAAGCAAAACAATAAGAGATATACAATCACATCTTTTAATTTAATAGTATGATTTGTTGGGACAAAAAATAGAAGGGACACTGTGAACTGTTTTAACAGTGATACTGCTTAACTGGACCAAGTCTGCAACTTGGCAAAATGGACTTTCTCATTCTATGTTAGACAAATGTAAGAATCTTAGTTTTAAAGCTAGGCAACACAAAAAACATGTGAAACAATCTGTTTTTCTATTGTCCAACTGTATATATGACATACATTTTCTCTGTTACATTTGCCCTTTATCAGTCGGACACCAAACTTATTCAAACAGAAGACAATGCAAAAAGTGCATACACTGGCAACAATCAACATTTACCAACTGAAATCAAGCTGAAATAAATTATCTCTGAAACGTTCAAATCAATAATTTTGGAATAAAAAAAGGTACTGCTGAGAGAAGTACATAATGTAAAGAGGTAACAACATGATTTTGATTTTTTTTATAAATGACCAACAATAAGCATATGCATATCTTTTATCCCCCCCCCCCCCCCCCCCCCCCCCGAAAAAAAAAACCCCAAAATAATACATAAATCAACCACTAAGAAAACTGTTACTAGTAACAGGATAAAATGACAGATCTTTTGACATGCTTTGTCTTTCCTTGTACTTCAGTTATCGAAATGCTGGTTCACAGTGTATTCTTGCACATCTTAACCTCCGACCCATCAATTATATCTTAACCACCCAACGGTCAACTGTGATGTGATGCAAAATCCGTAATATGTTGACATTTTGAAATAAAATCAAGTAACAGTAAGTCTCGTGTAGCTCCTGGGAGTCTCATTATGCGACAAAGAAATAACTGCACTACTGCTTCTTCAGCCATGTCGTTGTGCAGGGAACTGGTGACCTCATCATGTCAAACAAATTGCTGCATGAACCATAGCTACAAGAGCAAGTTAAAGCTTTGTGCAGGCTTCCTGCAAGTGTCCAGCTGCAGTTGGTTGCTCCTATGCTTTACAGGGAGTAAAAGATAAATCATGATTTTATTTTGACTTTTTTGGCCGAAATCAATGCCATCACGCTGCTGCACATTTTTCTCTGAGCTAATGAAGTTTCACTAACAGGATATTTGTTGATGGCAAGAGTGTTCACTTGAGGTTTAACGAATGGGATATTATGAAGAATACCAAAATACGAAATCGAAAATGACACAAGAAAAGACTGCATGCATTCTAAGTGAAGATGTGATGCCATTTACTTGACATTAGCTTATGATAATTTCATCATATTAAACAAAACAAAACAACACAGTCAAACACAGGTTATAATTTATAGCTTTTGACTGGACCAGGCCCTACAAGTGCGGGGGACCAACAGTGTCATTTGGCCAAAGAATCCATGATTAACAAACTTTTTATCACTCTTTCCAAATAATGGAGCCTTACAAAGTGAAGTCATTCGGGCCTCAGCATGAAATGGCTGGGCCTCACCTGAGCTCTCAGATGGTCTGAACCAGAAAATTATACCTGAACAAAAAGAAACATTGTATCTCATGCTCAAATTTCTACCTCTGTATTAGAGTAGAAATAAAGACACACAATTAAACAGTGAGGACATAGAAGATTACCCTTGCAGTTCCCAGAGATCTTTAAGTAGACAAAGATAAAACAAGACTGCAGCACTATTAGGCACGATGTAAGACGCAACAAATATGAGGTTGTGCATAAGACTGGCAACCTCATCATGTGAAAAAACTGCAACAGAACCAACCTCTGCATGAGCACATGATTTCTTGATGCAGGCTTCCAGCAATGGGACCAGTTGTAGTGGTCACTCCATGCTCCATAAGGGACAAAAAGGGAAACAACTGAATGAATGAGACAGAAGATTTGTTCCTAATTTCCACCTATTAGTATTAAATTAGGATCCATCTCCCTGTCAATCCCTAGATGTTGCATTCAAAACTTTTCTCATACTCTGCTAAAATAAAGAGGATTTATGAATGATTTAAAGTGATCAAAATTTACAGATTCTGAATACAGCAGACTCGATTATCTGGGATGATAGAGAAAAAAATGCATCCTGCCTAATAAAACCCTCACTAACAAAAATTATTTTAAAAACTGTATACAAAAATTGCATGGAAAAACTTCATACCAAGGTTTCATATAGAAGAAAACTGAACTAAAAACAAAAGAATGAACTTAAAGCATTATTTAAAATACTTCAACAAAGAAGTTTGCTTTTCTCCTTCATTCATTTTTTGGCAAATAGTGTTGCAACAGATTTCTCATCAAGGATGCTGTTTTGGTGTTGCTCCAAATAAACTAGCAGAGATTCAGTGTTATTTAAAGCAGTAATGTGACTGTCTTCTTCCTAGTCCAAATCATCAGCTCACCTTTGGCAGTATTATGTCACACAATTTCTTCATCATTTAAAAACTCACAAACAGGTACATTCAGGTATTTATCTCTTCATTCCTCCACTCTGATTTCATCATTGTATAGATATGTACTACTGTATGTAAAATGATTATGTACATACTTAATGTGATTTCAACTTCGTATAACACTGTCATATACCATACTTTTCAACGCCACCTTATCTATTATAGTTTATTGTCATTTTTTTTGTTGCATTTGGCTTGGCACTGTGGTTAATCCACATCCTGATTAATGTGATCCCGGATAATCGGAAGTTTCCTGTATAAGACCTGGAGACAGATTCTCATAATGTGTGAAAAATATAACATAACAGTAGATGTCTGCGTATCACAAGTTTCAACAATTATTTATTAATGTAATGGTCTACTGCAGTGTTCCTCAAAATTTTAGGATGAATGGACCACTGAGAAGTGCTGCCAATACTTTGGATCTCTTTTCAAAATTTGTTCGCCAACAGAAGATGAACTACAATGTAAATATGGAAAAGAAAGCCACTAAAACATCATATATCATATATATACATGTTTCCATATCTATCTTTATGTTGTCTGTCTGTCCATTTACTCAATGGGTGGTGTCTTTGTCTATCATACATGTTCAAAAATGCATTTTATTTTGCCTATTTACCATTTTGAACTAGAATTAAAAGAATTTTCAGATTATGGACAGGGCACTGCTTATTTAACTCTCAAAGAAATAGAATTGATAAAAAAAAAAAAAGTCCAAACTGTACACACTGCCAAGACCCATATGAAATGATGAAACATCACCTGTTGCTTTGCCCAGCACTGCAAGAGATGAGACAACTCCTTCTACCAAAGAACGCAAACATTGAAAATGTCTATATAACAGATCTGAACAACTAATTAGAACCGCACAGTTTCACATTATGGCATCAAAATCACCAAGAGCTAACACTCAGTGATAGTGGACCAAAGAAAAGACAACTAGAATAAACAATACAAGCAATGGAAACATGATGATTCAGAAAGATCCTTGGAATACCACACTTAGGTCAGGTCACAAATGACAGTGCGCAGATCATCATAGAACAGGCTAAGGTGCCAAAAACAAATCTACTACCAGTCATTAGAAGCTGCACACTTCAATGGTATAACTATGTGTCAGAAGATCAAAAGTTTTCCAATACTGCAATTTAAGGGGCAGATCCTGGAACAAGAAACATTCATTACCCATCAACTCCCAATGAAGCATAGGCCCTCGGCAAATTTGTGCCAGGTCCTCCTTGCCTTGTGCCATCTGCACAAGATCTTTCTAAGCAGCCTTTATCCCTTTCCATTGTGTTTCTACTTTTCTTCTTCATGTGTTTTTTTTGGGAGGGTCTCCAACAGGTTTCCTCAAGGTGTGTCCTACATGCCAGCATATTCATCTGTTGTTCCACTGGCACCTGTCTGGTTCTTGTCACCAGTTCCCCACTGGTGATCTTGTCGTAGGTAAAGGCAGTCCCATAGCAGATACTGCCGTAGGGAGTAAGGTGTTAGAAACTTCACTATACTAGGTCCAGCACTGAGGTGGGGAGACCAGTTCCTTTCCTTTCCTAACTCAAGAGCACAGTCAGGCACCCATTTACAGCTGGGTATGGAGTGTGTCTGTACCGTGAATCAAACCTGGCATCTTTGCGGAGGATGTGACAGAGGCACTGTAGGTGAATTTCTGGAGTTTGGAAGTTAACTATTGGTCACATACCATGTTTCTAAACCACAGACAGATATTACATCTACAAGATGGTTCTAAATGGGTTTTTGTGTGTGTTGCTATTAGCCCCCTAAAAAAAAAAGATTATTATTATTCTACTGTTATTGGCAAGAAAGCAGTGATACCACAGTAGACATTGCAACATTTTAATAACCATTTCATAAATAATTTAATGAAATATGAGGAGAGAACTTCAATAAATAAACACAGCACACATTGCAACTGTTACTAAAGTCAACTTTCTAATGAAGCTCAAGCAATAAATAAACTGAAATAAATATTTTCAAACTCTCCTTTAAACACGTGAAAGATAAAATTTCTTATGTAGCTGAAATGATATCCAAGATTGGACATTTGGCTTTCCTGTTGGTCCCGTAACCTTCATATGAGAAACTGACTTTATATTTAGACTGAACAAATAAAAAGATATCCAATAAATTAATACTGAAAAATGACAGGTTATGAAGTTAACTAAAGAAGGGCAAGGAAAAATGACAGCTGCGTAATCCTGACATCTGATGAAGCAGGAAGGATTATAAAACTGCATTGCTTGAAGGACAGATGGGGAAGAATAAGTGTATGCATTGAGAGAAAAAAACAGAATTAGACAACATAGATGAGCAGAGTTATGAAAGTTCTAGAAGGAATTAAAGAAAAGGAAAACATTATTTACAGCTGATGTAAAGAATTAAATGATTATGAAGATAACTGATGAAAATGTATGATGTTTTACGTCAGGGTGAAGGGGTTTATCAACAAGTAAGAAAACCTATGTACAAAATTAACGATCGTGATTTTAAGATGATTTCTTGACAATTTTAAAAAAAAAAAAACTGAAAACGCAAAAATAAACACACAGCATTCATTATAATTGTGACCTATAAAGTTTAAAATTGTGCGGTTCAAGAGGATGAAAGTGAATGTTCTACGCCAAATCTATGTTCAAACACGTATGTCAAATCTATGTTCAAACACGTCAAATCTATGTTCAAATGCATATGTGAAATCTTACTTACTTACTTACTTAGTCGTTCCCCTTCTACTGTGAGGTGTAGAGGTTTGGAAGAGAGAGCGCCAGACTATCCTATCGGCTGTCTTCCTCCTGGCCTGGTTCCATTCTAGTCCTCGATCCTTCAAAGATTGTCTAATGTTGTCCTCCCAGCGGACTCTGGGTTGTCCTCGGGGTCTGGATCCTTGGCTCTTTGTTTCCCATGCTTGTCGTGGTATCCGATCTTCTCCCATTCTGCAGACATGGCCAAACCATCTTAATTGGGACTGTTCTACTTGGGTCTGCAGGGGGTAGGATTTAAGGCCTTGACGTATCGTCTGGTTGCGTACCATGTCTCTTCTTGTTACTTCAACCACCTTCCTCAGATACCTCATTTCTGAGGTTTGGATCTGGCTTTTATGGGTTGTAGTCATTGTCCATGACTCGCATCCGTATGTCAAGACTGGGACATAGGTGGAGCGGTATACAGCCATCTTCGTTTTCTTACCAACCTCTCTCTTGCTGAGGAATCCTCGATTTATGGCCTGAAAAAGTCTCCCAGCTGCTGCTTTTCGAGTGGCCAACTCTTCTTTGATGCCTCCCTTTCAGTCTATAATAGCCCCGAGGTATTTAAAGTGGTCGACCTGCTCCAGGACCTGTTCTTCCAGCTTAATCTGATGTTTTCTTTCTTCTCGTGATATCACCATGGATTTTGTTTTAGAGCTGCTTATGACCATCCCTCTCTTCTCCAGCTCTTCCTTCCAGACTTGCAGGTTGGATTGGAGATGTGCCTCTGATTTAGCAATCAGGGCAACATCATCAGCAAATGCCAGCTCCGAAATATAGACCTGTCTCATCTTCCAGTACCCCACTGAATACTTTCTTGTTCTCTCCTTACATGCCTTGATGACATCGTCCGTAAGGAGTATGAAGAAGTAAGGTGATAGGATATCACCTTGTCTTACACCAGTGGTGGTCCTGAACTCTTCCGACTTATGGTTTGCTGTCCTCACATAATTTCTGCAAGACTTGTAGAAGCTCTGTATAGCATGAATCAGAGGTGCTGGAATATTCTTCCTTGCCAAACAGTCCCAAAGTTTGCTCCAGGGGACCCTGTCAAACGCCTTTTCCAGATCTATGAAACAAATATGTGAAATCTAATGCTAGAATATTTATTTTCGAATCTGTATGTCTGATATCAGGATGTGTATGTTAAGACCAATGATGCGATGTCTGGCTACGAATCCTTGTACTAATTTATACATTTCCTGTTAGGGCAGCTTTCTTCTGCTGGGAAATTTTCACACTGTCAAGGCCAAAGGTTGCCCACAACAAGGCTCATTAAATTAGACGTGTAAACAATAAACAATGTTGCTGTAAAACAGGAAGATATAGCAACAACAAAAAATAACAATAATAAATAAATAAAAATTGAAATGGAGTAATTGTACAATCTAACAACACATTTTAAACACAGGATGCTAAGAGTACATCCCGTAATGTCCAGTGTTTCGAGTTATTGTTAATCAGAATCGGCCTCACTGCACTGAGGGCAAACCCATAGATGCTCAGTCTCCCTCAGCAAATGTAGAAGAGTATGAATGCTAATCGTACCTGTAGGACGGTGGTTGTACATACAACAAATTTCAAGTGTATTGTTTAACTGTAAAACTACTTCATACTAATTTATATATATATTTTTTTGCTTTATCTTCTTTAATACTTTTTGCTTTAACTTCTAGTTTTACAGCAGCTGCCATTATTATCAATTTTTACTGTTTCTGCTTCATTAAACTAGAACTGTTTATGAATGTAAGAGGTGCTGTTTGTGAATCTTATCATCTGAACAAGTTATATACAATCACAAATGGAACCAACAAAACAGGAGATTAACAACAGAGTAAATTAGTTACAGCAGGGGTCGGCAACTCAGAAGCTTTTGGGATCTACTTTAGTAACACTGAGCCCTCTGAAGATCTACTCCACACCGACTCACCCACGCGATTATAAATGCTGGCGAGAGGTCTAGTGCGAGATGTCCCTAGTTTAAAAAGTCCTCGTTTCCCCCACAGTCACCTAAAGATCTACCAAATCATTAACTGGGATCTACCAGTAGATCGGGATTGACTAGTTGCCAACCCCTGAGCTAGAGGCAATATTCAATTTGCACAGACAAACTCGTGTCCATTTACCAAGAGGGAAAGGCTTGTTTTTGTTTGAGATCTTTTTTTCTGCAACAAATATTGTGTTCTAGTTATTACATCCATAAGGGCAGTGTTTCCCAACTGGTGTGTTGATAAGGACCATGTGGTGTGTCAAAAAAAAAAACCCCCACACAAAACAAACAATTTATTATTATACAAAAATACAGTACTGTAAAACCTCTAATGAACAAACTAATAGAGGGAGTTGATGGTCTGATAATGACAACTGTCTGGTACTTCCAAATTATGTGTGTGTATGACCACACATCTTAAGAATCCACTAAAACAGTAATGCAGCTTGAGGAGAGTAAAACACTATTACCCCCATGCAAGTGTTGGCAAGACTGTGTGTGTCTGTGCCAGCCACCAAGCAGCTGCTTCGGTAATTAACAATCAAGACCTTTAGTTCTAAATATTCCCGCTGTGGACCATAATTTCGGCACCAACAGATTGTTTTTCTTTATTTCATAAATCCGTACATACGAGATCTGTTCATAAAAGGTTTTATGAGTACTAATTATATAACCCTAAGTGCTATGCTCTGAAATTGGGCAGGTTTGGTAAAGTGTGTCACCACTTAAAAAAAGGCTGGGAAACTCTAGTCTACAGTTCAATTTTAAGCCCTGTGGCACCAATACGGTTTTTGCAGATCCTGTGACACGAAAGGACCACATGCTATTTCACTATAGGTCAGATATTACATGGATAGCCGGGTTCAAACTTTAGCACTGCATAATAAGTGGGTGCATGTTGTATCTAACTTACTTATTTTTACCTACATTTATTGATGTTGAAAAAAAAAATCAGCAACCTGAAGAACATCTAGCGTAAGTGCTTACAGCTACCATCACACGTGAATGAGTGAAAATAAGTAACAGATATATTAATCTTGTACACCTGAAAATTAAGATTTCACTCAAATCTTTAGTATTTTTATTGCTAACAACAAATATTTAAACATGTGAAAAGGGGGCAATCGGCAAAATTGGGGCCCAACCTCTGACCGTGGGGTAAGCGATCCTGTGTTATTTCGGGGTTTACAGTGTAAATGTAGGTAAAATAGCCCCATATTATTGAGTCCTTTACTTATCTATACAACTGTTAAGCATAAAGCTGACATGACAGTGGGAGGGACTCTTGATGTTTTGTAGGGGAGTTAAGTGACTTATAGAAGCATGTCCAACAACTGAGTGTATGTGTGAGAAATGGAAATTTTGCCCTCCTCATAATTTGTACCCTTGTACTTACAGATGTACATGAATAATTAATGTTTTATAAAAGCATACACTAATTTATACATCATTATTGTTTGTTAACCTCGCTCTCTCTCTCTCTCTCTCAGATTTGCACACACAGTTCTGGAAGCAACTACATTCATTCTGGTGTCATCCAGCATTTAAGCTGAAATTTATTTTTTAATATACAATCTGAAACATCATAACATAATTTCAAAATGAGACGTATGATCACATATGGTACTATGTGTTCCCTGGATATTATAATGGGGAGGTAACTCACAAACAAAATATACACAGATGGTCTTCTCATAAGTTTACTGTACAAGTACAAAATGTGAACTTTTCACATAACTACAGAAATGGTGTGAATTGATCACCATATTCTTAGATGGCAGCCATATAACTGCCTGCTGTTATAAACATTTACATTTGGTAACATGTTCTTCTATGTGAAAAAAAAAAAAAATATGGAAATTTGTAGCTCAATTTACTGCAGGTAGGTCAATGAATTACCAGTCAAGAATTAATCCTGACAAAACATAAGCACCCCGACCCTTCAAATGAACATGTGAAAGCTCTGAAGCAAGTTTGACCTAGACCTGCAGTTTCAGTAAGCCCAAAATTGGTATTAAAAGTTATGCATGAAAATATATAATTTAAAAACCTTTCTGTCAACTCTTCCTTTGTTTGGAAAAAAAGTATCAATATCTAACTGGTGTTTTGTGATCCAAAATGGAAGATGATAGCAAGGGCAGTGTCTTGAACTTGAAGTAACTGCATTATTTCAACACCCAAAAGACCATTTTTACGAGGATATGTTAAAAAAAATTTCAATCCACTTTTCTTTTGTTTAATAAAAATGTATCAATATTTAACCAGTGTTCTATGTACCACAATGAAAGTTGATCACTTTAAATGAGGGCAGTGTCTTGAACTTGAAGTAACTACATTATTACAACACCCAGAACACCAAATTTTTTTGCTAGCTTAATTTAAAAAAATAAAAGATTACATCCACTTTTCCTTTGTTTGAAAAAAAAAGTATCAACATCTAAGCAGTGTTTTATCCAGTTTTTTTATGTACCACAATGAAAGATGATGGTTTTAAATGAAAGCAGTGTCTTAAAACTTGATGTAACTGAATTATGACAACACTCAGAAGACTATTTTCCACGAGGATGCCTTAAGTTTGCTATAACACAATCATAATCTTCGAAATCTCACCAAAAGGCATTTTAAACACAGAAACCTTTAAGAATGCATTCATCTAAAAAAGAAATATTTATAACAAATGTTCAAAACCAAGAAAACAAAACATACAACCCAATAATAATTATTTTCAAAAGAAAACGTTAACTTTGGTACAAGTGTTGTTCTTCATTACTCAACTTTACATTACAAATAAATACACCTTACACAGACCTAGTAACTGCTATGATAATGTTGATGTAATTGCTTCAAGGGTAGGGTAGATGACCATCAGGACAGCAAACAACAGCATCAGCAGTGGGATACTGGACACCAGCGAAACCTAAAAGAGAAATATGAAAACTTGTATGAAAAATGAGTGTCTTTGTGAATCGCAAGATGAATATAGCAACCAACATTTTCTATGGTACACAGGTCAAGCGCTTATTTCCAAAAGTGTGAGGTCCCTCTGATTTCATCTTCTTCTTTATGTACCATGCAAGCTGGTGTAGGTGAGCATGTCTCTCCATAACCTGTTGCCAGTGTTGTTTATCAATTCTGTTACTGACTTCTTTACTTACAAATTTGGCTGAACTGTCAATTATTTTCTCTCTTTCTTTTTTTTGTCCTTCAATCTTTCCTGCTGTCACAATATATTCTAGCTTTTCTCTTCTGACATCATGTCAAACAAAGTGGATTGTTTCCTTCTAACCTGAGTAATAAGCCTCCTTTATGCACCGACTTCTTTCAGACCATCCTCATTACACTTTTTACCTTCCTGTAGTATTCTTAAATTCTTCTGTAAAACCACATCTCTGTGGCCTTAAGGGATTTTGTTGTTTATTTACTGACTGTCTTTGACTCGCTTCCATATGACAGGATTTGCTCTGAATGAAATTACATTATACATGACACACTTGTGTTGCATGATATGCTAAATAGGTTCCTCACTTAATCTTTCCATACTGTATTCCTGGGTTATCAGGAACGCACAAAGAGACTCTCTGCCTGCTACTGGTTATGTGAAAACACAGGGCACAAACTAAAAATAATCTACCAATCACATTAAACTTAAGTAGTGAGTGCAGTAGGTATGTTCTTCTGCAAATAGCCGTGTTCGTTCTGGTTATAGAAAATTTTAATATTTTTAGCACGAAGCATGTCAATGGGGAACTGAGTACTTCGAGTGGGAAAAGGTCAAGGTCTAAGCTGCTCAGATACTAGAAAATATACAGTTTTCAGACAATGACGAAAAGGCACTTGAAGAAGTGTATCCTGACAACAAATTAGAATTCAGTGATGAAGAAAGCAGGGCTGAGACAGTGAAATGAGCAGGATTCTGGTGATGCTGTGACTGGTGCCAGGGGATGAGGCCCTCTAACAGCTGGTAGTGGGGCTGATTCAAATAATCTGATGAAGGCTGGAGTTATAATTATTCTGCACCTGAGACTGATCTACAGTTTGATGGTAACAATACAAGTCCACAAAATACCTCCTATTTCATAACAGCTGACAGCACATCTATCAATATTTTGAGTCTCTTCCTTGATGATGCATTCTGGGTGAATTATTGCAATATAACAAACTTATGTTCACGAACAGAAGCCAAATTCTTATTATGTCAAAAAACATTACCCCAGCATCAACAGAAGGAATGAAAGCATTCACTGGACCAGGACTGTACATGGAACACTTAATTGTCAAACCAAGCTATTAGCGATGTGAGTTTTTATACATTTTTGCTCAGGTACAGTGGGAAGTAGCCCTCAGAGGGTCAGAGCTGGTAGGGTTAACGCATCATGTTCTGTTCGAATCATGCACTGAAAACATGGGGGAAACAGGACTGTTTTCAAAATACTGTAGCTATGTTAGATAATGAGTTGTACAAGACTGTGGGCATGGCCAGAGGATTATCAATGGCTACTTTTGTTGAATGTGATAGGATCATTGGTACCAGTTAGTGGGGCATAACAGAATTTGTTACAAGCCTAAAATTACTGCATTTTCTTCTTTCAGTCTTTTAATGTTCTAGGATACTATGATAGTACATTTCAGGAGGTTCTCAACCTGTTTCTGGCCCTGTACCCCCTTGGCTTTTAGCAAACCTTTACATACCCCCTGTTCAAGACGAGAGGAAATAAATTCCAGAGTTTACCCAACATACGCACATAGGAAAATGAATGAACAGATTAATAAATTTTTCTTCAATCAAACTTTACTCTGTACATAACAACAGTTTTAGTATCATAAAGTTGTTAGATTTTTATCAGAACATGGTCAAATACTTTAGTGAGAATCCTGATTCTGTTTCTTGTCGACCAACCGTTTCATTCTTGGTACAGCTTTTTAAAAGTTTCAAAGAGATAACCCGTGAATCATGTTCATCCTCCAGTTCCCTTGGATTCAATCGAGTAAAGGATTCGCAGCACTCTCTCCAAATCACAACTTTTTATTTTATTTTTAAAAACTTACTATTTTTGGAAAATTTAATAGGACAATATAGTTATTTACAAAATATTCTTCATTCTTCCTTGACAAGCTTATCTACACTGTCGGAGTACACCATGGGGTACACATACCACAGGCTGGGAACCCCTGATATAGATGAATGAAATTTTGTTTCCCAAAAGGTCTGAGACTTGGGCACATGGGCCTAGCTTGTGCCATTCATCTATCTCAACCCGCATTCAGTGTCTTATATAACTGCAGTATACAAAAATGGGTTCTGAATTGATGCTCACAATTTGGTACGTTAATTTATCTACGGTAGCTTCTGATTGGCACAGTGGTTACAGCGCATACTTCTTGCGGCAAAATCACGCCTCAGTCTACCCAGCTGTACATGAGTACCTGACTCTGATAAAGAAGGTAAAGGCAGCGAGGAAGGGAACTGGTCACCCCAGCTCATAAAGCTGGAACAGGAGTAATTAAGTCTCGAACACTTCACCCACCCTACAGCAGCATCTGCGTTGGGACTATCTTTTACCTTTTATTACAAAAGAAACACAAATGCTACAGCAGCCAGATACAAAACAATAAAATTAAAAAAAAAAAATTTTTATTTTTTTTAAACCTACCATGCGTGACTTGTTCTGCAGAGAGTGGTAATCCGAGGTCATGTCTGTGATCTGTTTCTGTAAGCTGCCTATCAGTTCAGACTTCTCCTCGCATAAAATTCTCAGCTGGGTCAGTTCTTTGTTGGCTTCATCCAGCTACAAACAAGTGAACAAGTTTGGAGAAAAGATTAGCTCTGAATGTTGTCTTGTGTTGTTACAATCAATGTGACATATGGTTCAATTACCAACCAGAATTGGTTTATTCATTTCATGGTTTGAGTTACCGCAGCACACAAATTTTAAATATGGGAAATCCCATTTCTTGAATAATTTATTTTACATAAATAATTCTTTTTAAAATTAATAAAAAACATTCTGTTCCACCTTTGACTGGAGAACCCAAGAAAAAGCATTAAGTAACGTGAGAAACAAAAATTAAGTAACTAGTGATCCATAAAAGTAACTTGAGGGAAACAATAAAACATTCTTAACCTGATGTAAATGTTAAACTTAAGGCAATCTGAGGGAAACATTAAAACTTACGGCAATCTGAGGGAAACATTAAAACTTAAGGCAATCTGAGGGAAACATTAAAACTTAAGGCAATCTGGGGGAAACATAAAACTTAAGGCAATCTGAGGGAAACATTAAAACTTAAGGCAATCTGAAGGAAATATAAAACTTAAGGCAATCTGAGGGAAACATTAAAACTTAAGGCAATCTGAGGGAAACATTAAAACTTAAGGTAATCTGAGGGAAACATTAAAACTTAAGGCAATGTGAGGGGAACATTAAAACTTAAGGCAATCTGAGGGAAACATTAAAACTTAAGGCAATCTGAGAGAAACATTTAAACTCAAAAGTAACCTGAGGGAAACGTTAAAACTAAAAGCAATCTGAGGAATACATTAATACTTTGAGTACCATGGGAGCCATTTGTCAGCAGGCTCTATTTGTCATAGAGTACCACTGTCGCCATTTGGCATCAACATAGCAGCAAAGAAAGTGATCATGGCAACCATCTGAATATACACAAGCCAAGGGAAATTACTCTCCTTTATTGAGCAATGGTTGATGGCAGCATGACAATTTTTTCTTGTGTTTTGATTCACATATGAGTAGAATTTTTTTTTTTAAATGTATGAAACTGTTGAATGTTGTCATGATTTGGAATCTGGCTCTCAGCTGACCTTTGAAAGTGACAAAAGTTGGTCTAGTTTTGATGCCTAAAACTAGTGAAACAGACAGTGAAAGCTGTGACAGAGGATATTATGAAAATAGATTTCATATATCTACATTTTTCTTCCACCTGCTTCCTTATTATTATGCACGTTCGGTTAACATAAAACCCTCCTACACTTAGATATCTGTCTTTTTCTTAATTTAGCCACGCCTATTCTTTTCTTTCGTTTCCCTTGTCTTACAAGCACTAGCATTGTTTACATAATAACAGACCTATTAGCTAGTGTTGAGCCGTTTACCTGTAATTATAACGCCAGCGGTTTGGAAAATCATTGTAATAGTGACAGACGAGAAAACAGTCTGTAGATTTGTAGAACAGGGGGAATAATTTAAAAAAGTCGTACCTGTTTATAGTGCACGTTCTCAGGAGGAGATAATCTTATGAAGAAAATCAAGAGCGTTAAGTCAAAAGGACTTACTTTTGTTAGTAATTGGTCAGGGGGAATTAATCTGAAACCAAGGGCAGATAATCACGGTTATCTCCCCCTACCTCCGTTTGTTCGGAACGTAATTAGATACAGTGAGAGACGCCTGATCAAAGCGAGTTCGTTCACTAGCGAAGAGTCTGCAAGCGGCATAAGTGTCAATTTTGGCTTTCATTCAGAAATTAAGCGAAGAAATTCCCGAAGGTGTTATATGTAACAAGTACCAGTGATTTTCTATTAATTTAATATATATACTGTATCCTTTAAACTCAGTTCATTCAGTACCTACAGATTTTTCAGAACAACTAGCTTCGATTTCTAGACCATTGTTAAAGTGGATTTCTTAGTATTTTCGATTGGAGTAGTTAAATTTCTGTGTTGGCGGTAAATATTATACTAGAAGTTTGAGTGATTTAATTGTTAAGTCCATCATTTTATTTCACTAAGAGTTTCTGTGTAGAGTGATTTACTGGTTAAAGTCTGTCAATTATATTTCACTATGATTTTGTTGTGCGTTAATTGACTAGCAGACTTAAAATGATTTATAGCTAAATTGTTCCGGCTGTAGTGTCGATTTAATTAATTGCTATTTAACCAGTAAGAGATATTTTAATCGGCTAAGTAAATGCACTATTCATTATGAGTACTGACGACATATATATTTATTTCAAATTTCACGACGATTAATTTTGTAAATGACTATAATTTATTTCACAGTGTTTTTTTTTAAACGATAAGATAAGCTCTAAGCTTGTAGTTTCTATTTAAAAAGTTTAATAACCGATACCAAAGGATTGGGAGATTGCCATCATAACACCAATTTTCAAAAAGGGTGACAATCGACAATGTGGAAACCATAGAGGCATATCCCTTCTCAGTGTCCCTGGTAAAATCTACTCTAGAATCCTAGAGCAGAGACTCCGACACCTAGCTGAGCCACAATTGGATGAGGTCCAGTGCGGATTCCGAGCTAACCGAAGTACTCAAGACCTAATCTTCACACTCAGACAGCTGAGTGAAAAGGCCCTTGAGTATAAGAGTGAGATCCATCTTTGTTTCATAGATCTGGAAAAGGCGTTTGACAGGGTCCCCTGGAGCAAACTTTGGGACTGTTTGGCAAGGAAGAATATTCCAGCACCTCTGATTCATGCTATACAGAGCTTCTACAAGTCTTGCAGAAATTATGTGAGGACAGCAAACCATAAGTTAGAAGAGTTCAGGACCACCACTGGTGTAAGACAAGGTGATATCCTATCACCTTACCTCTTCATACTCCTTATGGACGATGTCATCAAGGCATGTAAGGAGAGAAAAAGAAAGTATTCAGTGGGGTACTGGAAGATGAGACAGGTCTATATTTCGGAGCTGGCATTTGCTGATGATGTTGCCCTGATTGCTAAATCAGAGGCACATCTCCAATCCAACCTGCAAGTCTGGAAGGAAGAGCTGGAGAAGAGAGGGATGGTCATAAGCAGCTCTAAAACAAAATCCATGGTGATATCACGAGAAGAAAGAAAACATCAGATTAAGTTGGGAGAACAGGTCCTGGAGCAGGTTGACCACTTTAAATATCTCGGAGCTATTATAGACCGAAAGGGAGGCATCTAAGAAGAGTTGGCCACTCGAAAAGCAGCAGCTGGGAGACTTTTTCAGGCCATAAATCGTGGATTCCTCAGCAAGAAAGAGGTTGGTAAGAAAACGAAGATGGCTGTATACCGCTCCACCTATGTCCCAGTCTTGACATATGGATGCGAGTCGTGGGCAATGACTACAACCCACAAAAGCCAGATCCAAACCTCAGAAATGAGGTATCTGAGGAAAGTGGTTGAAGTAACAAGAAGAGACATGGTCCGCAACCAGATGATCCGTCAAGGCCTAAAATCCCATCCGCTGCAGACCCAAATAGAACAGTCCCAACTAAGATGGTTTGGCCATGTCTGCAGAATGGGAGAAGATTGGCTACCACGACAAGCATGGGAAACAAATAGCCAGGAATCCAGACCTCCAGGACGACCCAGAGTCCGCTGGGAGGACAACATTAGACAATCTCTGAAGGACCGAGGACTAGAATGGAACCAGGCCAGGAAGAAGACAGCTGATAGAATGGTCTGGCGCTCTCTCTTCCAAACCTCTACACCTCACGGTAGAAGGGGAACGACTAAGTAAGTAGTAAGTAAGTAAGTTTAATAACCGAAGTGGATAATAATAGTATATTTTTCGCGGGTTAGGATAGGATTGAGAATACTTTATTCTGGTGAAGTATTTTGTATTTTTCTTCCTATGTCTAGTGCTGGGTCACATACCCAAAAACCTACCAGCGGCTTCCATATAATCTGAGAGAAAAAAAGGAGTCTAAGTGTGTAGGTCTGCGACTATGACTGCCAGCGTACCCACGCCTGCCGCTTCACCGCTCGCCCATCGCCACAGGACTTGTTGTCTAACAGACGCAATAGAAAGACATTAAAAATAACGTCTAACTGGACATATATATATCCAGATTTCCTTTTCTCCATTTATAAATATATACAGTCAGCCCGCAGTGGCGAAAAATAACAAACACTAACATTTCCCGACTACCGACCACTTGTGTTGTGGCGAAGATTTATCCTGAACAGATTTATATACCTGACATTCCATTAAATATTGAAAGATTTCAAGCTAATGACACTGTGAACACTATAACGCGTGAATATTTACCTTTCTGGACAAAAATTGAAGTGAAACGAACAGATTCAATAAAATAGTAACAAAGCAAGCATTTTCCCCAAATCAGAGGATTAAATCAGTACCTTTAGGAAAACTGGGTCTTGTTTTGCCAAATAAAACCAACACTGGATCTGTGGCACTTACTCAGGAGTTCTGTTCCAGACATGTTAATCAACAAATTACGTAAGCACGATTGAAAGGTGGCCACTTGTCTGTCAGAGCGAGCGGAAGAAGGAATGAATGATTCATATATTGTATAACCATTATATTCACTTTGATTATGCCATTCTTTTCTCGTTTTTTTCTAATACTGCTCATTTTTTTCTCAGAAATAGAATAACGTAGAAACTCTGTTCTTTACAGTAAAGTCAAATTCTATACCATAGTGCTAATCTTTTGACCTTTTGGGGGTTAATTAACTTCTTTCTTATGGGATCTTGTCTCAACAGGGAGGGATAGTACTTATGGGCCTATTTTCTTAATTATTTCTGTAACCTATGATTTTTTTATGTTCTACACTTGATACTAAATGTTGTGAAATTTTAAAAAATTTTTTATGGTAAAATAAAATTTACATAAAAACTTAAATTATCGGTGTTGGTCAGCTCGTCCCAATATCCCTACTCCATTAATATAGTTTTTTCACGTTTGTGCATCTACGTGTCGTCACTTATCTCTGTGTGTGTGTGTGTGTGTGTGTGTGTATATGTGAGTGGTTGATATATATTAATATATCTAGAAAGTATACTGTCCAATCAACACATTTTGTTGTAGAGATAGGCTGGACTAGAGTACCTTCACCAACTTACTAGTGAAAAATCTATTTGTTTACCTTATCTCGCGCTGAGTCATCATCTTTGTCAGTTCTATTCAGACGGGACCTAAAAATTGATCTTAAATATCTATCAAAAAATCTACGACAACAGCCCTGGCTCTAGCATTCATGAAGGTGCCAGAAGTGGTGATGGTGATTTTCAGGGTCATGGTGTGAATCAGGTGCATGGTAGAGAAACAACTGATGAGTTTCAGTGGGACATGGATGACTTTGATGACCCCTATGTGAGCGAATGACTGCCTGAATTTTCACCCAGTGGGAATCTGGTGCAAGGCACAGAACAGATGAATTATATAGATTTTTTCAAGTTGCTATTTCCTGATAGTTTGATAGACACCATTGTAATTGAAAGAGCATGCTACTACATCCTCTGCATTGACAACTATTCCTCAAGACATGTGAGACGTCAAGATTGTAACACTACAAAACTAAAGGTGTAATGGCTGGTGTAATGGCTTCGGCGTTGTACTGGCGACCAGGTGTTCATGGTTCAAACCCGGGCGTCAGCATTTGAAGAAATGTTTACGGCCGGAAATTTGACTGAATAACCTGAACGGCTCCTGTGATAAACCCTCTGTGGATGGAAAGGAGTGAAGCTCCTGACCGGGTTGGAAGGAAAGTCCTCAGGTTCCCCAGCCTCGCAATGACATGTCATTGGGCCGAAGGGCTGACAGCCCAATTGCAGCTGGTTAAGGGGAAAAAAAAAAAAGGAGACAGAAGTGATTTCAATAACTACAGAGGCATCTCTCTTCTTAGGTTTTTGCCAGAGTCATCTTAATGCGACTATACAAGTTAGCTGAGCGCATATATCCAGAGTCACAGTGTGGATTCCGAGCTGGTACATCAACAAAAAACATGATCTTTTCTCTCTGCCAACTTCAGGAAAATTCAAGACAGCAGAAAAGGCCTTTATATATCACCTTTATAGATCTCACAAAGGCATTTGACCTGGTTAGTAGGGATGGACTCTTCAAAATCCTCTTGAAAATAAGCTGCCCCGCTAAATTGCTGGAAATGATAAAGTCATTCCATGAAGGGAACAGTCTAATATGCTGAAAGCACATCACAGCCCTTTGACATATGCAGTGGCGTTAAACAAGGCTGCATTCTGGCTCCAACCCTGTGCGGGATCTTCTTTGTCTTACTCTTGAAACATGCATTCAGAGATGCAACTGAAGGAATATGCCTTCTTACTAGGTCTGATGGCCAACTGTTTAACCTTGCAAGGCTGAAGGCAAAAACAAAAATCAGAAGGGTCACTATAAGAGACTTGTTATTCGCTGATGACAATGCAATCGTAACTCAAAGTCAACAGGAGCTTCAGAGCTTGATGAATTGCTTCACCCAAGCATGCAAGGACTTTAGACTCATAATAAGTCTGAAGAAAACAAATGTGCTGAGTCAGGATGTGGATGCTGCACCAGTTATCACTATCAATAACTTTGGATTAGCAGTGGTGCACCAATTCACATATCTGGGGTCAACCATTTACGACAAACTCTCTCTGGACACAGAAATTGACAGCCGCATTGGCAAAGCTGCAGCTACCTTTGCCCGCCTCACAATGTGTGTTTAGGGAAACTCCAAACTCACAACGAAGACCAAAGCTACGGTATATAATGCCTGCGTCACCAGCATACTTCTATATGGCAGTGAGACATGGACAACCTATGCTAAGTAAGAAAGAAGGCTCAATACCTTCCATCTACGGTGTTTACTCCACATCCTCTTTATTTCGTGGAAAGACAAAGTGACAAATGTCGAGGTGTTTTCACTTGCTGGCCTTCAAAGCATGTATACACTGCTTAGACAGAGCAGAGTACGCTGGCTTGGACATGTCCACAATATGGAAGATGGTCCGTCCTGAAAGATATCTTCTACGGACAACTGGCAGATGGCAAAAGAACAGTTGGGCGACCCTAGCTAAGATTCAAAGATGTGCGCAAGAGAGACATGAGAGCACTGGACATAAATGCAGCAACCTAGGAGGATGAAGCTGCCGATCACACCAAATGGCAATGCTATCTATGGCGCCACCTAAGATTGGGCGAAAAGAAGCTCTCACAGCAATCAGAAGAGAGAAGAAAACGTCAAAAGGAACACCAAGAAAATAAGCAGACGAGGGCTGTCACCTCAGGGCCGCATTATCATAGTCGGTTATGACTGTAGGGGCCGTTATTATTTTTATAAATGAAACTAACACATATGCAAGTCAGATCTTGGAAGCTGGTGGTGATACAAACAGAAAGGGGGCATGAACTGTACATCAGAGGAGATACATGCTTATATTTACGAAAACAAATTCTCGGAGATCATGGCCATAAACCAGTTTCAGTACCTCAACTCCTTTCTATGTTTTACAGATGATACTGCACGAATTTCACATGGGGAAGAGGGATATGATCCTGTGGTAAAGTACAGTGATACAGCGATAAAATCATAAATTATATGTAATAAAGTCATAATTAGTAAAGTTGTAACGCGTCTTCTTCCCCGCGCCAGAAAACGCATTGATTTAAGCAGGACAGAACATAGTGAGAAATCTTATCGCCGCGTTGGTAGTATTAGCCTTTAAATCGCGCCCGTCAAGGGTTAACGATAAAAATTTGAAAAAAGCTACTAGCGTAGTGGTTCCAGGAAAGATAGAAAGAATAAAACTCACGAACGCATAAGATTGAGAGAGCGGACACCTGCTGCTGGCTTGTCAAGTGTTAGAGGTTTGAATTAGCTACTCGGGCCAACAGTGCGAGACGATGCCGTTAGCTTGTGTCGAAAACGATGTCGCAAGTTTGAAAATTTAAAAATACCCCGCTAGTCCAATACATTTCTAACCACAGACACTGTGGAAAAATATATATACACACACGCATAATTACTTCCTATCGGGAAAAAGGAAGATCTGAGGCGATTTTTATAACATTCAAGTAGTTGAAACTTAGAAAAACAACGAACACCAAAATGGAAAATATATTGAATTCTTTATTACTAGGTTTATGATCATAAATGTTAGCTAGTCTAAGAGCTGGTCTTGTCCTGATGGGTAATATGCTTTCGAACAAAAAATCCGACAGATAGAAATAAAGTTATGGACAAAAGACTGTATTTGTTCGTACAGACAGACCAACACATGATCGGTTTTACTTTCACTAACGTTGACATTTTGACGCGTCCTTGAAAAGGGCAGGAAAAGGTTACATGTAGTCTGTTGTAGAAAGGGGCAGAAAAGGGGGAGAAAAATTATGGGATGGCTTAACACCAAATATATTTAGCAGTAGAAATCTAAGAATGAGAGAGGAAAAAAACTTGGTAGTGTCCAAAAATCAAGTCTGTTTTTGCTTTTAATTTCAAATTTCAAAATTGTCGTTCGTTCATTGGCCAAAGCCTTTCATATTATTGAGAAAATTCAAAGGCTTGACGCCATTTGTAGAAGATAGTCCCGAGAGCAGGACGTTGTGTATTTCTGGAAAAAAGTGATTAGCCTTATTAAAGCAAATATATATGAAAGTATAGGCATCACAGTTCAGCCAGCAGTATATCTGGAATCTGCTATTCAACATACCTGTGTTTTTTTCATTGAATTTCTGGTAAGATTGACATTATTCATATATATTTTGTTTAAAAATGTGAGTGAGAGATGCTGCCATCACGACTGTAAGTAATCAGGTCCCAAGCTGATTTGTGCAGGGCCTGAAGGAGAATGAAGATAAAACACATTGCCAGTTTTGTAAATGCACATGTTTTGTGAAATAAAATGTTTTCTTAGGTGACCAGAGGGACACAGCTCACCTATCCCATTGTATGGTAGAAAAGAAAGATTAATAATATTATTGCAGATGCAGTGCCGCCTTTGTAGGAGAGACATGTGAACAACACTGGTACACTGTGGAATGGATGTGCTGGATTGGTCCATTGGATATGACTTAGCTCTTTATTTCTTATGTATGCTCTTTTGTATATAAAACACAGTCTAAATAAGATATCAACCAGGAGACATTGTTTCATTATTACAGGGTTTTATCTGGCACTAGTCCGGTGCCAGGTTTCTATGGGAAAGCCGTTGAGAAGTTTTGGAGTCCAGTAGTGATAGGGGTCGCCAGTATCCCCCTTATTACTTTTGGAGCAGTGGTCATTTGGCAGAAAGAATTCAGACAGTTCCAGTGGGCCAGATAAGTGAAATATCTGGTACCCTAACAGTACATCAGCTATAAGAGCAGCATACCCCTGTATTCAAGAAATAAAATATTTCCCTAGTGAAATTAACAGTGACAGTGTATTTTAAAGAGACTGAGAGTGATTATAAGAATCCCAAACAGCCATCCAGTGTTAGAAACCAGTAATAGACAGATTTTAGTAACACTATTAGTTTAATTTAACAGTATTTGTTTGGACACTTGTCCCTGTGGGTCTAAAATTTACATTTTGTATATATCTTGAATTCTTTTCATTTTTAAAGTCCTGACCAGAAGAATACTAGGTTCAGGACCAAATAAATCATACAGAAAATTATTAATTGTGCAAATTTATCTGAGGTGTTATTTCCTTAATCATAGACCTTAATACTTGTTTGTATAGAGGTGTATTATTGTTAAAGTACCATCACACCACACTTGCATATCCCTAGACATTAGACGTAGCTATCATTCATACTAGTCAAGAATAAGTCTGCTTGAGGCCATAAGGTGGTAGCAGAAAGGTACCCTGATAACTCAACCCTAAATTTGTTAGAATCAGGGACCTTCACAGCTGGCCTCATTCAGTACATTAAGGAAAAATAACATCAAAACCCATCACGATAGATCCCTACATAAAGTTAAACCACTGCTAGAGGCCACACAGAATCTCTAAGAGCAGTATTATGCACCACAGACGAGACAATGATCTTGTTCAAAGGACGTCATCATATGAAACAGTACATGGGGGTGTTGGGAAGTCAGGTATTGGTAGTACCTCTGGTGAAGGAGCTGTCATGCCCTTTTTAGGGCAGCTCAGCCACCTTTGGTCCAAACCTGGCATCCAGCTCTCACCTGTGGCTCCTCATAGCTGTCAGCATGCGACAGCGGCCACCCCCGGACAACGGCTTTGACAGGCCGGCTAAACTAGGTGAGGGTAGCCGAATGGTTATAAACCTTCGGTGAGTTAGGGTCTGCCTACCCATGCATGCGAAGACTGGATTTGATAGACTGCGCGGAAGAAACCACCTGTTGGTTCAACGGGCATGACGGCGATTACCAGCAACGCGCTGTGGAGCGTAAGGAGCACGGCGAGGCACGTAGAAAGCCCTGGTCATCCACTGCACCTGACTTCATCTCCAGTCGTCTTGACTTGTCTTGCCACTGGATTGAGATGGACCCAGGCGAGAGAGTGAGGTCGACGAATTGCGCAACTCTTCCTCACTTTAATCCAAATCACCGCGCAAGTCACTCTTTCATCCATTCATCCATTCATCCATCCACTCACAACAAGTCCTGTGGCGATGGGCGAGCGGCGAAGCGGCAGGCGTGGGTACGCTGGCAGTCATAGTCGCAGACCTACACACAGGCGGCTCAGGCCATATGGTCGTCTTCCACTGATCGGAGCAGCAGTGGGATTCGGCAGCCCCCTGAGTGTCTGAGCAGCCCTCTTTAGGAAAGCACTGCTCACCTCCATGGCATGAGGAAGGGGCTAGAAAAGGTGCCCTAAACATTGCCTGCTTCACCATTACCTAACCAGCTTACCGCGGTTGGTGGGTACCCTACTTCGGCGGTCGACATATAAGAAAAAGAAAGGACAGATTTTTCCCCCTCATTCTAGGCGCATGGAATGTGCGCACTTTACTTGACAAAGACTTTAACGCAAACAGACCTGAGAGACGAACTGCCCTGATTGGGAGAGAACTGGCCAGGTACAACATTGACATAGCAGCACTGAGTGAAACTCGACTTGCAGGCGAGGGCCAACTTTGCGAAAAGGGTGCAGGTTATACATTCTTTTGGAGCGGAAGAGGAACTGAAGAAAGACGAGAAGCAGGGGTTGGATTTGCAATCAAAACAGCAATTGTCAGCAAGTTAGCGGGGCCCCCAAAGGGAATAAATGACCGACTCATGACGGTCAAGATCCCTCTGTTCTATGGAAGAAAACATGCTACCATCATTAGCGCGTATGCACCAACTATGACAAACCAGGATGATGTCAAGGATAAGTTTTACGAAGAACTACATGCAGTCATTGCATCAGTTCCTAAAGCAGATAAGCTCATCATTCTTGGTGACTTTAATGCAAGAGTAGGCTCAGATAACATCTCCTGGAATGGCACTATTGGTAGGTACGGCGTGGGTCGCTGTAACAGTAATGGACTTCGTCTCCTCCAGACTTGCGCAGAACATGACCTCCTTGTCACCAACACCATTTTTCGACTTCCTACCCGCAACAGGACCTCCTGGATGCACCCTCGCTCAAAGCATTGGCACCTAATTGACTATGTAATTGTTAGGAAGAAGGACAGGCAAGATGTCCGGGTGACCAAGTCCATGTGTGGTGCCGAATGCTGGACTGATCATCGCCTCATTGTATCTAAACTTAAAATTCGTATCCAACCAGCCAGGCGCCCTCAGGGGAAGAAAACTCAAAAGAGGCTGGATGTCACCAAACTAAAGAAGACAAAAATCAAACAGTCATTTACTGACACCTTAGAAGACCGTCTCAAATCTATGTCACCAAACTAAAGAAGACAAAAATCAAACAGTCATTTACTGACACCTTAGAAGACCGTCTCAAATCTATCTCGCTAGACGGCCAAAGTGTGGAAACAAATTGGGCAGCCCTAAGTGAGCAGATCTACAACACTGCTACAGAGGTCCTGGGTCCTTCCATCAAGAAACAAAATGACTGGTTTGATGAGAACTCAGATGATATAAAGCAGATGTTGGCTGAGAAACACCATCTCCATAAAGCATATTTAAATGATCCAAAATCTACATCCAAGAAAGACGCTTTCAACAACATGCGTAGAATCGTCCAACATAAACTACGCCAGATGCGGGATTCATGGCTGAGTAATAAAGCAGATGAGATCCAAGGCTTTGCTGACAGCCATGACTTGAAAAACTTTTACCTTGCACTCAAAGCGGTCTATGGTCCAACATCATCAGGATCATTTCCCCCTCCTTAATGCAGATGGAAAAACACTAATTACAGACAAGGAAAAAATTCTCCAACGCTGGGCTGAACATTTTAATAATATTTTGAACCAGCCATCATCTATTAACGACGAAGCCATCATCCGCCTGCCCCAAATTCCTATAAATGAAGCATTAGATGATGTACCAACTCTGGAGGAAACTAAAAAAGCGATTCGTCAACTGTCTAGTGGAAAGGCCCCTGGCTCCGATTCAATTCCTGTTGAGGTTTATAAAGATGGCGGTGCAGTTCTGATAGAGAAACTTCATATGATCTTCCAGCAAATGTGGCAGAGTGAAACCATCCCACACGATCTCAAAGATGCCTCAATTATACATCTATATAAACGTAAAGGTAATCGCCAAGACTGCAACAATCATCGAGGCATCTCTCTTTTATCAATCGCTGGGAAGATATTCGCCAGAATCCTTTTGAATCGCCTTACGGCTCATCTTGACAAAGGTCTTTTACCTGAAAGTCAGTGTGGATTCCGGAAAGAACGTGGAACCACAGATATGGTGTTCGCTGCAAGACAGCTACAAGAAAAATGCCAAGAACAGCACTGTGACCTGTACACAGCTTTCATCGACTTGACAAAGGCGTTTGACACGGTCAGTAGAGAGGGTCTATGGAAGATCATGGCAAAATACGGCTGCCCAAAGAAATTTATCACAATAGTGCAGCAACTGCATGATGGAATGCAGGCTAGAGTTCAGGAAAACGGTGAGCTATCAGAGCCTTTCCCCGTCTCAAATGGAGTTAAACAAGGGTGCGTACTTGCACCGACTCTGTTCAGTATCATGTTTTCTGCTATGCTGACTGATGCTTTTAGAGACGGGGACACAGGAATCGACATTAGTTATCGCATTGATGGAAAATTGTTTAACCTTAGGAGGCTTCAAGCAAAAACCAAGGTCAAATCACACACCATCAGAGATCTTCTGTTTGCTGATGATTGTGCCCTCAATGCTGGCTCAGAGGCTGATCTGCAGCATAGTGTGGATAGATTCTCCGAAGCCTGCGCCAACTTTGGGCTTACCATCAACACGAAGAAAACAGAAATCATGTACCAACCAGCTCCTGGCACAGTTTATACTGAGCCAGTCATCAAGGTTAATGGTGAGAAACTGAATGTTGTGAACAGATTCACATACCTTGGTAGCACACTATCCCAGAACATTGTCATTGATGATGAGGTGAACACCAGGATCTCCAAAGCCAGCAGCACATTTGGCAGACTATACACCAACGTTTGGCATCGAAGTGGCATTAGTCTACAGACAAAGCTGAAGGTGTACAGAGCTGCGGTGCTTCCAGTGCTGCTATATGCATGTGAAACATGGACTGTATACAGGCGCCACGTAAAGAAGCTAAACCACTTCCATACAGTCTGTCTCAGGAAGATAATGAACATCAAATGGCAAGACAAGATTCCGGATACCGCCGTTCTTGACAGAGCTGGTATCCCTAGTATTGACACTATTCTGATGCAGTCACAAATTCGCTGGGCAGGTCATGTAGTCCGCATGCCAGACCATCGACTGCCAAAGATACTCTTTTATGGTGAGATGCAGAAGGGTAAACGCTCCCATGGTGGCCAAAAGAAGCGCTTCAAAGACACGTTAAAGACGTCATTGAAAACCTTTGACATAAACCCAGACACATGGGAAGCTGCTGCGCAAGACCGAACTGCTTGGCGCACATCTCTTCGTAAAGGTGCAGCAGCATGCGAATCATCCAGAAGAGCAGCAGCAGAACAGCGGAGACAAGCTAGAAAGGACCGTGAAATAAAACCTTCACATGAAGCAAACATTCCCTGCCCACACTGTCCAAGATCTTTCCAGGCCCGCATCGGGCTCTTCAGTCACCTTCGTACCCATAGACTAACCTAACATATTCTTAAATAATTGGATGAACAGAGTGGTCTTCATCACCCGTGATGGACGAACAACCAAACCAACCACATGCCTGACAAACCCCACATATGGGGTTTCAAAGTCTTTACTGCAGTAGATCCCAGGACCAGTTATTGTTTTAAATACAACATTTTTACAGGAAAATATTATTTTGTTGAAGGAGGGAAAAATATGGGTGAAAAGGCTGTCATGACACTGCTTAAAGATTATGTTGGCAAAGGGCGCATTGTGTATACTGACAGTTTTTACACTTTATCAAAGCTTTTCAGCAATTTACAAACTTCAGGAACAGGTGCTGTGGAACTGTTACATAAAGCAGAAGAGGGTTTTCTGTAATTTTGAGGGGGAAAAAACATGAAGATAAAGCATGGCAGTTCACTTGTTTTTGCTAGGTCGAGAAACTTGGTTGTCTGTATGTGGCATAATACAAAACATGTGAATTTGCTCAGCACAATCCACACAAACAATGTTGTTGACAAACGTTTCAGATCCAGACACTAAGAGGGATTTAGGACAGTGGAATAACATGTCATGGCAGATGTTTATAATCACAATATGGGTGGTGTAGATCACTTCAATCAGAGACTGATGAATTACTTTTATCCTTATCACTGCTTCAAATTGTATCATCCAATTTTTCATTCTGTCATAGAGGTTGCCCTTGTAAATGGATATATTCTGTACTGTAAAGCTGCCAAACCTCCAATTACACTAAAGCAATTTAAGCTCAAGATTGCTGAAGTTCTGGTATCAGATTATGCATGAAGCTGACACCACAAGAAAGTGCAGGCCACCGGTGCTTCAGTGAAAATTGACAGACTCGTCGTCGCAGGATATAACCCCTTCCCACAGCAGTATGAAGACAAATCACATAGACTAAGATGCATTGTTTGTAATTCTGCTGGACTGAGGGTCCAGACAAGATTCTTTTGTACTGACGGTGTACTCTCCATAGAAAAAAAAAAGCGAGTTGCGTGATACTGTGGTTTCCGGTGCGCCTTCTGGCCCAGTATCTACGACTTTAGCACCTCTTCAACGGGAGAGTGGGCTCATCCCTAATCTGTTTATGTTCCCAGTAGTAGACTATTCGCAAGCAACCTGGGGGTGTCACTGCTCTGCGCGGACCTTGTTTACCGAGGCGGCGTCCGAGCTCGTATGGTGAAAATATGGTTGCGTTATCTTTAAAATAGCCCTGTCTTTCCCATGGCTTTTCTGCCATCCTGCAACTTTGAGTTAGGGAGTTCTGAGCTCCAGTCTCTTTCCCAGGCATTTTATCCTGGCCTGGCATGCATACAGAGGACCCCACTTCTGGTTCTAAGTTAGCAGTTGGGGATAGGTGGGGTAGCACACTGTGCATTCCCCGTCATCCAGGGGGCTCTCCAACTATGCAGAGCTTGCACAATGCTGTGCTCTGGTTCTGGGCTCTCCCAAGGAATCCTCACGTCCTGCACAGAGCCACTTCCAGATACCCACCACCTGCCAACCCTCCATTGTAGAAATCTCCTGCATGCGGCCATCCAGTCAAGAGCCAGTATTAAGTCTGGTGCCCAAGTGATCCCCCCAAGCTCAGTGTGCAATGCTGAGTTCTCATCACGCTGCAACACAGGGGGGATTGTGATGCTCAGCTATCTCTCTCAACTCTGCACCGATAAGTGACATCGGGGACTTAACTGTGCCTCAGTACTGGGAGACCCCGTTTCCTGGTACACCACACACAGCCAATTGAGGCAACGGTCGCCGTGGGCGTGTCTTCAGTGGAGAAGTTGTGGAGTCTTCCTGTCCATGTTCTTGCACATCCTAACACTGCCCGCAAGACATCGGAGGTTTGGAGAGTGGCTTTCTCTGCTTTTTTGAGCCGGGGTGGGCTCCCCGGGCAAGTCTCGATGGGGATCGGGACGTGTCCACGCGCCAGTGGGCCCAGCATCGGCCGCATCTGATGGAGGACTTGCTCTGCCAGGTTTGATGTGGATTTCCTACCGCCCCGGGTAGAAGCCAGAAGTGTACTGTGCCAGCTCTGGGGGAGATAAAGGGGGTGTTTCTGTGTCTCCTTGTGATACGTAGTCAAGGTAGGGCTCACAGTGCTCTTTCCCCGCCACCAAATTGCCTGCTGGTTACGCCGAGTTCTCCGAGGCTCTAGGCATGTGACCAAGAGTTGAAGGCAATAGGATCGTCAAGTCCTGAGTCTCTGTGCCTGTACAATGGGTTCCGATCTTCAGGGAGCAGTCCACACTCGTTCCCACTCCCAAGACGTGTTCAGTATCCATCTGGCTCCTTCCCACCCACAGAGGGCGTGTACGGTGTAGTGCACCGGTTTTATTATCGAGGTTTGCTCCTCTAGATCCGTTGTGTTTAGCCTGAGGATTCGCACCCTCAGTTACCAGGACTACCTCGAGGAGGGTGTGGCTCTTCACCACGCACAACGATCTTGGGGTATGAGAGGTTTTGCTAGGCCAAGAGACTAACACCGCAATGGTCGCTCCTTTCATGAACAAGAATTCACTAGGCCTAGGGTGAAGCAAGGGGGGAAACCCACTACCCACAACACCAGCACATCATACCCCCTCCCAAGACTTGTTCAGTATCCATCTGGCTCCTTCCCACCCACAGAGGGCGTGTACGGTGTAGTGCACCGGTTTTATTATCGAGGTTTGCTCCTCTAGATCCGTTGTGTTTAGCCTGAGGATTCGCACCCTCAGTTACCAGGACTACCTCGAGGAGGGTGTGGCTCTTCACCACGCACAACGATCTTGGGGTATGAGAGGTTTTGCTAGGCCAAGAGACTAACACCGCAATGGTCGCTCCTTTCATGAACAAGAATTCACTAGGCCTAGGGTGAAGCAAGGGGGGAAACCCACTACCCACAACACCAGCACATCATACCCCCTGTCTGTAAAAGACTTTGCCCCTCTTTTGTACTGAATGTGAAAAACCATTTTGTGATGTGCCCTCCTTTTCAATTTTTCATAAATGTGAGGACTATGCTGTAGCCAGGAAGGAAATAGGCCCCCAAAGCCAGAGAAAAAAGCAACAATAATTGCATCTGTGACCATATTTTATGTTAGACTAACACACCCAACTAAAGAAAGTTGACAAGTATGTATTTTTTCATTTCTCTTCGTATGAAAACATGACGGTATGTCTAGGAATATTTCTCTTTTGTTATTACAGACACTGGAATTTTATGTCCATTTCAAATAGCTTTTCAACCCCAATGTCATTCAAGAGCATATTATACTTGCTTTTCATAGAAAGAATGTCCACTTACTGGGAAAGTTTGATGAGTTTTGAGTAAATTATAATATTATTAATACATTTTTCAATAGTGCATGCCAATTTTTATTACTGCCTCGTTAATATTCAAAATGGCCACCATGATCACATGGCCTGAACACTAAACAAGGTCAGCTCGTGACACTTTATCCACTTCCAATATCATCATTAAAGTTTCATGTCAATTTGTTAACTCATTTGGTCTCAGTGATTTTTTTAAATGTCACCACCCCAAATAGGAAATCTTTCCTAAAAACCCTTGGTATTTACAGGTAATTGTTAACTGAGAAGCCTTGGTACTCAAAGTGTTAAAACCCAAGGAAAACATTAATTTAAAGCAGCTTGTGGGGTACATCGATTCGATGAATAAACTAAATAAAGGGAGCAAGTACACCAATTAAAGAATACAACAGTGTAACCAAGAAATACACAAGCATAAACATGAAACAATCTAACCAAAAGAAACTGAAGTACACAAATGAAAAGACTGAACAATTTAATCAAACACAAGTACAACACAGGCCATACCAGCTCCGTAGCTACCTGAGAACTGAGGAAAGAAGAAGAAATGGAAGGTGTGTATGTAGTGGTAGGAGAGCATGGTGCTCCTTTATTGGAAGCAGACGCATCCAGGGATCGTGAGTGCTCTGAGGAAGAGGGAAAGACAGCCACTGCTGTCCCCTGTGTTGATGGCCGGTCTTGAGGAGCTGCAGATATAGATGAAGCAGTAGTGGATGAGAGGAACCCTGAGTCCACGCTACTGGTACAATGAGAAGTAGTTGCCAAAGATGTGGCAGAAGGGATGACTCTCACCTCCTGACGTACCCCGTGTGCATCTGTAACGTTGCACTGCCAAGATACCTGGTTTGTCTCCAGTTTAACCTTGAGAGACTCTAGCTGGTTGTACGACTCCTGCAACTTGTTGTATTCAGATGACAGATGCAGGTTCTCCTTACGAGACCTAGGAAGTACGAGAGTTTTAATTAGTGCACGTACAATGAAATATTACATTTAAACAATTAGAAAACTCAGAAGTATATGAACAAAATATAGCATGTTAGAGAACAAGACCTACATCAGGGCTAAACAAATTTCAAAATGGCAAAAATGAATAAAGCTGAAGGAGAAAAACAGATATAATTTGGTCTTTAAAAAAAAACAACAGCTATTGGGCATGTAACTTATCTTCTTCTTTATCATTCTTCCTGAAAAGGACGTTGGTTGCGTTGTGCCAGTTTTTTGTGCGATATTTGTGCCTTTCGGCTGACACATCCGGCTTCAGCACGACATTTTTTGGGACCGGGTTCGCCTTCCCACTTCGATCCCTACTCTCTCAGACAGACTGCATTAATGCAGCCTGTTTCCAGGACCACCACTTGGAGGTGGAGTAGGGTCTTGGTCAGCTCTGGTTCGCTGACCCTGACGCAAGCAGTCAAGCTATGAGTCGCTGACTGCATTCATCTCTCTTGCTGCGTCTTCGGCCCCAGTGTAACTTATGAAGTGTAGAGTAGAAACCCAATATTTGTATATTGGCTGCACATTTTTTTGTTGCGCTCATTATGGAGCATGCAACTACCACTGTATCTGGTCCCCTTAACAGAAAGCCACATTATCTTGCAGCAGTGGTTTCTATGGCAATTAGTGTCACATGATCAAGTTGCCAGCCTCATGCACAACCTGATATTAGTCGTCTTGTACAACATGCCTGAGGGTGTAGTAGTCTCAACTCAGACCAAAAAAACTGCACAAACAAAAACTGGAGAAAATCTCAGGATCTTGATGTTCCCAAGAAAATACGGGTATTTCATGACTAAATAAAACATCAATATTTTAAGACTAAAAAAAACAAATAACATTCTAAAACCAAAAAAACAAATAAATTTCAGTATTTCATGACTGTTGGAAATATCAATTTGATAATATAAATAATAATCCGTAAGAAATAAATATATCAATACTATGAAATTTTGATGTAATCAGAAACTTTAACTGGTAAATCTGATGAAGCTTATAATAAAGAAAATATATTCAAATATGGTGCCAATTGTTGTCATAGCCAGGAGTGGAATTGAGGACGAGCTCTCAATATCTGACCAAATGCTCCTAAGGCATGCGTAACACATAGCCTCTGACAGCAAAAGTCCAACTCCTGGCCTTCTCGTGGTGGCATAATTTAATACTAACAGGAGAAGGGGCGAAGGGCGAGTGTCTGGCGCCTTAAAACCAGATTGCTCCAGGTACATTTTTGTATGTACCTGCAAGGATACTTGGAGAGGAGATGGGCACCGCCAAGCAAACCTCTTGCCCACTGAAATGCTATGATGGAAAGTCAACTCAGTAATAATATGCCGGATCGGCTGAGGCCCGGATTAACAACGACCACGCTCTCATTGCCCCTTGAGAGTGATAAGTCAGCGAATGGGGTACAAACACCTGTTTTGAAACTTCCTAGAGAAAGTTTTTTTGTTGGAACTTGGAATGTACGCACGCTATATGCGTGTGGAAAAGTAAGAGAACTAACACATGAACTTGTTTGATACTCGTGGAACATCCTGGGCCTAGCAGAAGTCAGATGGACAGGATTAGGTGAATTAATAACGGATGATGGTCACAAAATTTGGTTTAGTGGAGATGAGTCCAAACATCAGCATGGAGTAGGTTTTATTGTACATAAAGATAGATTGAACTCTGTCATCAGCTGCACCCCAATAAATAGCAGGCTTATCACCATACGTATTGCAGCACATCCAAAGAACATCTCCATCATACAGGTATATGACTATGAGGATGATGCAATTGATACATTTTATGAAAATCTGGATTAAAACAATTAAGAAAATTCCAAAGAAAGATCTCATCGTGCTAGGAGATTGGAATGCTAAAATAGGGCCAGATGCATACGGTCAGTGGGCTGGCACAGTGGGGAAATTTGGGACAGGAGAAACCAACGATCGAGGACTAAGGCTACTAGAATTTGCCAGCAACTATAAACTAACCCTTGCAAATACACTATTTCCTCATAAGTTATCAAGAAGAACAACGTGGCATGCCCCGAAAACTGAGATACATGGCCAAATTGATTTTATTCTTGTATCCAAAAGATTCAAGTCCAGTATTAATAAAGCCAAGACTAGGACTTTTCCTGGCGCCGACATTGGTAGTGATCACGACATGGTATTGATGACACTCAAGCTTAAACTCAAAAAGAACTATAATCAAAACAGATGTTCTCCGATTCAATTTAGACAAACTGAAAGATCCAGAAATCGCGGGAATCTTTGAGGCAACTGTTGGAGGAAAATTCGCAGCTCTCAACTTTTTGGAGGATGATATCAACTCAATCACAGAGAACACGAAAGACATGCTCATTGAATCAGCAACAGAAATACTTGGTAAAAGAAAGAAAATAAACAAACCATGGGTTACAGATGACATTCTGAAGTTATGTGATACACGGCGGGAAATCAAAAAAGTTAAGAAAGAGGTTCCTGAAGCAGCATGGCAATACAGTATGGTGAATAAAATTATTAGAAAGAAAATGAAATAGGCCAAAGAAAAATGGGTAGCTGATCAATGTGATCCATTAATACGGGGCTAATAAAAGGTAACAGCAAGGCAGCTTTTAACACATTAAAAAGACTGTCAAAACCCCAACAGCCCAGGGTAACTGTCATAGAAGATAGCAATGGGGCTCTGCTCAATGAAAAAACAGCTGTAATGAGAAGGTGGACAGAATATTGTAAAGAATTATATAACTGTAAACTCGACACTGACTATAGCATATTAAACAACATTAAGTGCGAAAACAGGGAACTCGGAAATGCAGCAATATTACGGGAAGAAGTGGAAGAGGCTATATGTTCGATGAAAGGAGGGAAGTCACCGGGTGTGGATAATATCCCAGCAGAGCTCCTGAAATATGGAGGACCTGATATAGTAAAAATCATGACAACAATTTGCCAGAAGATATGGAGTACAAAAAAATGGCCAAAAGAGTGGACACAGTCATTAGTAATACCGCTTCCAAAGAAAGGAAATCTAAAAATGTGCAAGAACTATAGAACCATTAGCCTTATTAGTCATCCAAATAAAGTGATGTTAAGGATACTTTTGAACAAAATAAAACAGAAATCAGAAGAAATCTTATCCGAGGAACAGGCTGGCTTTAGACCAAACAGAAGTACCTCAGAACAAATCTTCAATATTAGATTACTGATCGAAAAACATCTCCAGCATCAACACGATTTATACCATAACTTCATCGATTTCACAAAAGCCTTCAATCGAGTCTGGCATGAAGGCTTATGGCACATAATGAGAAAATTCAATTTTGATACCAACATCATAGATATCATTGAAGCACTATACAAGGACGCAAGCAGTGCTGTTTTTGCAAGCAATGACACTGGAGAATTTTTCAAAACAACTGTAGGAGTTCGCCAGGGATGTATCCTGTCCCCAGTGCTCTTTAATATATATCTAGAACATATTATGCAGGAGGCTCTCTACAGGGTTCATAGCAAATTTCTTCAAGCATTTTCCAGGCTTTTTCCAGGTTTTTCCAGGTCCAGCACGTGATTTTCAAGGATGGGAAACTCTAATATTTTCCTCATCTAATTTTCTCAGATATAATTATCACTTTGCTGACCAGCAATCTGGAGCATTACCGTCTCCCATTACCAAGGGTGTTTGCAGATTTCTTTAAAAAGAACATTTTTTTTTTTTTAAATTCATAAAAGATTGAAAAACAGACATCTTTTCCCAGTTTTTAGCGAATTTGTTCATTGTCAGCGCAATAAAATGTTAGTGACATGGATGTCAATGAATAAAATAAGCTTGATTGACATATTGATTTAATGATTAACGTATATCAACATAAAAGGCTAATAAAATTGTGAATAAAATGCAAAAAAAAAAACTATTTTTCGTGTTTGTCTTTTTTGAATGTATTCTGCGTCTGTGGCATGACAATGAGCGTTTGTAAATGTTTGAGTAGCTACGTACCTCTAGTTGGAGTCTGAGCTGCTTCCTTTATTAACTGGGATTGAAGTTGTAGCTGTAGGCCTCTGCAAGAGTCTTTGTCTGGATCGTTGATAATCCTTGACTGTGTGGTATAACTTGAAGCAGAATATCAGGCATAGAGGTACACTGCAATCTGGGCAGTACATGCAAGTCTGGCTTCTGTTCCCTGCAGCCTTACACACTTTACAGTCTGGTTTGTACCTTGTCCTTTCATATTTATCAATGAAGTGGTGCTCAGTAAGTCGTGTTGTTGTGACCTGTGGTTTTGAAGGTGTCACATTACGTCGAAGAATAGCAGGTTCAATAAGTCATACTGACATCCTGATCTTTGCTTTGATCTTTTTTTGTAGAGTTGGCAGTGTTGTAGGTTATGTGCCCATTGACCAGGGCAGTTTCAACTAAGAAATGATATAAAAATAGGATATGTGTGTGGGTAGGGGTAGCTTGCACCTAGTTGGCTGAAGTAGTCGACACCTCCCATACTTTTGCTGTATTTTTCTGCAAGCAAAAGCTTCTGAATTGTTCTGCCCTAAAGAATTTGTCTTTCTGTCTTGTTTATATTATCATTGGAGTGAACAGTAGATATAAGGTTAAATCTTTTCATATCATGCCAGGTGACTGTCGGCATGCCTTATCTTCTGTCGCACAAAACACAGGATGATTTGTCTTTTTCAATTTGAGTTGTTTTTTCTTCAATGCTACAGGAAAATGCTTCCTATTTTCAGCTACTGTTCCAAATGCACCAATCTGAATTTCAGGTCTTGAAATAAAGCTGAAGGCTGAATAAAAACTACCACAGAAGAGAATATGTCCCTTGTTGCGTATGAAATTTGAATTAAAACTATGGTGACTTTTCACTGAAAAAAGAGTCCAAATAATCTCAGCTCTGAGAGTTTCTTCCTTGGTCACAAATGATGTCACATCTGTAGGTCTCCTAATAGTGTTAGATGTTTTTGACGTGTCCGAGGGAATAGTGTTAGATAGTTTTGATGTTTCTGAGGGAAAAACTGCTCCTTAGGGTTGTGTTCTTTTCTGTTTAAAAAACCAAAAAAAATGGAACACACAAATAACTTATAAGTAGGCCTAAGCTATGTACCAAGTCAACGTTCTAAACGCATGAATAATATAGTCAAACAATATTTAACTAGAACAAATGTTAATATATAGTAATTGGGAGGGTGAAGGTATGATGATATCCTTATAACACTTATGATAAGTGAAAATCTATTAAATATCTAACTGCAAACATTAGGCCTTTACACACACACACCCCCTCCCGATCTTTACTATTTTTGTTTGATTTTTTTTGTTGGGGTTTGTTTTGTTTTATTGTTTCTGTTTGTTTCGATTAAAAAAATTTTTTTTTTAATTATTTAAAAATTTTTAAATAACATAGGTCTATGCACAAAATTGGTAATTTTCATTTATCCTAATTACAGTGATTTGACAGATGTGACGCCACTTTCATGTATCGGCGGTTATTCGTGTTATCTGGAATTGAAAACATGTAGGCCTAGGCATATCCTAATTATAACCCTGCAGAGCAGAACGGGATATGTCTCTTCATCATAAATATAATGAAAAAGCATTCAAAATATACCCTATTTATTTCCCAAAAATGTGGTGAAATGAACAGTGGGACACGTCTGATAACAGAGTAGGATATAGGATATGGAATCGCCATCAATTTCTATTCTTGACCATCTCAAACTGTGTCAAACATATTCTCGTAAGCAGTTGTAAACCAAGAAATTTCATTCAAACACTAATTTTGGCCATGGTTAAAAATAACTGTAAATAGGCCTACATTGTAAATTACGGCCGCAAGTACAGTAGGCCTATCTATAAACCGCACTTAGCCTATGTAAATATGTTTTATAAATGAATTTATTACTTACCTCAGTTGAAATGAACGATTTAATACAACATGAATGCGTAGAGACAAGTTCTTGGTGTTGTTGTTGTTTTTTTTTTTTTTAAGTTTTGGCGGTTATATTAGGGCGCATATCCAAATATAAAAGGCCCTTAGGTCTTAGGTTATAAATACATTTTTTCCCAGTCGTGGGTTTTTGCTCCGCAGTGAATATGTGTAGTTATGTGTCCTTTCTTAGCAGTTAGGGTTAGGTTTAGTATTAGGGTTTGGATTTGGGTTAGCGTTAACCCTAATCCTAACCTTAATACTAAATCTAAATCTAACTGTTACGATACAAGACATAACTACACATATTCACTGCGGAGCAAAAACCCACGAGTAATAGGAAATTACCGGTTTCGAGTAACAACAGACACGCACGCTAAAAATAAATCTGCTTCACATCGTTAACGCAATTCGCCGAAAACGCAAATCGCCGGAAACACGAATCGCCGAAAACGTCTGGAAATGGATTTTGTGCCCAAAGGGAAGTAAAAATTCTGCGGTAACTGAAGTTTAACGAAAAATACCATCAATAACCGAAAAATGGAAAACTTCCGATTTTTAATATTTTTTCAAGGTCCGATGCAGGAAATTCAAGGCTGTTAGCCATTTTTCCAGGCTTTTCAAGGCCTGGAATTTTTTTTTTCGTTTTCCAGGTTTTTCAAGGTCGCTACGAACCCTGTCTCTACGATTATAAAACAACCATATCGATTGGAGGCTGACCTCTTTGCAATCTACGTTTTGCTGATGATATCGATCTTATAGCTGGAACAGAATCAGAACTTCAAGACCTTACCTCTAGATTTGAGAAAGTAACAAGAACATATGGGATGGAAATTAATATAGAAAAAAGCAAAATATTGGTGAATAGCCATAAGAAACATGTTCCGACCAACATTACGTTAAATGGGCAAACGTTAGAAGTGAACACCTTTAAATATCTGGGGTCCACTATATGTAGTGATGGGAGATCAAGTAAAGAAATCAAGACAAGACTTGAGATGGCCTCAGCTGCCATGACAAGGCTGAATGTGATCTGGAAAAGTAACATCAGTTTTCCTGTGAAGATCAAATTGTACAAATCACTTGTATTATCTATTCTCTTGTATGGGTGTGAGGGCTGGACACTCACTGCAGATACAGAGCGAAGGATTCAGGCTTTCGAGTATAAATGTTATAGAAGAATTTTGCGCATTTGCTATAAAGAGCACAAAACAAATGTCTATGTTAGAGAGAAAATAAACACCTATGCAGGCCACCAAGAACCACTTTTGTCAGTAGTGAAACGTCGAAAGCTTGCCTGGTTTGGGCATGTAACTCGTCATGACTCCCTTTCGAAAACGATCCTCCAGGGAACAGTCGAAGGTAAACGAAGAAGAGGAAGGCAAAGAAAATCCTGGGCTGATAACATCAAAGAATGGGCAGGACACAGTTTTTCCACACTTGTACGCATTGCTGAGGATAGAGAGCAGTGGAGGACCCTGTCTGCTGATGCTTCCACCATGGCACCCCTACGACCCATGATGGGTTACGATGAGATGATGATATTCGAATATGAAAACTCTTGCTTAAAAACAACAACTGCTGATTTTTCATAAAATCTTTTGTTTGATTTCTTTTGAGAATCTGATAATTAAACCACTTACAATTTTCCAGCTTTCTGGTTTTTAAATAACTTTCTCATTTCTGCAAAGTTCGAAAAAATATTGACAAATTACAGATTTTGTGTGTGTGTGTGTGTGCAATGCCATATCACAAATTTATCAACATACATTTTCATCTCAGCCTCGATAGCTTGAATTCTTTTCCTCAAGTTGGCACATTCTTCCTTCAGAGCTTGGTATTCTGTTGATAGTAAAAATTACATCATGAAAGCGACCAAAAGAAAACGTAAAAACAAATGCAAGAGGAACAAAGGCTAACAGAAGAAGAAGAGCAAGAAGCGACATATGGAAAGAAGGTACAGTTCAGATATGTTTTTAAGTTGAAAACTGACAGTGAACCGGCTGTTGCTGTTAAAATACTTTATTATTCCCTGATTCAGGAAAGAATCAAGTAAAGGACTTCAAACTTGGTGACGGAACCGAAGACGTAGCGAAAGTGATGAATGCAGTCAGCGACCCAAAGCTTGACTGCTTGCGTCAGGGTCAGTGAACCAGAACTGACCAAGACCCTACTCCTCCTCCAAGTGGTGGTCCTGGAAACAGGCTGCATAACTGCAGTCTGGCTGAGAGAGTAGGGATCAATGAGGGAAGGCAAACCTGGTCCTAAAAAATGCCGTGCTAAAGTCGGATGTCTTGGCCGAAAGGCACAACGCAACCAACGTCCTTTTCAGGACGAACGAGGAAGAAGAAACTTGGTGACAGAAAACAACAGAAGAATATTACAAAAGAGGTCTCTAATCTCGAGAACAGGGCTTCTTAACCTGTGGAATTTTTTTTTTTTTGGGGGTGGGGGGGGGGGGGGGTGGGGGGGGTTGTGTACATAACCAAAAAATATAACCTTTATTATTATGCTTTTATGTACAATTTTTTTCCAAGAACAGGTCCATAGCCTTCATCTGACAATAAATGGGTCCATGGCCCACAAAAAAAAGGGGTTAAGAAACCATGCTCTAGAACAAATTTCTAGTTCACCAACTTCTGGACACATGTACACACCATGTAACTGCTCTACTTCAGACCACGTGGTCCTTTATAACATACATGCACCCCAACAGAAGTGATAGACCTGGTGTCTATGCTGAATGGCCCATGCCTTGCCAAAACGAGACAAAATTCCTTTTATAACCAAAAAAAATTATATTCGAAGTGGGTATGTGTATGTGTGTGGGGGGGAGAAGGAGAAGAATGGAAGGTTCTAAACCGATTCTGTACTAAAGACATTAACCAAGTAATCTACTGTATGAAAAAAAAAAAAAGAGACACACCCTAAGAACCAAAAAACAATAAAAGTTAAAATGAATAAGAGATCACATAAATAACATATTTAAAAACATACTGAAAATAACAAGAGAACCACACAAGCAATAACAGTACTTGGGTGTTTCGTGAGGAAAACATATCAGCTCTCCAACCCTATATGCAACATACGTTTATCTGTGCTGTGTTTGGCCGTGTTGTACCTGTGCCCATATAATACCACCCAATTACATGTTTTTGTGTTACTCACCACTGGCATTTAGTTTCAGTGCATTCGTTCTCATATTTATTTCATACTACACCAACACTAGCAATGTTCCAGCTCCTATCATGGAACTAACTCACCCATTTACACTTTGCATGATGAGCAAAATGAACAATTTATTCCAAAAACTGGTATTCTTTTAATAAGCAAAATAAACCATTTATCCCAGAAACTAGTAATCTTTCAATGAGCAAAATAAACCATTTATCTCCTAAACCGGTATTCTAGATCATGTGTGTCAGTGAAGACTATGAATGAATCTCCCGGTCATTTAAATGACACACATAAGAACACAAAACTTTCACCATTCATAACAAATGTTGGTATTCAAAAACACTTGTACCAGCAAAATCTGCACATAAATTTCCTGATTAAATAAATGACACAAATTATCCATCCCATTAGTTAAAAAAAAGACGATGGTATTCTATCCATTTGGCATGATATTAAACTGCTCATTTGAAGGCTTTCCTACTCCAAGGCAAAATTCTTAATACAAGTTCAGGTTTCTGTATTAAAAAATTTAAAAAAAAAACCCACCAAAAAACTGATGAGTTGCTGGTCTATCTTCAGGATTTCTTATTTCTTTCTTAAGAGCATGTTTGAAATGTATGTATACCATTCTTTTGCTCTCTGAACATAAGTTCATGCCCTGGGCACAAGATGTAAGAAAATGAACAACAACTTTTAAGTGAACTTACTGCCCAGGTACTTTGTCAATGATGAGGAAAGTTGAACTACCAACAATCTATCTATATCAGAAATGTTCATCTGAACATTCTTCAAACAGTAAATAATCAGTGCTGTTATTTAAAAAAAAAAAATACACACACGTACAAACACAAAGCTAAAGGAATGTTAATTCCTACTCCACAAATGCAGGCCTGATATTGTGAACATCCCAAAAGTGCAACATCATACGTCTGCTGTGTCTGTCCAACGTAAACCAAAATATAAAAGCACAAGTGCAAGACATCCTCCACAGTAATGTCCCTTTCCAAATGAAAGGCTGGCTACATAACAAAACAAAAACCAATTTTTCTAAACTGTTAAAACTGTTTTCTGCTTTGTTTCAGGCAAGGAAAAAAGAACATACATATATATATCCAATGAAGTAAGAAGAAAAATCAACAAAGACAAGAAAATCAACAAAGACAAAATCAACACAGACAGATGAGATTCAATGCCTGTGCTGGCACGCTATGTGCATGTAAACTGGCCATGCCAAGAAGCACAACCAACCTAAACTGTAACTTAATGAAAAATGAAACACACAAAAAAAAAAAAAGCAGGTATGGACACCTTGCAAGCAAAAAATTCCAACCAACAAATGGCCTAAACATACAATTTCACAATGGAAAAGACTTGAGAGAAGGTGGATTCAGGGAAGTCAAAGACAGCTGAAAGAAGAAAACATGACACCATCAAACCAGACCACAATACATGCACCGGATCAGCAGCCAATAATCAACTCTATCACTGACACTTCAGGACACTAGCAGTAAATAAAAGAAGAAAGAAATTGACACTTCAGGACACTAACAGTAAATAAAAGAAGCAAGAAATTGACACTTCAGGACACTAGCAGTAAATAAAAGAAGCAAGAAATAATCACACTTAAGACACTTGCAGTAGATACAAGAAGCAAGAGACTGACACTTCAGGACACTAAAAAAAAAAAAAGAAGCAAGAAAATGACACTTCAGGACACTAGCAGTAAATAAAAGAAGCAAGAAATTGACACTTCAGGACACTAGCAGTTAATAAAAGAAGCAAGAAATTGACACTTCAGGACACTAGCAGTTAATAAAAGAAGCAAGAAATTGACACTTCAGGACACTAGCAGTAAATAAAAGAAGCAAGAAATTGACAATTCAGGACACTAACAGTAAATAAAAGAAGCACAAAATTGACACTTCAGGACACTAACAGTAAATAAAAGAAGCAAGAAATTGACACTTCAGGACACTAGCAGTTAATAAAAGAAGCAAGAAATTGACAATTCAGGACACTAACAGTAAATAAAAGAAGCAAGAAATTGACACTTCAGGACACTTGCAGTAAATAAAAGAAGCACAAAATTGACACTTCAGGACACTAACAGTAAATAAAAGAAGCAAGAAATTGACACTTCAGGACACTAGCAGTTAATAAAAGAAGCACAAAATTGACACTTCAGGACACTAACAGTAAATAAAAGAAGCAAGAAATTGACACTTCAGGACACTAGCAGTTAATAAAAGAAGCAAGAGACTGACACTTCAGGACACTAAAAAAAAAAAAGAAGCAAGAAATTGACACTTCAGGACACTAGCAGTAAATAAAAGAAGCAAGAAATTGACACTTCAAAACACCAGCAGTAAATAAAAGAAGCAAGAAATGGACACTTCAAGACACTAGCAGTAAATAAAAGAAGCAAGAAATTGACACTTCAAGACACTAGCAGTAAATAAAAGAAGCACAAAATTGACACTTCAGGACACTAACAGTAAATAAAAGAAGCAATAAATGGACACTTCAAGACACTAGCAGTAAATAAAAGAAGCACAAAATTGACACTTCAGGACACTAACAGTAAATAAAAGAAGCAAGAAATTGACACTTCAGGACACTAACAGTAAATAAAAGAAGCAAGAAATTGACACTTCAGGACACTAGCAGTTAATAAAAGAAGCAAGAAATTGACAATTCAGGACACTAACAGTAAATAAAAGAAGCACAAAATTGACACTTCAGGACACTAGCAGTAAATAAAAGAAGCAAGAAATTGACAATTCAGGACACTATCAGTAAATAAAAGAAGCAAGAAACTGACACTTCAGGACACTAGCAGTAAATAAAAGAAGCAAGAAATTGACACTTCAAAACACCAGCAGTAAATAAAAGAAGCAAGAAATGGACACTTCAAGACACTAGCAGTAAATAAAAGAAGCAAGAAATTGACACTTCGGGACACTAAAAAAAAAAAAAGAAGCAAGAAATTGACACTTCAGGACACTAGCAGTAAATAAAAGAAGCAAGAAATTGACACTTCAGGACACTAACAGTAAATAAAAGAAGCAAGAAATTGACACTTCAGGACACTAGCAGTAAATAAAAGAAGCAAGAAATTGACAATTCAGGACACTATCAGTAAATAAAAGAAGCAAGAAACTGACACTTCAGGACACTAGCAGTAAATAAAAGAAGCAAGAAATTGACACTTCAGGACACTAGCAGTAAATAAAAGAAGCAAGAAATTGACACTTCAGGACACTAGCAGTAAATAAAAGAAGCAAGAAATTGACACTTCAGGACACTAGCAGTAAATAAAAGAAGCAAGAAATTGACACTTCAAAACACCAGCAGTAAATAAAAGAAGCAAGAAATGGACACTTCAGGACACCAGCAGTAAATAAATTGACACTTCAAGACACCAGCAGTTAATAAAAGAAGCAAGAAATAATCACACTTCAAGACACCAGCAGTAAATAAAAGAAGCAAGAAATAATCACACTTCAAGACACCAGCAGTTAATAAAAGAAGCAAGAAATTGACACTTCAAGACACCAGCAGTTAATAAAAGAAGCAAGAAATGGACACTTCAGGACACCAGCAGTAAATAAAAGAAGCAAGAAATTGACACTTCAAGACACCAGCAGTTAATAAAAGAAGCAAGAAATGGACACTTCAGGACACTAGCAGTAAATAAAAGAAGCAAGAAATTGACACTTCAAGACACCAGCAGTTAATAAAAGAAGCAAGAAATTGACACTTCAAGACACCAGCAGTTAATAAAAGAAGCAAGAAATGGACACTTCAGGACACCAGCAGTAAATAAAAGAAGCAAGAAATTGACACTTCAAGACACCAGCAGTTAATAAAAGAAGCAAGAAATAATCACACTTCAAGACACCAGCAGTAAATAAAAGAAGCAAGAAATAATCACACTTCAAGACACCAGCAGTAAATAAAAGAAGCAAGAAATTGACACTTCAAGACACCAGCAGTTAATAAAAGAAGCAAGAAATGGACACTTCAGGACACTAGCAGTAAATAAAAGAAGCAAGAAATAATCACACTTCAAGACACCAGCAGTAAATAAAAGAAGCAAGAAATTGACACTTCAAGACACCAGCAGTTAATAAAAGAAGCAAGAAATGGACACTTCAGGACACCAGCAGTAAATAAAAGAAGCAAGAAATTGACACTTCAGGACACTAGCAGTAAATAAAAGAAGCAAGAAATTGACACTTCAGGACACCAGCAGTAAATAAAAGAAGCAAGAAATTGACACTTCAGGACACCAGCAGTAAATAAAAGAAGCAAGAAATTGACACTTCAGGACACCAGCAGTAAATAAAAGAAGCAAGAAACTGACTCTTCAAGACACTAGCAGTAGATACAAGAAAATGACAGATGATAAATTAGTGTCTGATGATGTTATTCTTTAAAAGGACAAAGTCCAATGCAGCTGATGTCAACATAGACTGTAAATAACTGAACAAGCAGTGATGCTTCATATGACATAACTACACCTTAAGTAATCCACAACAACGTGAAAATCCAAATGTCATGGTTGACTTTTACCTTTGCTCTTGCCTGTGAGCCCTCCATGGCGTTGCGAATCTCTTCGATTTCTTTCTGATTCCAATTCTTCTTGCAAATGCCTTAACTTGTCTGAATAGAGGGAACAAACAATTTTGTGTTCAAGCCTATCTGTCTTACAACCAAGAGGATTTCCAAAGTACACCAGTACAACACCAAGTCACGATGCGACTGAATCAACAATTCATGCAACAGATCAAGGAGTTACGGAAGCAAACACAAGAACACAACAGGCAAAATAAAATTCAGCCAAGCAAAATAGGGCACCGATGCTCAACATTCCGTTCACAAACTCAAAAAGAAAAATTAGGTCGTAACCAAAAATGCATGCAGACAGGACAAATTTGCATGTGCTATATTTTCACATGACACAGAACATCAAAATATCTAATGGAAGTGACGCATGCTTCAACAATAGCTCAAAAAACAACCAAAGTGTTTGGTATGTATGATACAACTTGAGATATTATGAATTTCAAAATAAATCTGAAAATAAATTTTAGTAGTTTCTCAATAGTGTGTTTTAGACAAGTTGTGAAACAGTTCATTTTAGTAAAATTTCTAAATAATAAATTTTTATAAACATTCTGAACAGTTAATCATTGACTGATTGATTAATTGATGATCAACTAGGGTTGCTGAGCTTGTCACTCTTTTGCAGTCAATGTCAAGTTGAAGAATTTGCGCTAATTCTGTAGCTGTTCAGTGGTGCTGTACAGTGTTTGTGACTGTTGGAGAGGCTGGCAACAGCCTTCTTCTTTCTGTGATTAAGTCATGGGCAAGTGAGCAGCACATGCTGAACTGTCTCGCATGGATGGGTACAGTTGTGGCAATAAGGCTCATGTGAGGGGTTTCATTTGTTTAAGTGCTTGCTAAGTCTGGTGTGTTCTGTTCTGAGCTGGAAGATTGTGCTCTGCTCCACTCATGGTAGGTTACTAATGTTGTCATTTTTGATGGGATGGGCCATTTCTTTATACAAGCCATGTCCAGTAGACCCTTTTGCCCATCGGTTCAGCCATTCCTCTTTGAAGTTGTTTTGGAGTATTTGTTTACCTGTCTGCTGTTTAGCTGTTTGTTGGGAGTGTTCGTTTGAACTATTCTTACTCCTATAACATTACCTATATTGGTGAAACTGGCAAACGTTTGTCAGATAGATTCTGTGAGCACTTGAATGACATTTATCATAAGGAACCTAAACCTGTGACTCTCCAGTTTAATAGTCCTGACATTCTGGTTACTGTGATTTCCAGGTAACCGTCATTTGTTCTTGCTTTGGTGATGATCGTACTCACTTTTCTCTAGAGAATCATCTCATTTTCAAAATGGGTTGCCTTTCTCCTGATGGCCTTAATGTCCAACATCATTTTGCTTGACTTCTGTTATTCAGTGGCTTTCCTTAGACTTCTTTATTTCTTCCAGCATTTTTTCATGATTTTTCTTTTTTAAAGTTTGTATTTCGTGTCCTTTTTGTGTTTTTTAATGCCTTATCTTATATGTCACTTCCATTCATTATATTCAACTAGATACTGATAGCCTTTATAAGCCTCTGCGGATCTTTTGGCATCGGTTTCTTTTAGCAAGACTTGTTTTGTTTTTACATTTTCTCCTTTTGATTTACGCTGATTGTTGAATTTCTTGCCTTGACATTTCTTTTTTCTGGTTCTGTATTTTTCTCGCTTTATTATTGTTCATTTTCTGTCAATCAATATCCTTTAGCTCAACAAGGAGCAAAGGCCTTCAACAAACACATGCCAAGTCTTCCTGTCCTGTGCCATCCGCTCAAGTTCTTTCCATGTTTTCCTCATCATTTTAACCTCTGTTTCCAGTTCTCTTCTCCATGTGTTTTTTGGTCTACCTCTGCCTCTCTTTCCCTGTAGATTCCAGAACAAGGACTGCCTTGTAATGCTATCAACAGGTTTCCTCAATGTGTGTCCTATCCATCGCCAGCGTTTTCTTCTCAACTCTTGTTCCACTGGCACTTGTCTGGTTCTTGTCATCAATTCCACATTTGTGACTTTGTCATACCATTTCAGTCCTTCTATTCTACGCAAGCACCTGTTTATAAAAGTCTGTAGCTTTTTGGTTGTTGTTTTTGTTGTTCTCCATGTCTCAGAGCCATACAATAGGACTGACTTCACATTTGAGTTGAAGATTCTTATTTTCGTGTTGGACTTGATTTCTCTTGTTCTCCATATGTTTCCCAATGCAATGAAAGCTCCTCTTGCTTTTTGTATTCTTATTTTGATATCAATAAGAAAAGAAAGGACATCACAATTTTGATGGGGGAACCTAAATGCGAAAATAGGAACAGACAACACTGGCTTTGAAGAAATCATGGGAAAGCATGGATTAGGTATGATGAACGAGAATGGGGAACTATTAGCAAACTTCTGTGCTTCAAATCAACTAGCTATAGGAGGAAGCATATTTCCACATAAAAGAATACATAAAGCAACATGGATATCACCAGACCACAGAACTTAGAATGAGACTGGTCACATATGCATAAGCAAGAAGTTTAGGTCATCATTGCATGATGTGAAAGTACGTAGAGGAGCAGATGTTGTATCAGACCACCATCTTCTGTTGGCTAAAACAAAATTAAAACTCAAGAAATTTACAACAGCATATAGCTATAGACAACAGTATAATGTGGGCTATCTTAGAAATCAGGAAATAAGAGAAAAATTTTCAATCACAGTATCCAACAAATACCAAGTACTCCAACAGCTGGAAGATGAAACAGATACGGAAGACAACTGGCAACAAGTAAAAAGTATATGGAACGAGACATGTGAAGAAGTACTGAGAAAAAGAGAACATCAGCACAAGGCATGGATAACAACAGAAACCATTAGTAAGATAGAAGATAGGAAAAACAAGAAAGCAGATTTAAACATAAGCAAAACCAGAAGCTCCAAAGCCAAGGTTCATAAAGTGTACATAGAAGCAAACAAAGAAGTAAGAAGAAACATCAAAAGAGACAAGATTAAATATATTGATGATTTGGCAAGGGAAGCAGAGGAAGCTGCAGGAAATATGAGGGACCTGTACAACAACACAAAGAAGCTAACAGGGAAATATCAGCAAGCAAATGGCCTCATAAAAGATAAGAATTGAAAATTGCTTAGTAACATACAAGAACAAATGAAGAGATGGACAGAACATTTTGAGGAACTTCTCAATAGACCATCTCCAACTAATCCCCCAGACATCCAGCCAGCAGAAGAGGAGCTACAAATCAGCTGTGAATGACCAAGTAGAGAAGAAATAAAGAAAGCCACAAAACTTCTGAAAGATGGAAAAGCAGCTGGTCCAGATTGCATTCCAACAGAGGCCATCAAAACAGATATTGATACCTCTAAAGAGATATTATACAAACTACTTGGCAAAGTCTGGGAGAGAGAGGAAATACCAGCAGAATGGAAGGAAGATTATCTGGTCAAGTTGCCTAAGAAGGGAAATTTACAAGAATGCACAAATTATAGAGGAATAATGTTACTATCAGTGCCAGCAAAAGTACTAAACAGAATCATCCTGGAGAGATTAAGAGAGTCCATAGACAAGCAACTGAGAGATGAACAAGCAGGTTTTCGACAAAATAGATCCTGTACAGACCAGATAGCCACATTGAGAATAATAGTTGAACAAAGTCTGGAATGGAAATCACCGCTATACATCGGATTCGTGGACTATGAAAAGGCATTTGACAGTGTAGACAGAGAATTGCTTTGGAAATTGATGAGGCATTATGGAGTTCCCATGAAGATCATTAACTTAATAAAGAAGACCTATGAAGACATGACATACAAAGTTCTTCATGAAGGACAACTTACAGAACCGTTTAGGACTAGAACGGGAGTGAGACAGGGATGCCTCTTGTCTCCATTTCTTTTCTTACTAGCAATAGATTAAGTTATGAAAACATCGACATCACACAACAGAAATGGAATCCAGTGGAATCTGACTAAACAGCTTGATGATCTGGATTTTGCAGATGGCTCTTCTGTCCCATAACCATAATCAGATGCAAGAGAAAATGAAAATTATCGATGAGAGGTCACAACAAGTGGGCCTGAAAATACACAGGGAAAAGACAAAGATTATGAGAATAAATGCAAGAAATGATAACAAGGTTGAACTTGAAGAAACACCACTAAAAGATGTAGAATCGTACACATATCTTGGAAGTAATATAGACAAAGTTGGAGGGACAGACAGTGATATCATTTTCTGTGCATCATCTGTATTGTTCACATTTTCATCTGTTTGTATTGCCTTTCCTATCTGTGTTTCTGTTCCTGTTACATGTTTGGAGTGTCTATAGTATTTTTCTTTGACCTGTCTATATTTCGTGTCCTTGTCGCCTGTCTATAACTGTGGCTGATGAAGGGTGAACCCCGAAATGTCCCATGTTTCCTGTTAATTTTTAAATTGATTCCATACCATTTTATTTTTTATTTATATATTTATTGCTTTATCAGTGTTAGGTATATCTGCGTGTCCTGGTATCCACATGAGAGTCACTCTTGATGTCATACTTTGTTAGCATGCTTGTCAACTGTTTCAGCCAGCTGTATTTTTTCTTTATTTTCAATTTGTAACAGTTTATTATAAAAATGATTCTAAGTCCACTTAGTAAGTTTCACAACAGTCCATTTTAGTTAAAGTTTCAAAAAAAGTTAATTTTCGAAAACATTCTAAACAGCCTATTGCAGAAGCGTTACTAAACAGTCCACTTAGTAAGTGACAATTCAGTCCATCTTAGTAAAGTTTCTAAACGCATTTTTAACAGTCTACAGTAGAAACATTTCTAAACAGTTCACCAAATAGGTTTCAGTACAGTCCATTTCAGTAAAGTTTCTATGCAATCCACTTCAGTAAAATTTCAACACATTCCATTTTTAGTTAATTTCCAACAGTTTCAATTAAGTTTCTAAACAGTCCAGTAAAAAAAATATATGTCTAAAATGGTCCTTTTCAGTTAAGTTTCATAGCAATTCATTTCAGTAAATGTTAAAAACATTCAATTTAGTAAATGTTTCTCAACTACAAAATCAGTCTCTCTAAACTGTCTATTTCTACAAAGCTTCTGAACAGTTCATTTAGTAAAGTTTCTTAACCTTCCATTAACCTCAATCTTTAACAATAAAAAATTATTTATTTGACTTCACCCCTTAACATGCAGATTTCTTAATTTCTGTGAACCTTTTACATTCAATCCTCTTTAAGATTTAATTTCCCTATTGTGACCACAACATATTGCGTCTTTCCAGGCATGACAACATGTCAAAACTTTTGGCTCCTTTATCTTCTTACGTAACTTCTTCTTCTTCTTGCGATCGCATCTTTGATGTTTACACCGTCAGACGAGTTCTCATGATGAACTCGACCGTTGTTTGATGTTTACACCGTCAGACGAGTTCTCATGATGAACTCGACCGTTGTCTGGAGTTCTTCTTTAGCTCCATACAGCTTTGAGTTTAGTGTTGAGTCATTGGGCCAGTATATCATTCTTAACTGGTCGTACAGAGGACAATCCTGTAGAACATGCTCAGCAGTTTGTTCGTTTAATCCACATGTGCACAGTGGTGAAGCAGACAATCGTAGCTTGTACATGTGTTTATTCAGTTTGTTATGCCCTGTCCTGAGGCGAAAAATGGTGATCTGTCCCTGCCGGTCAAGAGTGTGGGAGTCATCATTTGGTTGATTATGTTCTCTTCTGATAGTCTGGATAGCTCTCTTTTTCTCAAAGTATGTGATTTCATTTTCTTCTTGTTCATATTCTCCTCCCATTTTTGCAAGTTTACCTGCCTTTTCATTTCTGGGTACACCACAATGGGATGGTACCCACTGAAATATAGTTCGCTTTTTGGCAGCTACCTTGCTTAGTTCATTTCTCAGATGCGGGAGTTTACCACTCTTGAGAGCTTGCATTACAGAGAGTGCATCTGTGAGGATGACTACCTGGTGGCAGTCAGAGTTGGTGTTATAAATCACATTTGCAGCTTGCTCTAGAGCTTGAACCTCAGCTGTATAGTTGGAACAGAATTTACCAGTGGGAATATGCCTAGTCTCATAACTTAAATTAAGCAGCTGTTTTCTTTTGCCTGGTGTTCCTTTTAGCATGTTATTTTCCCTTCTTCTTGTTGTGAAAGCTTCTTTTTGCCCAATCTAAGGTGGCGCCATAGGCAGCCTCGCCACTTGGTGCGATCGGAAGCTTCATCTCCTCCCAGGTCACTTTCTCCTATGAAATACCAAGGATGTGGCATAGACACCGTAGATAGAAGGTTTTGAGCCTTCTTTCTTGCTTAGCATAGGCTGTCCATGTCTCGCTGCCATATAGAAGTGCATTGGTGATGCAGACAATATATACTTTGGTCTTCAGCTAGGTAGACTAGAGTAAATCGCTTACCAGGCTCTGAACCCAGTAACTTTGCCTTAGGAAACACTCGGCCACTGAAGGCTCTTTTCAAGCATATGGAGTGTTATTAAAAAATTATCCAAGCTTTTGATTTTCTAAATGGGAATGCCTAGCTAGATAGAACTGAATTTTTGATTCCTCATTTACGGAAACACCCAAAAAAAACCCCAAAAAACAACATGCCCCTATAAAGCTGCTGCTCAGAACATGTCTCAAACACAACACACAGTAAAGTCACAGCACAATACATATGTGAATGAAGCTTCACAAACAATAAAACAAGACACACGGCATGCAAATATTACAGCAAGACTTGGAGACAATTTCATCCAAGATAAATAAAACACTTTAAGCTGCAGCAGAAATCTTTGAGAAAGCTAACAATGAAAGATGAACAAGAAACAATATAAAATGACTGGGAAAAAAAAATGCGTAAACAGGAAGTGAAAAATGTTTAATTGTATAAATTATCTCCTCTACACACCTTAAAAAAGGCATATAGTTTTTAGTACAGAAGGTCGTAAGATGGGGTGAAGTTTTCAAAAACTACATCAAAGAACTCTGCCAAATAATATCAAAACAAACTAATGTGGAAAAAAAAATCTGTACTTTGGAGACGGGTGTTTTATTGGCTAAACGTTTAGAGGGCTTTCCTCTCCCAGCACAGTTACTAGATTCCGAGAACGAAACCTGTTTATGAGTGTGGCTGATGAATAGTGAATCCCGAAATGTCCCGTGTTTCCTGTATACATTAATTTTAAAAACTGATTCCATACCATATTATTTGTTATTTTATATATTACTCTAATTACCAGTTTTACAGTAGCCCCCTTATTTATTTACTTACAATATCTTTTTTTAGGTGACAGTGGGAAGTTAATTATTTTTTTTTAATATAAAAAAGGTGAAAGCGCAGTGTATTTTATTCAACAAACAGTAATGAAATGTTTGCATTTTTATATGCTGCATCTCACAGATGGAGGGAACAAATTAAGATAACAAGAGAGCTGTGCAGAGATTAAGCTTGATTCACTGACATAACTTTCAGCTTTCTTTGAGTCTGGCCAAGGCCACTGTTGTCATAATTTTCTCAACCAGATTGTGAGATCAGGATTTTTTTTGTTATATGTGATTAATGAGCCTACATATTTAAATCTAGTCATGAATTTAAGCTACTGTCCATTGAACTCAAAGTTTCATTACCACCATCAAACATTGTTTGAATTAGATATCACCATTATACCAGGCAGTGTAGTTTCCGGGGGTGTATGATGAGACAAAGAAAGAAGAAAAGCATACAAAGGGAAAGCCAAAGTGAAATCTACGAGCCCAGTTGAAGAACATGGTCAAAAATATAACAGCTGGTGATGAGCATCCGTTGTTCCAAAGTGGAACAAATAGACTGCCCGATGTAGTTCCCAGGGGTCTCTTCAATCAATCAATCAATCAATAACCTTTAGCTCCCCAAGGAGCATAGGCCTTCAACAAACACATGCCAAGTCTTCCTGTCCTGTGCCATCCACTCAAGTTCTTTCCCTGTTTTCCTCATCATTTTCACCTGTGTAGTCAGCAACCCAGACTCCTTTTGGCTTTCTCTGGGTGGCTTCATGCGCCTCCTTTCCAGGGACCTTCTTCTGTCTTGGGCGGCTGAGTTGATTTATTTTCTGTATTTGACTTGTCCATGTTTGTTGAAGTTTTTTGGTAAAAGTTTTTTACGGGATGGGGTACCCAGCCCCATGCCCAACCCTCCTTAGTCGCTTTTCACGACACGCATGGTAGGGTACAGTGTTACAATTCTTTGCTTCCCTTTCGGGCCATGGTAACACACGGGTGCAGGGGTCTCTTAGGAGACGACTGTCACGAAATGGATTTAGGACTAGAGACTGTCTACATATAGTGACAAGACAATAGTAAGAAGAAAGACTGAAATGATAGATTCAGATAGAAATATAGTGCAAACTGTGAAAAGTTGAGACCATTGGCTCCGAGGTTGAGAACCGAGGTTGATTCTTTCCTCGCCACTTCGGACGTTTAAATTGCTATGGCCTCGAACCACCTCTAACTACCCTATGGGGATAAGGTTCAATTAAGATTCACAAACACCAAGGTACAGACAACATATAGCTACTGTACTAAAGGAAATGACTGATGCCAGCTACAATTTATACAAGTTTATTATACACCTATAAACAACAAACATATGCATGTCCCATACATCAAGTGCGAGGATGCACTCCTGAAAACAAAATCAAGCACAGTTTAAAAAATGCATCCACCCCAACCCTTCTCCCACAATTGCAACCTGTATGGAGAAAGAAGGTAAGGTTAACTGAAATGAACTACACTGCACTCGATGTCGCCTACACTCCAAACTAGCTGTTCTAAATTCTAAATCTAACTCTAAGTCCACTGATAGCTGGAACGACGGCGAAGTGACTACACAATCTCTGCACAGACTTCGGTTCTACACAGCCTATCCTGGAATCTCCTGAACACAACTAACTGCACCTCTAAACTTCAGCAGCTGTCCTCTGCTATGATTCACCAAAACTAACAGTTCTGCCTATCTGTGCTGACTTCAGTAGAGAGAATGTTTACCCTATCTCTCTCCACTAACTCTGGACTTGATGACTGAGGGTTAACAAAACCCCACTGGATTCTGGACTGGAACTGTAGCGGACTTCTACCATTCGGAAATTACCTGCCCGAGTACCTATAACTGGGCTGTCGGCTTTATTATGGCCGTGAAGAAACGAACACAAACTTATCACACCGCTGGCAGCCTGCCAAATCTGCGTGTGTAACGAGCGTCAGAGCTCAGGATTTATCCACAAAAAATCCTATTCGCTGGAAAATGTCTTCCCCTGGTTGGGAAAACGTATTTTCTTCCTCTCCGTCCACTAACTCTGGCAACTAACGTAAAACCCTTGCGGTTCTGCGAATGCCCCAACTTTGCCGTGGGAGAAATTTTGTGGTCTCAAAATTCCGCTCTCATTCCCACAAAAAGCCGGCACCTGCTGTTTAGACAAAAGCAAAAACAACAGCTAAACAAAACGTTAATACTCTATTACAAATAACAATTAACTTCCTGACAAACCCTTAAGTCTTTAACACTTAAGTCTCCCCCGTCTATAATCAATACAGCTCCCCTACTCTCTCCCGTTATGCACCACCATACAAAATCATGCAAACAAAGTCCGCTCCCCCCACTGAGCTCCTTTCTCTACCTGAGCCCACAAGGTAAACATTGGCTAACCCAGATCGCCTGTTCTGCCTGACTAACTCCGAGCAACAACCATATTTTCAATGGCCCGTCTGGGCAGACGTACTGTGGCCTACTTCTTACGCTGACACTAATGCCGTAATGTTTAACACAACTAAAACTAGCCTTCTCAAGGAATTCCTAAAATTCCCGTCAATAATAGTAATCACATTCAAAATGAAATACAAAATAATTCCCTTAACATAAATAAATGTCATCTCCATCTTCTGAATACACAGAATAACAAAGCACAATCAATAACCTATAACCCTGTTTACGCTAGCATCTACATGCCGTCAAAAGTTATACATAACCCCTGGTTATCAAATTGAAAACCCCGTAGTTCAACCACGTGTTTGTAATTTTATGACCACGTGCTTATCTCCCCCTCGTCCCTCTGAACGTCGTATCAATAACAATTCCGTAACCAACGCGCCCACGCGCTTCCAAATTATGCCTCTTTCACTCCCGTCCACAGATATATGCGTAACTATATAAATAGCGAGCATCAATACTCTCACTAAAATCACAAATAAAAATACACATTACGCGCTCCCGACTATTCTGTAAATAAATAAAATTCGCAGATGCGAGTTTCTCTCCCGACCGACTTTGCAATAATACAAAGCGGTGATATCTCAACTTTTAAACCATGCCGCTATTCTTTCAACAAGGAATTAAATGGACCTAGTTTCTCATGTCTATCACTCAGATCGAATTGATGGCTCTGGAGTTAAGAATTAAATTAAACTAAACTGCCCAAAGAAACTTAAATGATCGGCTAGGACTAGAAAAATTAAATAAAGTCCTCACGCAAAAATTCATGCTTACCAAATCTCGAATGTCCAACTGAAGGCAATCGACAATTTGCTTCTGGCACCCGGCTTTGGCAAATTTTCATTAAAAGAGAAAGAAGCTTATGAAATATAGGCCTTTTATAATCAAGACCCCCACGCGCCGACTTCATGACGTCATATGCGCGGCGTGGTTCTTAAAGCCAATGGGCGCTCTGCATTTCAACTGCAGTTAGCTCTCCGCCAATCAGAACCTTAGATCTTTCTGATGCAACCAGTCCCCGCTAGACAAAGAACCAGGAATTGGTCCTAGCCCTATACTGCGGAAATGAAGCAAAAATGGCCGCAAATAATTTAACTCCCGAAAAATGCGTATATGGCCACGCAATATCTTTAAAAAAAGACAATCTGGTGCCAATCCTGATCTAGCATCTATAATCTTAATCTAGAATAATACTTTCTAATTCCCTACACCCCCATTCTAAACACATAAAGAAGAACCATAAAGCAGATGAGATCAAACTCCCTCGTGATCTCATCTTGAAAAAAACGTAAATAATAGAAGGAGAAGAAACATGGAGAAGGATTACCTGTAATCCCTCCTAAAATATAGTGAACAAAATGCAAGGAGAAAAAGACATGGGCCATTTGAAAGACAGAATCTCAGTACTTTCGTCACATCACTCCCCCCTTTCGAAGATTGAGCATCGATCTCATTACTGAAATCTCTGTGTTTCACATTGGCCCTTAACTCTGTCTACAAGGCTGTCTGTCCTTACCCCTCCTATTCAGTGTTCTTCGACCTTCCTCTTTTGCGTTTCCTCCTTCTTCCTCTCCTAGAATGAGCTCCTATGCTCCGTTGGGAGAGTTGATCTCTCTTCAGACCTGTGCCGTCTAATGGCGGGTCTGAACTTTCCCTTGCTATGACCGTCAAAAGGCTGTCCTGGTCAGCTGATGTGACCGACGGGCGCTGTGGCGACCTGGCGATGACGACTTCCTCGCTGCGCGTCAGCAGGGTTGTGACTGCTGGTACCGTGCGAGAACGATGCAACGTCTCGGGTTCCTCTGGTGTAGAGCCTCCGATTTCTTGCTGGGTGTCTATTGGATCACGATCGACCTCAATAGCTTCTACCTTTGAAGAAAGGTAGGTAAGATCTGCCCCTGGCAGTGGTTCTGGACTCGCTCTTCCCCTACCAATCTGAAGCGGGACAGAGCTCTCCAAAATAGCTCCTTGCAAATGCGTAAGGTCGCTTTTCTCACTCTTTTCTGGCCTGAAAAGTTGGTGAGATGAAAATGTAGACCACGGGAGCTCTCCGTCTAACACCCTGGTTCTACCTTCAACCTTGCCCTCCCCTGTGAGAGTTACTGGCGTCAGTTGGAATGTGTCCTGCAGTGACACTTGACGGTTTAAGATCCCGTTAGATCGCGGAGAATCTGAGTTAAAGCTCTCAGTAACTGGTTCCAATGTTCCGTGAAACGAATTGGAAAAGATAGCCAATTTTTCAGGCTGCTCGTTACAAGAGTCGTTTCCTGTAAACGAGATACGAGAGTTGTGGGGCCCATCTCCGTCTATAGGCAAACGGATACTCAGATCACTGTCCTCCTCCGTTTGAGTAAAGTGCTGGTCGGATGGGGCTCCAGGGCTGGTTGGAACTATATGCTCGCTCAGACCGCTATCTTGTGCCCTATGAAGATGGCGCTGGTCGTTGACATATGTAATACTGCTCTTGTCAGTATGTTCCTCACTTGAGGAAGCTAATACCATCGGGGGCCTAATTCCCGACAACAAAGAGTGTACTTCCGGAATCAGAGGCGTCTTCACCACTGTTTGGCCGGTTGGCTGAACAGGGCTGGCGGGCGAATTTGCCTCTGCAAATAACATACCGCTGTCGTCGGAGGCATTGAACCTCTCCTTAGCACGACAGTTATGTTCGAGCTCTCTCGGGGCTTCGTGAATTAGGGGTTCTCCTTTTTCACGTTTCTGGCCTGCAGTAGGCCCCCTTGCATCAGCAAGGATCGGTGTGGTCGGGTTCCCCAAAACCAAATATGGGTTGCCAAGAATGAAGTCATAGGCTGGCTGAGCCGTTACAGCTGCCTTGATGGTGCCAGACACGAACTTACATTTCACTTTAATATTGGCTACGGGAAAGCACTGTGAAGTCCCTTTCCTTAAAACTCCACCAATATTCACTTTTTCTTTCGTCATCTGCCAGGGCTTCACCAGATGTCGGGCGACTATGCTGGGGTAGGTAAGCCCGCTGTCAAATAAGCATGTAGTCTCAGTCCCGTTCACTTCTGCTGGCCCGCTGTTGGAAAACAACTTCTCTGACTGGAAGGGTTTCCACTTCTTCCCTTGTTTCACCCTCACAGGCCTTAAACAAGCCATCTGATGAGCGGGTTGTTTGTTTGGGCACCGTGTTGTCCAATGAGAAGTAGTCCGACAGAACCTACAATATCTCTCATTATCTCCCCGGTTCCTGACGGGTTCATGAGAAGTCGGCCCCTGTGTTCTGTTAGGCGGCTGGGAGCGCATGTTATGACTGGGAGGGGGCTCCTTGCGAGACGGCCCTTGCGGTTGGTGAGCTGAAGAGGAAGGCGAATGCGATGAAGATGCTCCTTTGTCCGGGGCTGGCAGGTCAGGGTGTTTTCTTTTCTGGCCCAGTACTTCGGCCTGGGCCGTCTGGAACCTTTCTGCAAATAGAATTATCTGGTCCAGTTGCTGTGCGCCCTGCTCCGCCAGGTACTTCCTTAAGTCCGGAGACATGTTGGCCTTTATCTGTTCGCACATGATGAGCTCTTCGAGTCCTTCAAACGATTTAGCCAAACCCGACAACTCTCTCCAGCGAGTGAGGTAATTCCTCAGCCTCTCCGCGAATTGGGGAAAACTTTCTCCCTTCTCCAGTCGACTTTCCCTAAACATCGTTTGGCACTTCCGGGGAGTCCATTGGAATCGCTGTAACAGGGCGTTCCGCAGAGCCTCAAAGTTACCTTGGTCATCTACCAGCATCTTGCTATAGACCTCATACGCATGTCCTCTTAGAGATTGAGATAATTTGAGACACCAAAGACTATCATCCAGCCCGTATGCCTTTGCCATCCGTTCAAATTTTTCTAAAAATACCTCAATTTTCTCATTCCCGTTAGGAAAAGAGTCCATCGGAAAATTCATGGCTGCCATCCGGGGCCCTCCGTTTCCTGAGGTGTCTGTTGCCCCTGCTCCGGGAGAATCTCCGTTAGCCGAACTGCCTTCCGAAGATCGGTACTGCAGTTCCAGTGAACGCAGGGCAAGTTCATGCTGTCTCTCTGCTGCCTTCTCCCTCTCTTGGGCTTCCCTCTGTGCTAACTTCTCCTGGGCTTCCCTCTGTGCTATCTTCTCCTGGGCTTCCCTCTGTGCTATCTTCTCCTGGGCTTCCCTCTCTGCTATCTTCTCCTGGGCTTCCCTCTCTGCTTTTCTCTCCTCTGCCTGTTGGGGCTTCTCTTCTTTCTCCGTCTGCCGGTCCTGTTCCCTCATAATGTAAGCCCTAGTCTCGGCCTCATTCATCCCCATGCTTTTAGCTGCGTCCTTCCATGCAGTAAGTAGCTTGACCAATTCAGCCATCTTACCTGACAAATCAGCAGTACTCACAACGAGGGGAAATGACAAAAAAGGAACAAGAAAAATTTACTGTTACCTACTAGGAATATGCTGTCGCAAAAACCCGCACTCAGACTAGCACCAAGTCTGACTAATAACTACCTGAAAAAAATTCAAGTTATCCAGCTACCCAAAACCCGAATTTACTTTCCTGTCAAGAAAAAAATTCCATTAGCCATCAATTACTTCTAAGTCATAAACAACCTTACAACCACTATCCTCTATACTAACTGGAACCTGTGGAAAAAAACTTATAGCTGGATCAGTCTTAATATAGCTCAAGTCTAGGGGATTTTTTTTTGAAATCTATTTCCAGAACTTTCTACAGAGACAATCTATGAATCTAGAATTGATCCCAACAAAGATGATCCCAAGGACGACGCCACCACTTTGTCAAGATCACAGAATTGAACGTAACAAAGATGATTCACCGGACGATAGCACCCACTTTGTCAAGATCACAGAATTGAACGTAACAAAGATGATTCACCGGACGATAGCCCCCACTTTGTCACGAAATGGATTTAGGACTAGAGACTGTCTACATATAGTGACAAGACAATAGTAAGAAGAAAGACTGAAATGATAGATTCAGATAGAAATATAGTGCAAACTGTGAAAGTTGAGACCATTGGCTCCGAGGTTGAGAACCGAGGTTGATTCTTTCCTCGCCACTTCGGACGTTTAAATTGCTATGGCCTCGAACCACCTCTAACTACCCTATGGGGATAAGGTTCAATTAAGATTCACAAACACCAAGGTACAGACAACATATAGCTACTGTACTAAAGGAAATGACTGATGCCAGCTACAATTTATACAAGTTTATTATACACCTATAAACAACAAACATATGCATGTCCCATACATCAAGTGCGAGGATGCACTCCTGAAAACAAAATCAAGCACAGTTTAAAAAAAATGCATCCACCCCAACCCTTCTCCCACAATTGCAACCTGTATGGAGAAAGAAGGTAAGGTTAACTGAAATGAACTACACTGCACTTGATGTCGCCTACACTCCAAACTAGCTGTTCTAAATTCTAACTCTAACTCTAAGTCCACTGATAGCTGGAACGACGGCGAAGTGACTACACAATCTCTGCACAGACTTCGGTTCTACACAGCCTATCCTGGAATCTCCTGAACACAACTAACTGCACCTCTAAACTTCAGCAGCTGTCCTCTGCTATGATTCACCAAAACTAACAGTTCTGCCTATCTGTGCTGACTTCAGTAGAGAGAATGTTTACCCTATCTCTCTCCACTAACTCTGGACTTGATGACTGAGGGTTAACAAAACCCCACTGGATTCTGGACTGGAACTGTAGCGGACTTCTACCACTCGGAAATTACCTGCCCGAGTACCTATAACTGGGCTGTCGGCTTTATTATGGCCGTGAAGAAACGAACACAAACTTATCACACACCGCTGGCAGCCTGCCAAATCTGCGTGTGTAACGAGCGTCAGAGCTCAGGATTTATCCACAAAAAATCCTATTCGCTGGAAAATGTCTTCCCCTGGTTGGGAAAACGTATTTTCTTCCTCTCCGTCCACTAACTCTGGCAACTAACGTAAAACCCTTGCGGTTCTGCGAATGCCCCAACTTTGCCGTGGGAGAAATTTTTGTGGTCTCAAAATTCCGCTCTCATTCCCACAAAAAAAGCCGGCACCTGCTGTTTAGACAAAAGCAAAAACAACAGCTAAACAAAACGTTAATACTCTATTACAAATAACAATTAACTTCCTGACAAACCCTTAAGTCTTTAACACTTAAGTCTCCCCCGTCTATAATCAATACAGCTCCCCTACTCTCTCCCGTTATGCACCACCATACAAAATCATGCAAACAAAGTCCGCTCCCCCCACTGAGCTCCCTTTTCTACCTGAGCCCACAAGGTAAACATTGGCTAACCCAGATCGCCTGTTCTGCCTGACTAACTCCGAGCAACAACCATATTTTCAATGGCCCGTCTGGGCAGACGTACTGTGGCCTACTTCTTACGCTGACACTAATGCCGTAATGTTTAACACAACTAAAACTAGCCTTCTCAAGGAATTCCTAAAATTCCCGTCAATAATAGTAATCACATTCAAAATGAAATACAAAATAATTCCCTTAACATAAATAAATGTCATCTCCATCTTCTGAATACACAGAATAACAAAGCACAATCAATAACCTATAACCCTGTTTACGCTAGCATCTACATGCCGTCAAAAGTTATACATAACCCCTGGTTATCAAATTGAAAACCCCGTAGTTCAACCACGTGTTTGTAATTTTATGACCACGTGCTTATCTCCCCCTCGTCCCTCTGAACGTCGTATCAATAACAATTCCGTAACCAACGCGCCCACGCGCTTCCAAATTATGCCTCTTTCACTCCCGTCCACAGATATATGCGTAACTATATAAATAGCGAGCATCAATACTCTCACTAAAATCACAAATAAAAATACACATTACGCGCGCCCGACTATTCTGTAAATAAATAAAATTCGCAGATGCGAGTTTCTCTCCCGACCGACTTTGCAATAATACAAAGCGGTGATATCTCAACTTTTAAACCATGCCGCTATTCTTTCAACAAGGAATTAAATGGACCTAGTTTCTCATGTCTATCACTCAGATCGAATTGATGGCTCTGGAGTTAAGAATTAAATTAAACTAAACTGCCCAAAGAAACTTAAATGATCGGCTAGGACTAGAAAAATTAAATAAAGTCCTCACGCAAAAATTCATGCTTACCAAATCTCGAATGTCCAACTGAAGGCAATCGACAATTTGCTTCTGGCACCCGGCTTTGGCAAATTTTCATTAAAAGAGAAAGAAGCTTATGAAATATAGGCCTTTTATAATCAAGACCCCCACGCGCCGACTTCATGACGTCATATGCGCGGCGTGGTTCTTAAAGCCAATGGGCGCTCTGCATTTCAACTGCAGTTAGCTCTCCGCCAATCAGAACCTTAGATCTTTCTGATGCAACCAGTCCCCGCTAGACAAAGAACCAGGAATTGGTCCTAGCCCTATACTGCGGAAATGAAGCAAAAATGGCCGCAAATAATTTAACTCCCGAAAAATGCGTATATGGCCACGCAATATCTTTAAAAAAAGACAATCTGGTGCCAATCCTGATCTAGCATCTATAATCTTAATCTAGAATAATACTTTCTAATTCCCTACACCCCCATTCTAAACACATAAAGAAGAACCATAAAGCAGATGAGATCAAACTCCCTCGTGATCTCATCTTGAAAAAAACGTAAATAATAGAAGGAGAAGAAACATGGAGAAGGATTACCTGTAATCCCTCCTAAAATATAGTGAACAAAATGCAAGGAGAAAAAGACATGGGCCATTTGAAAGACAGAATCTCAGTACTCTCGTCACAACGACAAAGAATAGGACTACTGTTCCCTCGGGAACGTGGTATGAGGCAACTAATATAAGGTTGTGCAGGCTTCCTGCAAAGGGACCAGCTGTGGTGGCTTCATGTTCCATAAGGAGCAAATAGGAAAATAATGATGAACAAAAAGATTGATGATGATGATGATGATGATGATGAACCTACATGTAGGAATACCAGGGTATTTATTTCTCATTTTATATGATATATTTATTATCAGAATATTTCTAAACTGAAACTAAATTCAAGCATAATATTAATTAACTACAGCACTAAAACAGAAAAAAAAAATTGCAAGAGAAAGATGAAAATAATAAAAATGTACAATGTTGTGTCCTTAATGTGTTTGTTGAAGCCGTGCAAACAAAAAGTTTTAAGTGAAAAAAAAAAATGAAAAAAAAAAAAACTACACACAACCAAATCACACTCGAGCACAAACAGACATGCAAAAGCAATAATGAACATTTCTGCCAACAAAATTCAAAGCTCAGCTGGTGAATTTAAAAAAAAAAAAAAAAAAGCTACATCTTGAAAAAAAAAGACACTGCTGAATTTCACAATAACTCCAAACATTATGGTAAAAGTATGACCAGCTGTGATTGTGAAAAATTCAAGTGATGCATTTACATGTGTTATTATCAAATAGCAATGTATACTAATTAACCCCTTAGGGCGCAAGAAGATTTATACTGAAGTACTAAATTTTTTTTTTTTTTTTTAGAATGAAATCTCTTATAAACTTGGAATTTGGTCACATATTTATTAAATTATGATTTAAATGCCATTTACACAAGTTTTATTACAAATTTTAACCAACAGTCATTCATAATTGGCCATATATTGTGTTGGGCCTTATGGGGTTAACTTATAATGCCAATTTTTTTTTTTTTTTAAAAACATTTATCAATTAATACAGTTGCAATAAACATGAAGACCACCATTTTTGTTTTGCTTCTATTTTACTGAAATGTAAAAATGTTCAACAAACTAGACCTCATGTGTCAGTGGCTTCTGTTCATCTATTATTCTCAGCATTCTTCACTCAATTCATCGCTCTTCAGCTTCCCACAGAGCATAGGCCTTCAACAAACTCACGCCTAGTCCTGTGCCATCAACTCAAGGTTTCTCAAAGTCTTCTTCATGTCTGTCTCCAGTTCTCTTCTCCATGCATTCCTTGGTCTACCCTCTCTTACCCTGGGGATTCCAGAGCATGGACTGCCTAGTAATGCCATCAACAGGTTTTCTCAATGTATCCCATCCACCGCCAGAGTCTTCTTCTCAACTCTTCTTCCAAGGTGCTTGCCTGGTTCTTGTCATCAGTTCCATATCAGTGATCTTGTCATCAGTTCCATATCAGTGATCTTGTCATCAGTTCCACATCAGTGATCTTGTCATCAGTTCCATATCAGTGATCTTGTCATCAGTTCCATATCAGTGATCTTGTCATCAGTTCCATATCATCAGTGATCTTGTCATCAGTTCCACATCATTGATCTTGTCATCAGTTCCATATCCGTGATCTTGTCATACCACTTCAATCCTTCTATTCTATGCAAGCAATTTCTTCGATCACACCAGAAGACAAAATTCTCTTCTTTCTGTCATTGCACTGTTAACTATATTACACTTCTGTACAGGAATGTTGTCCACACAACTGATATGGTCATCTTTATCTGTAATCCAATACTAACTTCTTATTACACAGGGTTTGACTCAAGTAGCTCAAGTGCCATCTCCTGACACTTCATTCTTACTCTTTACTCTTGCCCTTGTAGTTCCTGGAGGGAAAGAAAGAATAGGACTATTGTTCCCTCCAGCATGTCGTAGGAGGTGACTAATATGTGGTTGTGCAGAGACCACCACTGCACGAGCACATGAATGCTGTGGTGCTGGCTTCCTACAAGAGACCAGCTGCAGTCATAGCTTCACGCTGCACAGGAAGCAAAATGGGAAATGATAAAATGTGCTACTGACATAGCAGACGTGGTGTCTTTCTTCTGCAACAACATTTAAAAAAAAAACCATCACACTATATGGGGCTCACCTGCCCCGTGCAGTACCCAGGAGTCTCTGATGAGACCAAAAAAAAAGGAATGTTGAACATGTCAACTAATAAGGGGTTGTGCATAGAGCACTGGCAAACTCATTATGTCAAACAAACTGCCACACAAATCATCACTGCAGGATCATGAGACTGCCGGGTGCAGGCCTCCAGCATGGGGACCAGCTGCGGTCATGACTCCATGCTCCGTAGTAAATGCAAAGGAAAATGCTGATGATAATGATTTGGCTCACCTCGTAAATGTTCAGTCTCATTGTGGTTTTGTTTGGCATTCTGTTGTGAGGTGGCTAGCTGCACTGTGGACAACAAAACAACAAACCTGTGAACATGGCAGCTACTTCTTTTAGCACATTTTGATTTTCTTAGCCTTCTGTTTCATCTTTATGGATCAAAGAAAACCTCAGGGTGAAAAGGTCATGGTGCATTACATTTTCTCACTGCAGTTCCCCCGGTGTCTCTTGTGAGACATAGAAAGAGTAGGACTAATACAGGCATACTTCACTTTATTGCGCTTCACTTTATTGCGCTTCACTTTATTGCACTTCACTTTATTGCGCTTCGCAGATATTGCACTTTTTTTTTTCTTCTCCAAAATTATTCATGTTTATATATTAGAACGTGCCTTCTTCTTCACACAGATTTTGGCTCTCCACCAGTAAAAAGATTACGATTCACTGAAGGCTCAGATGATGAAGGTTAGCACTTTTTTTTTTAGCAATAAAGTATTTTTAATTTTACAGTACATTGTTCTTTTTAGACCTAGCACTATTGCGCACTTAATAGACATAGCGTAAACATGATTTTAGGCTTTTATATGCACTGGGAAGCCAAAAAAAATGTGTGTGACCCGCTTTATTGCGATATTCGCTTTATTGCGGTGGTCTGGAACCGAACCCACAATATCTCTGAGGTATGCCTGTATAAGATTGTGCATACGGTAAGAAAGACAGAGGTAGACCAAGAAACACACAGAGAAGAGGACTGGAGACAGAAGTGAAAATGATAGTGACAGGAGGACATGGTATGTGTTTGTTGAAGGCCTATGCACCTTAGGAAGCTAAAGGGTATTGACTCATGGTGGCAACCTCATCATGTAAAACACATTGCTACAGAAACCACTGCTAATAGATCATGTGAATGACCTGTGCAGGCTTCCTGTGGGGGGGGGGGGGGGGGGGGAGGAGCACTGGTGACTCCATGCTCCATGAGGAGCTACAAGGAAAATAAATGAATGAATGAAATACATTTTCTTTGCAATATGTAGTTTTTGTTGTATTTCTTAAAACACATCTCCCACATTTTATTTTTGTAATGCTGTTCAAAACAGGATTGCTTCTTTATTCTTCTGTCATATTTTACTGATATGCTAAAACGTCAGTGACAAGTGACTGACTTCTTAGTTCCACACTAGTGATCTTGTTGTTTTGGATTACATATATCTGGGCAAAAATACATAAACCACCCACGGGAGTACAAAATAGTAACACTGCAACGTACGAGACATGCCATAAGAGAAGGGTTAGGCTTGGAGCTAGCTACCCCACCATGTAGAAACTTAAGTCACAGCAAGTTCAAGAAGATCATTGTCATGGCGTATTTTCGCCGTGCATTTAGCAGGTTTGATAGTAAGATGAGCGAATCGTTCAGGTCCATATACGAAACCTTCCGAGGGAAGGACGTGATTGCACGATCAAGTGTGGTCATGTGACCAACTCGAATTTTGACGCAATGAGTGGGCTAGCGTCACTCGAGTGTTGTCTGCAGCCTAGATAGGGCATATTTTGCCGGCAGAGTTTTGCCATGGTTTGGCCTTCTTCATAGGACAGCGTTTGCCATAAATGTAAGTCCTGATATATGTGTTATGGAGAATTAGTTATTTCCCATATCTTGACAGTAGTGCAAGCTGTAAGTTATTTTTTGCATAGTAAGTATTTACGTGAATTCATTGTTATTCAGTACTGTAGCCTGCCTCATTTTCCACTATGGTGAGTGGCGGTCACACTTGGCTGTGAGGCTTTTTGCAAGTGCCTATTGATCGTATGCTGTTTTTGCAGTGGTAGCATTGTATATGGTGTATTTCACCATGGCGACGTTTGACCAGTTTGTTATTATCTTAATAAAGGAATAAGAGCTGTGTGAAGCCTCGATTATTTTGTGTCAGCCATTGTTTGTGTGGTCCCTTAGGGTAAACGAGCCTGTGTCTGTCTTGAGATTAAATCCAGCACGAATAGGGTGTGATACGAGTACTGTTAGTTATGACACCTATCATATTTAGACAACCATGAATGCTGTTTGCATTTACTCTCAGCCATATCTCTCTCTAACAATGCTGGCTATTAGTTTTGAGCGGTAAGTATATTATTATGTCGTAGTTTACAGCTAGGCTGCAATATCTGCACCTTTTGGCCCGATGCATCCGATTTCAGCAAGCAATTTTTATGGGTTTGCTTCCCTGCCACCTCACACCTATATGTATGCTATACCTCATGTCCATCCTATAGTACAGTGAGGTGGCTGCACCAGTGAGCATCATCGGAGCTGAGATGCAACTCTGCCCCAGATCTGTGGTGGCCCTCACTTCCAGGAAAACCACACACAGCCAAATGAGGCACCATTTGCAAGATCATGAATAAGTTTTAATAAAAAATCAAGTGATTTCGATCAGCTGACCAGTATGGAAGAAAGCTCTACATCAAGGGGCATAATGACACAGTTTGGAGAAAGCCTTAAGGAGTCTAGATTCTTCTTTAGGTGCCATGACTGGTGGTTGAGGTGATCATGTCTCTTCGCAACTAACTGCCTCCAGTACCGTGTATCAATATGTTGTTGACTTATTTCCATGCCATGATGTCAAACTGTCCTAATTTACAAAATTAGGAAAAACCACCACAAAAGTATTTAAAGAATGCATAATCCCTGTATACACACACTGGATCATCACCAGTGCTATGGAGTTTGTGCACTGTGCTAAGATCCTCCTTGTGTGATCTAAGGGAGGAGATCGAAACACTGATGGAGTTGTCCATGTGCAATGAAGATGGTCCTTCAAACAAAACCAAACTCCCCAGCACCTTCTCAGGGGCACATTCCCATAGTCAGTTATGACTGAAGGAGCTATTATTCTAGCACCTTCTCCCTTTTGTAATCTTCTTTTTCATTCAATCTTTCATGTTATCACAATATATCCCAGCTTCCTACGTCTCATAACATGACCACAGAGTAGACTACTTCCTTCTAATGTGAGCAAGAAGCTTTCTTTATGCATTGACTTTTATCAGGGCACACTCACTATTCTGGACTGCAGATCCAAATACATAGCTAGGAGAACTGGAGAGAGATATAAGAAGGATAAAGACACATGAGAAGAACTTGAATGGATGGAACAGGACAAGAGGGCCTTGGTATGAACTAACTGAAAGTCTATGCTCCATTGGGAGCCAAAATATAAAGAGAGAAAAGAAAAAACGAGAAATTGCTGTGGGATTCACACTTCCACCTACTTTTTGCCTCTTCTAATTCTTTTTCTGTGGCTTTGTTCTTGGCTCGTTCATTCTCCAACTGGTCTGCAGAAGGGGGAAAAAAAACAACAAAATTAAAGTTAGCATGATGGAAGGATTTAACAAGGCAATAAACTATTTCAAAAAAAAAAAAAAAAGATTCCAAATGACTATCCTTTGTGTCCCATGTGGTTAATGGGAGGTCTCTGAAGAGACACAACTACTGCACCCTCAGGAATAAGGTCATAGGTGACTAATATGAGGTTGTGCACAAGGTTAGCAACCTCATCATGTAAGATGCATTGCCACAGAAACTGTCGTTACAAGAGCATGTGAATGTTTGGTACAGGCTTCCTGCAAGGGGATGAACTGCAGTGGTGGCTCCATGCTGAATAAGGAGCTTAATAGAAAATAAAGATTATCCCCCTTCCTAAAAATTACATTCCGGTGAGTTTCCATAAGACGCCACTAGGCGTAATGGCCACTGACTGCTTTGACGGTCGGTGGCTAAGGACGGAAGAAGAAGAAAGAAGTTTCCATATTTTTTAACAGCTGTTTAATATTCCAAACCACTATCCCTAACATGTGAAAATATCTGTTATAGCCAGTGTGTATGATGCTGCTAACGGTTAGACATCTCTGTAATATTTGTCTTCATCCTATTTTCTTCTGCTTCTTATACTATCTGCTTAATAAGAAAAATTTCCGATCCAACACAATGATGCCAAGCTTGATGTTAAGCTTCTTTATGGCATCTGCCATCATAATGATTGATCTTTTCATGAGCTGCCTTCCAATCTTACTCTCCCAAATCTGATGTCTCTCCTGCCGCCTAACCAGGTTCCATCCCTGTGATGCACATCTATCTTTTCTCATCTGGTATGTTGTCAATGGTATTGTCTTGGCAGTTCCTTTGATCTATTCATCTCTGATTATGTCTCCTGTTGCTTCTGTAGCACTTGGCAGTGCATGAATATACATAAGCAAATTAAAAGCATGTCAATGGTTCTTGCTAATCAATGCCACATAAGGTTATGTCTACATCAATGCCACATAAGGTTATATTGAAATCAATGCCACATAAGGTTATGTCTACATCAATGCCACATAAGGTTAAGTCTACATCAATGCCACATGAAGTTATACACTATATACACATTTCTGTTATCAATGAAGGTGCAGAACCATGAGAAGAAGAGTCAAGAGCATGAATAAAACTAGCAATTTGATTGGTCTGCTGACGGACATTTCCCGAGAAAAGGGAAACTAAAAAATGATCATCTTTTTGCAGGAAAAATCAGCTACAATTCGGGTAACAAAATGTTATTCTAAAACTCTAATACACATTTATTAAAACAAATTAAAACTACAGTTTTGTAATGTAGTATTTATGTCCTGGTGTTTCAAAACTGTGAAGCAAATTAAATTTAAAAAAAAAAACTAGTTATAATAGTTTTTTTTTTTTTTGAAGTTTAAAACAAGTGATATGAATTTGTACAAAATTATCCTGTTATATATTATCCTATATATATTTTTAACACATTTTTTTTTTTCCCCAGATGACTTAACTACACCTGTGAAAGGATCGTGAGGAATATTCAGGATGTTATCTGCAATGATCGACTGCATGTAATCAATCTCCATAATACTAAGGAGTGCATAAGGCACTAATAAATACTCTGCACTGAACTCTGTTATATGCAGAATGGTTCCTTTTCATGTAATCAGCTTTTTAAAAAAACCACTTAAAAAACAAATTTTTATGTTTCTAGCTTCAAGCCCAATCATTCTTAATACAATAATAACAACAACAAAAAAATTAATAAATGCCGGTCAAAATTTGAAAGATTAAAATGCACCAAGAAAGACAGCTGCATGCAAAGTTTCAGCTCTTTACGATGAGTACAACACAGAGATTTTGAGGTCAAAGACCTGAAATGCAACTAATATCTAATATACAAAGATCTGGCGATTTTAAATAATATTTATTAGTGAAATCTGTTGTACAGAAAAAAAAAACATAAACAAAATTATTTTATACAGCTTAAACTAGCCAACTAAGCAGAAACTACAGCATTCGTGGCTTGTATCTATTGTGTGAGTGTGAGAACCTCCTGACATACATCTACAATCTATGTACGTTTGTTAAAATTACAGCACATATATGAAGTTTAAGACCCAGAACATATTCCTGAGAACAGTTAGTGATCTGATAACTTGTGCAGCTTTTCAAACTTACTTAATGCCTTTAGCTCTTGACCCTACAGTTTACTATTCAACTGATGCCTATAGCTCTTAACACTACAATTTACTATTCTACTGATGCCTTTAGCTCTTGACACTACAATTTACTATTCAACTGATGGCTATAACTCTTAACACTACAATTTACTATTCAACTGATGGCTATAGCTCTTAACACTACCATTTACTATTTAAGTGATGCCTATAACTCTTAACACTACAATTTACTATTCAACTGATGGCTATAGCTCTTAACACTACAATTTATTATTCAATTGATGGCTATAACTCTTAACACTATAATTTACTATTCAACTGATGGCTATAGCTCTTAACACTACAATTTACTATTCAAGACTAACAGAAGCTTGCAAGAACCCATGATTAATGAAGCAGAATATGCTAAGAGTTAGTTTGATAATACTGACAAAGCAAGGACATTATGCATAATTACTTCAGCAAGAATATATTCTCAGCAACAAAGCAAATTAAAGGCATGTCAACAGTTCTTGCTAATGAGGTACTTGTTGTTTCCTCACCATTCTATCTCAAACAAAATAATAAAAATGCCTGAACCTAATTAGAAACCTATAACGCATCATATAAATACATCCATCACTATATCTTTAATAAATTAAAATGAATGTTTTGTTTGTTCCATCTACATATAAAGCAAGTATCAAACTGTTCCTCTTGCTGTTAATGGCTTTGACCTAACTTCAACAAAAGCCTGTGTAGTTCTGGGAGGGGGGCGGGGGTGTCCTCTCTCTCTCAGAAGATAAAGAAAGAATAGGAGTACTGCCACCTCAGGCATGTCCCAACGAGTGAGTAATATGAGATTGTGCACAGGGCTCAGGCATGTCACAATGAGTGAGTAATATGAGATTGTGCACAGTGCTCAGGCATGTCACAACGAGTGAGTAATATGAGATTGTGCACAGTGCTCAGGCATGTCACAACGAGTGAGTAATATGAGATTGTGCACAGCGCTCAGGCATGTCACAATGAGTGAGTAATATGAGATTGTGCACAGTGCTCAGGCATGTCACAATGAGTGAGTAATATGAGATTGTGCACAGTGCTCAGGCATGTCACAATGAGTAATGTGAGATTGTGCACAGTGCTCAGGCATGTCACAATGAGTGAGTAATATGAGATTGTGCACAGTGCTCAGGCATGTCACAATGAGTGAGTAATATGAGATTGTGCACAGTGCTCAGGCATGTCACAATGAGTGAGTAATATGAGATTGTGCACAGTGCTCAGGCATGTCACAATGAGTGAGTAATATGATTGTGCACAGTGCTCAGGCATATCACAATGAGTGAGTAATATGAGATTGTGCACAGGGCTCAGGCATGTCACAATGAGTGAGTAATATGAGATTGTGCACAGTGCTCAGGAATGTCACAATGAGTGAGTAATATGAGATTGTGCCCAGTGCTCAGGCATGTCACAATGAGTGAGTAATATTAGATTGTGCACAGTGCTCAGGCATGTCACAATGAGTGAGTAATATGAGATTGTGCACAGGGCTGGCAACCTCATCACGTAAAACATACTGCTATGGAAACCACCATTTCAAGAACACATGAAGACTTTGATGCAGGCTATCTGCAAAAAGACCAGCTGCAGTGGTGACTCCGTGCTCCATAAGGAACAAAAAAAAGGAAAAGAAGAAGAAGTAGAAGCAATGAACACTTTTCACCATTCTTGACTGGAATATCAAATGTTATGTCCCAATATTACACAAATGATAAGCAAGCCAGATGAAACTGCTCATTCTAAAACAGACCACCAGTGGTTAGACTTTCCTCACACAAACCAAAAAGTGGCCAATAACTGTATTCCCTGGCCAATCTATAATAGACCATAATGGCCTGTTATTTTAAAAAAAAAATATATGAAGCAATCCAGACTGGCACAACTGCGTTCTCTACAAATCTAAGATCTTTATTCTAAAATTTCAGTATTACAAGAACAAGGAAGTAAACTGTGAAAACAACAGAGGGATGTCAGAAACAGCAGATGATGACAGAAACAACAGATGGATGACAGAAACAAAACAGGGATGACAGAAACAGCAGATGGATGATAGAAACAACAGAGGGATGTCAGAAACAGCAGATGATGACAGAAACAACAGATGGATGACAGAAACAACAGATGGAAAAACAGAAACAGCAGATGGATGACAAACAAAACAGGGATGTCAGAAACAGCAGATGATGACAGAAACAACAGATGGATGACAGAAACAACAGATGGAAAAACAGAAACAGCAGATGGATGGCAGAAACAACAGATGGAAAAACAGAAACAGCAGATGGATGACCCATGTTGTGATATTTGCATAATGAATATACAATTATTGCAAAGTGAGAAGCCCTCTCGGGGCAACAGGAAAGATTGCAGGACAAAGAGACAGAGGATAACGAAGACAGAAGATGCTGAACAGTCTGACAATCTGCATTCAACAAAAAACCAAAAGTCAACAACTAAATTGATAAATGGTGCTGTAGATAGGAAGTTGTGCAGAGACATGATCTCCTACACCATCAGGCATGGTACTTGATGAAGAATTAGAAGAAGGGAGACACACCTGTCCGAGCTTACATCCACAAGAACCGCCTCAATAATATACATCATATCAAGACAATTAGTCCAGTAGAGGTGCCTATACAAGCCAGTAGACTGACACTTCAACCATCAATGTCTGATTGTATAGATGTGCTAGAAATGCCAGTCTGAAATGATGCCTAAAGGTCAATGAAGCAGCAGGTGAGAAGTTTAGGCAGCATTAGAGAAAAACAACACACTCACGTTTCAGCCAGATCACGGCCTCCTGACTGGTTTTTAAAGTTTCTTGTTCTTCCACCATCCGATCTGCCAGGCATACAGACAGTCATGCGTACAAACATGCATTAGACAAACAGTGCATTGCCAGTGTTTCCGTGCAATGCGTGCATGAAATGGTCATCTCTCAGACAATGATCATGAAACTATTTTGCCCGATTTTCCCTTTTCATATTTCATTACAGTCTTCTTTTAAAGGCAACTCGTTCCCACAACCCTAGATAGTTAAAACCCCACAACCCTAGATAGTTCAAACACTAAGATTTTCATTTCATTACAGTCTTCTTTTAAAGGCAACTCGTTCCCACAACCCTAGATAGTTCAAACCCCACAAGCCTAGATAGTTCAAACACTAAGATTTTCATTTCATTACAGTTTTCTTTTAAAGGCAACTCGTTCCCACAACCCTAGATAGTTCAAACCCCACAACCCTAGATAGTTCAAACACTAAGATTTCATATCAGCTGCCATCTTTGCATTAAAAGTTGGTTGCAATGAATTTGAAATGTCCTCTATCTCTTGCCAAGATGATACACTCTGACAGCCTTTTTCCTTTCCTGTTCATCTCTTATTTTCCCACTTAAAGCTTTGCATTCCTCTTGCACATTTGCCTTCAACTTTTCCCTTCCATTACAGTTTTCAGCACGGACAATTTCTTTTTGTATGACCAAAATATTTTAGCCCAATGACCATCCCTGAGATCTCTGAAGAGGTAAAGAAATAATATGGACAACTGAACCCCTAGGCATGTTGAACGAACAAGGCGATCAATATGAGGTTGTGCCGACAGCTGGCAACCTCATCATGGCAGTTTGTTCTGCCAGAGACACCACTGCAGCAAAAGCATGTGAATGCTCGGTGCAGGCTTCCTGTAAGGGGACCAGATTCAGTGGAGGTTTCATGCTCCTTAAGGAGCAGAAAGGAAAATGAATGAATTAATGTCAATATTTTATCTGTCTAAGAAAGTCTCAGCACAGCTAAAATACTATAAAACTGAAGCTTGAGAAACATATGGGACGAATAAAGAATGTCTAAACACCAGCAAAAAGAGTAAGACAAAATATTGACCTATATCAACTACAGCACAATATGGCAGTATGGTTACAGTTCTTGCTTCTTTAGGCAAAGTTAGCAGCTTCAAAACCAGGGCCCGTCACGCTCCAGTCTACCCAGCTGTTGAGTTAGGGGAGGCTAAAGCAGAGAGTAACTGACACTGTCACCTCATCTCATAAATCTGAGACCTAGTATACTGAAGTCTCTTAACACGTCTATCCCCATATGATAGTATCTGTATCTGCTATAGGACTTCCTTAACTTGAATCAACTACACCCACTCTGATAATCAACATCCTAAAATCAAACCAGGGTGAGATAAATGAACAAGCTGAATGATAGGAGACTTACATGGTGTTGAACAAAAGCATACAAAGTATAAACTATTATGGCTCAATATTTTTAAAAAAGGCATTCAAGGAAAACACAGATAGGAAACAGACAAAAGGATACGATAAAAACAGAAACTAGGAGTATCCAAGAATAAGAAGAATGCTGAAGGATTGTGTGTCCAACAAATTACTTTCAAGACAGAGGGCTGATGCAGTTCCTACACTTCAAAATATGACAAGACTTGAATAAACTTGACAGAAACTAAGATCTGGAAACAGAAGTTCTCAATCTGCAGTTTCCATTCTATGACACTGAGAATCTCTCTAGTACTATTTCTGGTGATAACCTCCTTTGTCAAGCCATTAGCCCACCTTTTTTTTTTCTCTCTTTCTGCATACTTGTGTCCCTTCTTCCCTCAATCGTTATTCTCTTTCTGCTTAATTCTGTCTCTACTTCCCTCAAAGTTTATCTTTCTGCCTACTTGCGTCTCTTCTTCCCTCAATCTTTATTCTCTTTCTGCTTATTTCTGTCCCTTCTTCCTTCAAAGTTTATCTTTCTGCCTACTTGTGTCCCTTCTTCCCTCAATCTTTATTCTCTATCTGCCTACTTCTTTACTTTCTTCCCACAATTTTTATTCTCTTTCTGCCTACTTCTGACCCTTCTTCCCTCAATATTTATTCCATTTCTGCCTACTTTTGTCCCTTCTTCCTTCAGTCTGTACAGTTCTTGTTGTCTATCCATTTTCACTGTCTTCTTCTTAGCTTTGCAACAATTTGTTTTCCCAGTATTCCCTAGGACCTCATCACTAGTTCTCCATGACATTCTCAGCAACCGTCTAAGAAACCACACCTCACTGGCCTCAAATAACCTGTGAACGTAGTCCCATAGCAGATACTGCTGTAGGGGAGTGAAGTGTTAGAGACTTCACTATACTAGGTCCAGCATTGAGAGGTGGGTGACCAGTTCCCTTCCTCGCTGCCTTTTCCTTTCTTAACTCAAATGCAAAGTCAGGTACCCATTTACAGTTGGGTAGACTGAAGTGCGTTGAAACCATGAATCGAACCTGGCACCTTTTGAGAGAGACCAGCGCTCTAACCACTCGGTCAATCAGACGCTCAAATACTAAGATTAAATAACCTGTACATTTGTTTAATCCCTGTTCACTGTCCACCTCCATGAAAGACTGCTGGTTCAATGTCTACACTTTCCTTTTAGCTCCCGTCAGAGCATGGAGCCACCATTGCAGCTGGTCCCCTTGCAGGAAGTCTGCAATTGTGGCAGTGGTTTCTATAGCAATCCATTTTACATGATGAGGTAGGCAGCCCTATAATACAATCTCATTCATCTCTTATGACATGTCTGAGGGAGAAGTAGTTCACTTCTATCTCTGCCTCCTTAGAGACAAATATTCTGGGAACGATATGTGACTGATTCAATGTAGCACCAGGGAAACTGGGTTCAATGTATCACTAGGGAAACTGGGTTCAATGTAGCACCAGGGAAACTAGGTTCAATGTACCACCAGGGAAACTAGGTTCAATGTACCACCAGGGAAACTGGGTTCAATGTACCACCAGGGAAACTGGGTTCAATGTAGCGCCAGGGAAACTGGGTTCAATGTACCACCAGGGAAACTGGGTTCAATATAGCACAGGGAAACTGGGTTCAATGTACCAACAGGGAAACTCTTCTTCTTTCCGTCACTGATAATGATGTTATCCATTGTATGTTTCTCATTTCTAGAATGCTGGGCTATTCTACTTTTAATCTCTGGGCTGCATCTTCCACCTCATGCTAATACTTTGTTTCAGGGGGAGCTTGGAAAAAAGAAGAAAGACTACTTTGCATTCTCTTCTTTTTTTCAATTTAGAAACTTGAATCATGTATGTAAATCATACCTGCATGACCCTACCAAAATTCTGACATGCATTATTATTATTTTTGTTTGTTTGTTTGTAACCTGAACAACATGCACCGAAAATCCAGAAAAGCAGTTTAATATTCACACAATTATTCTAACAAACAAGGCAAAAGAAGTTAGAACTACAATACAAAACAACAACAAAATCAACAGAAATGGGCATTAAAAAAAATGAAATAAATGAAATGAAAACAAGATCTAAATACAGGTAGAGGTTGAAATGAAGAACTGTGGGGCATGTATTCACAACTAAGAGTTCAGAGATGCAGTTTTTTTTTACGTACACCCGCTATTACTTGAGGCAAAATCTCAGGTTAGTATATCTAACCTGAGACTGATTTTACGTGAGTATCCTATTGTTGCGTGCAGTTTCCTAGCTAGTAATTTAGTCTGTCTGTATACTTGTTTATGTTTGAAAATATTTTGTAATAAGATTTTGGGTCTAAGGTATTTTTCGTTAGAACCCTAATCAAAGGGCGGATACTCATTTTTTGCTTTGAGTGAAAGTATATATGGGGCTGCCTCCTCTTGTCTATTAGTCAAAGCGTTCGATTCTTAGAACCGAACTTAGGCCTAGCTGGCCATATAAGGATTCTATAGCTGACTTGATAGTTCAGAGGTTAAGCGTATACAGCGCATGCTCGAACTGGGGTTTTTTTTAAAAGAGACTTCCTGTGCGTGAAGTTGAGCTGGGTTCTGTCAGACAAAAATGTCTGTTGATTCTCTCTGCATTACCTTTGGGGATGGAAACTCTTCCACTTGTTATTTAAGGTTCCCCTGTGTTATTCTGTTCGTCAGGAAGGCGACAGTTGTTATTAAGTTGTGATAGGAATTCGAAGCAAGGTAAAAATGAACTTTAAAACTTCCTTCGTTTGCAGTGTTTGCAGAACATATTTTGAGTCAAACTGTGAGAAGAAGCTCACGGAGGTTTGAAATGCAGAGTACTTTATTTGCTATGCTCGGTGGAGCCAATTAAGACTGTTAGTCTTAGATTTACACAGAAACCCAGGAGAATAGATATTATTCTGAAAAACCGCATGTTAGCGGTATATTTTGAACATGGACGATTATGTCTACGTATGAGGAATCCACAGTGTTTACTGTTTCATAGAGGCCTAATATAACTATCTGGAGTGGAAGACCAGATGAGTTACAAGTTATTGTTATTATAACTATGGAAGTGAAAACTCGCCTGGTGTACGAGGGAGTTATTTGGAGTACCTGACGCGCTGAGTCAGTAGTACCATTAATGTTATAAGACTATCTTCGAAAGGACAGATCATTGTCGATTCGTCCGACTAGAGGGATGGACTATGCTATTTCGTCGCCCGCCATGTTTGGGGTCGACGGGAGACTTAAGAAGATATCTGACATGGTGAAGTCGGAATGAAATTGATGGATGTTTATACAGCTATTAATTGGAGTCAGCAACATATTGATATATGAATATTTATTGAACCTGTTTCCATGCAATCGTAGTGAACTGTCTTCACGTCCGCCATGTTCCTGTGTCATGCTTATATGAACTTGTCTACGTTGTCTTGTTGCTGTGACTAAAATAAATGGTTGAAATGTCAACAGCTGTTCACCTATATTTTTGACTCCATGCCTGTGACACGTACGCTATATGGTTCTACCAACTCAACATCTACACCTCTATATGTGATGAATGCTACACACTCTCATGTTATGTATTGTGAGGCAAGTCTGTACTGCTGCATAGACGTCTACGTTGTCGAACTTTCTAACACGCATTCGCGCTATGTTGACATCACAAAGCACCCTACATTACCAGCCATTACAACTATAGCACATTATACCAGTATCAGTAGTGACCAACCAGCAAGTATCACCTATTTTCCCTGTATGCTGACAGGTGTCCTCTCGCCATTCAGGCAGATACTTGCCGTCTTCGGAGAGAGAGATGCAGTAATAAGTGGTAAGGTTTTCGGTTTGGCTTAGCAACCCTTATTTAATCCTAACCCTAACAATGTGAGCGACTTACTTTGATGACATCGAACACATATCCCACTGTTTCTCATTTCAACACAGATGGAAAATATATCCAACAAGCAAATATATATCAGCTACCTACCAACTAGAATAACAACCTACCTCTCAATACCAGAATCTGCTGCTTCACATCCTGAGTAAATGATTCCGCTTTCCTGACTTGCTCTGTGAATATATTCACAAAGATCTGAATGAGAGAACTGGTCTGTTTTCACATGAAAACACAAAATTACTTATGGTGAAAACTGAACATTACTAACCTTTTTTAAGCCAGTCAGCTTTCAATATGAAGGTTATTGTTATTATTTAACTAGGGCTGCTGCTAAACTAGTTGCTCTTTCGCAGCCAATGTCAAGTTGAAGAATTTACATGTGTTCTGTAGTTGTGTTCTCCAGGGAAAGAGAGGTATAGGTAGACCAATAAACACATGGAGAAGAGAACTGGAGACAGAAGTGAAAATGATGAGGAAAATATGGAAAGAACTTGAGGTGATGGCACGTGACAGGAGGACTTGATATGTGTTTGTTGAAGGCCTATACTTCTTGGGGAGCTAAAAGGTATTGATTGACTGTAGCTGTTAGTTGGTGCTGTAGAGACTGGGACTGTTGTGGAACCCTGCAATAGCTTTCTTCTTTCTGTCGATGGTCCTGGATAAGTGAGCAGCACATGTTGAACTGTCTCATATGGCCAGTCTGATGGTGAACACTACTAATGGTGAAATGACAAGCCTTCATTATGAAACCGACCAGCTCTTCAGCTGAAACTTGCTATAATTGATGGCACAAGAAGGGGGCTGGAATATACTGTGACAACAAGAAAGATAGAAGGGAAAAGAGATAGATGACAAAGAAAGAAGATAATTGGACAGTCTGATATCATGGCATAGAAAGAAGTCAACAACAGAATAAACTGTACTGGAGACAGGAAGTTGTGGAGAGACATGATCACCTATGCTACTAGGTAAGGTACTTGAAGAGGAAGAACTGAAGGCAAAACAGATCACCTTTTTTCTACTTTCTCTTTTAATTTTATGTATTCCTACAGCACTAGACCACATCGGCAGTTACTTCCCTTGCAAAAAAACAACAGGGGTAGTGAAGTGTTAAATCTCACTACAATAGGTCTCAGTCGGGTGACTGGTTCCCTCCCTTGCTGCATTTATCTTTCTTAACTCAAAAACAGAGTCAGGTAGCTAATTACAGTTGGGCCAGACTATAATGTGGCACTACCAGCTTTTGAATTCTGTAACTTTGGCTTGAGAAGCAAGCACTGTTATTACTCTGCCACTCGACGCCCAACATGTGCATTTATTCATTCACTGTCCTTCAGTTTCTCCAGGGGCATAGGCCTTCAATAAATTCATGCCAAGTCCTCCTGTCTTGAGCCATCTGCTGAGGGTCTATATCCCTTTTCATGTCCATCTCCAGTTCTCTTCTCCATGTGTTTTTCAGTTTATCTCTACATCTCTTACCACTGGACTTTCACAACAAGAACTGCCTTGTAATTCTATCAACAACTTTCCTGCAATTTAAGTGTTCTATCCATTGCCAGCAGCATCTTCTCATCTCTTGATCCACTTGCACCTTTCTGGTTCTTGTCATCAACTTCCTATTGATGATCTTGTAATACCATTCTTGCTTTGGGAGCTTGTTCATATTTGCTAGTTTTATTTTTTAGCTTGAAATTTCCACACGATGATTTGTACACTATGACCAAACCTCCTTAGTCACCCTTTATAAATGCTTAGTACAGAAGTTACAGAATTAACTGTTCTTTACTCCTCTTTCACGGGCCCCAGTAACACATAAGTGTATCTGGTTAAAACTAAGGTTTAAACACTGGACAAGAAGCAAAGAATATTTCTTGTTCTACCTTGCAAGTCCTTTACAAGGTTAGCCTTTTCCTTTGCTTCCTGCTGAGAATCAAACAACTGAGTCCTGAGGGAAGACACTTCTTCTGACTTCTTCTTCAGCTTGGTTTCCGAGTCTGTGATGTCATCTAGTGGATGTAAAAGCAAGATTAAGAAAGCAAATCAACCTCACTGTGTCTGGAGAGACAAGGATAATATTACAACTGTGGATGTAAGATGGATGTTAAGACTGATGTGATGTGGACAGTGAAATATGGATAATATAAATGGCTGATCATGAAATAAATAAGAAAAAAACACTTAAAGATGGGAGACAAACATCACTCCCTTTCCATCTTGTCCTTAAAGTGGGCCGCAGCAGCCTCTGTCTGAGGCCCACAATGATATGCATACTGTCTGGCTGACCTAAGTTATTCAGAGATGTTCTCTAAATACTTATTTTAGAATTTTACTGCTCTTGATAATTTTTGATTAAATAATTCTTTGGCAAATCTGAATGTACTCGTGTTGTTCATCACTCAGGCCAGTCCTGTGTAGTTCCTGGGGCTGGGCCTGTGTAGTTCCTGGGGCTGGGCCTGTGTAGTTCCTGGGGCTGGCCCTGTGTAGTTCCTGGGGCTGGGCCTGTGTAGTTCCTGGGGCTGGGCCTGTGTAGTTCCTAGGGTTGGCCCTGTGTAGTTCCTAGGGTTGGCCCTGTGTAGTTCCTAGGGTTGGCCCTGTGTAGTTCCTAGGGTTGGCCCTGTGTAGTTCCTGGGGCTGGGCCTGTGTAGTTCCTGGGGCTGGGCCTGTGTAGTTCCTGGGGCTGGCCCTGTGTAGTTCCTGGGGCTGGGCCTGTGTAGTTCCTGGGGCTGGGCCTGTGTAGTTCCTGGGGCTGGGCCTGTGTAGTTCCTGGGGCTGGGTCTGTGTAGTTCCTGGGGCTGGCCCTGTGTAGTTCCTGGGGCTGGGCCTGTGTAGTTCCTGGGGCTGGGCCTGTGTAGTTCCTGGGGCTGGCCCTGTGTAGTTCCTGGGGCTGGGCCTGTGTAGTTCCTGGGGCTGGCCCTGTGTAGTTCCTGTGGCTGGCCCTGTGTAGTTCCTGGGGCTGGGCCTGTGTAGTTCCTAGGGTTGGCCCTGTGTAGTTCCTAGGGTTGGCCCTGTGTAGTTCCTAGGGTTGGCCCTGTGTAGTTCTTAAGGTTGGCTCTTTGTAGTTCCTAAGGTTGGTCCTGTGTAGTTCCTGGGGCTGGCTCTGTAGTTCCTGGGGCTGGCTCTGTAGTTCCTGGGGCTGGCCCTGTGTAGTTCCTGGGGATGGCCCTGTGTAGTTCCTATGGCTGGGCCTGTGTAGTTCCTATGGCTGGCCCTGTGTAGTTCCTGGGGCTGGCCCTGTGTAGCACCTGGGGCTGACCCTGTGTAGATCATGGGGCTGGCCCTGTGTAGTTCCTAAGGTTGGCCTTGTGTAGTTCCTGGGACTGGCCCTGTGTAGTTCTTAGGGTTGGCCTTGTTTATTTCCTGGGGCTGGCCCTGTGTAGTTCCTGGGGCTGGGCCTGTGTAGTTTCTGGTGGTCTCTAAGGGGACAAAGAAAGAACAGGCCTACTGATCCCTTAAGCATGTCATACAAGACAACTAAATCCATAGCTGTAAGTGCACATGAATACTTTGGTGCTGTCTTCCCACACAGAGACAAGCTGCAGCAGTGGTTCTATGCTCTAGAGGGAGTAAAAAGGGAAATAAACAAAATCTTCTATCTTCCATGTGTTCCTCCTTGTCCGGGATAGTAGTTTTGTTCTGCTGGGCTTCCAAATGTTGCAAAAACATATCTTATGGGGAAGAGCTACAGTGAAATGCTGTTGTAACAAATAACTGCAGGATTTTGACTAAAATGCACAGGCTTAACCTACAACAGTAAGACAGTCTATGCTGGAACAGTGCCATTGGTTGCTATAGCAATGGTGGTCATATCGAAGTTTAAATGTTATATTTCATTTCATTAAGGCCTTCTTTCTTTTAATAGTTCTTTTTAGCTGCGAGAATCAAATATGAATGGAGCTGCTCATTTTTAAAGTTTTATAAGAACAGATAATCAATAACTTCAGTAATCCCAAGCTATCGGGCTATAAATTTTGTGTCCAAAAATAGAAATTTTTTTTTCAAGATCTATATAATCTGCATATTAACAAATTATTTTATAAGATATCAGAAATCTGTTCATTCAAGAGTTTTAAAATCCAGTGGAAAGTGTCAAATTGCACATAGAATGATAACAACAAATTAGCACATTTAAAGAAAATTGGTGACACAGAACAAGGTTCTAAGAAATTAATGGGTTTCTGTTACAAACATTTTCATAAAAAGCATAATTTCATTAGTTTTAAAGTAAAAATGTACCTGTTTAGAATGTGTTCAGACAACTGATTTTGACTTATTTAGATTTGGGTGATCCTAATTTGTCAGAAAATAGACTAGTTCCAATTTTCATATCTTTTCGATCTTAACTTAAAATCCTGCGCCACATAATCCATAACTGTATGCCTTTGTTGCACCTTGAACTGCTTCCAGACCTGGTTTCCTAAAATCTTCTTTTCTGTGGTGCTGTACCTCTCTCTAATTGCCTCCCCTCATTCACAACTCTTTGTGACAATGAAGAAAAGTAATAACTGTCAAAGATTATAAACTGTTATTGCAAGGTTGTCTGCCCCATCTGCACGTCTAACTCTTTAGACAATGATTTATCCAGAATTTCCAAATGGCTTTCATCCTAGCAGGTGGAAAATGAATCATATTTCTTGTTTTTCCCCATCTAACACATGGGAGAATTTATCTCGAGGCAGCTCAACTTTGACTGTTCTCACAACCGTGACCTGAATCTTGGCAGAAGTAGAAATCTCCTAACATCTTCTCTGTGGAAACAGTGTGCTGTTGGCCTATTGGTAAAGAACTTCACTCATTTTTTTTTTTCATTTTGTGAACTCTCATGCTCTTCTGTGTGGGGAATTTTTCTACCACAAATGCACAAATATTCCACCTGTTCATTAAGTTATCCATTCAACAGGCCTGGTCACCTCCAATAAGTCATCTGAAACAGGCATTCATAAAAAGTCTGATAATGAAAGCATTTGAAAATTAAGCATTAACAGAGTCACATTTGAAAACAAGATGGAAAGAAACAAGAACCTACCAAGCAATAGATAACGGTGATGGACTTATCAAACACTTACTGAGAAAATTAATCTCTAAACCAGGGCTTCTCAACTCTTTTGTACTGCAGACCCCTTTGATTGTCCAGTGAAGGTTATATACCCCTTCTTAAAAGAAGATATTCATAAAATACATAATTAACAATTCTACATTTTAAACTTTAGGTTACATACATGAAACCCATAGAATCCGATTATGGACACCGAACCCATTGGACCACAGGTTAAGAAGCCCTGCTCTAGAGCAACCCCTGAGAGTGTAACACGCAGCGTGCAAGGAAACACAGAAAAACAAGACAGCCAGGAAACACATGGGAAAGCCAACACAACCTAAGACAATGCAAATCTGTAAACAACAATGCTTTACTGCAGCTTCCTGGGCACAATGCCGACTCTACCAACAACATTACGAAACACATTTCCATGTGAAGACGTGGGTGTGCATTTAAAGACATCACACCTTTATACTTCCTGAGCTCCATTTCTGCCCTGTTCTGAGCTTGGTGTGCTTCTTCTAATAATGCTGAGGATGGAAACAGAACATTCAAGACCACTAAAATCATATTACATCTTCACCTGGCAGTGTTTTAAAACTACAGCTCTTTCTCTCTCTCTTTTAAAAGAAAGTGGTGTGAATTTACACATACAAATTTTCTGGGCATAGACATTTTCTGTCGCTTTTAACAAACTACTAGTGCATCATATTTTCAAAGGAACTAATGAGTGTTCAATCAGCTAAGCAGTTACAGCGCGTGCCTCTCAAGGCAAAATTAATGGGTTCTCTGATCGAAACCTGGTAGCATAATGCTCCACAGATGTAACTGGGCATCTGACTCTCCTCTTGAGTTAGGGACAGCAAAGGCAGTGAGGAAGGGAACCGTTCATCCCGCCTCATAAAGCTGGAGCTAGTATAGTGGTCTCAAACACTTCATTCCCCTATGACAGTATCCAGCATGGGATAACTTTTTTTAAAAGAACTGCTTATTCATTTCATTCATGCCCCCTCAGCTTCATGCGGAGCACTTATCTCCAGCAAACTCAAACCTGTCCTGTGCCATCTGCTCAAGGTCCCTCAATGTCTTGCCTACAACCTCTATCTTCCCAGTTGCATCCCTGCCCCCCCCCCCCCCCCCCCCCAGTGTTTCAAGGTCTCACTCTATTTCCTCTTCCCTTGGAATTCCAGAACATGAACTGACTTGTAGTGCTATCCACTGGTTTCCTCAGTACGTGGTCCTATCCCACATCTTGTTCCAGTGGTTCTTTCCATGACTGACCTAGTCACACCATTTCAGTCCTTCTATTGTGTGCAAAAACCCATTTATGAAGGTTGGAACTTTCTGGTGCTTGTGTTTTGTGTGGTTTTCTCTAGGTTACACTCATAGTAGCCCCCTTTGGTCATAACTATGGGAAATGCCCCCATGAGGTGATAGCCCTCAGCTGTGTTTTTTGGGGGTTTAATTTCGGCGTGTTCTTTTCTCTTTTATAAGTATATAAACCAATAAAATGGTATTGAATCAGTTCTACAAATAACGGTTCACATGAAACAAGGGACGTTTTCGGGTTTTACCCTTCGTCAGCCACAGTTACAAACAGGTGACAAGGACAAGAATTACATATAGGTACTACAAAAACATACGATGATGAGAAACATACACCAAATGAGCGATACAAGCAGATGGAAAAAGTAAACACTCACAGTGATGAGCGAAAAAAGAACATTAATAATACAAGAAAATCATAAAACCTGAAAGAAATACCGAAACAAGAAAGTAAATAATCAACGAAACGAAAAAAAGAATGAACAAAACTTCGGAAGAAGTAAAAGGTCACTTAGCTAGATCCGTAGATGCTTGGAATAGAACACTGAGGTACCTTGTCCAAGAAATCGTCTAAGGAAGACAATTTATTTATTTTATTCTTTTCTCTTTTGCTTGTTGTGAGACCTTTTCGCCCAATCTGCCATAAGGAGCATCGGCATTTGGTGTTGAGCTGTGCACTAATAACAAATACTATAAGTTCTACATAACCTCACGTGGTTTATCAGAAGTCTCTGAGGAGATAAAAGAAAGAAAGGAACCACTACTCCTTCCAGGCATGTCACAAGAAGCAACAATGGTGAGGTTGCACATAAAGCTAGCAACGTCCTCCATCATCTACATAAACTATCACTGCAACAGCACATGAAGTACTTTGGTGGTTAACTATAACACTGGACCCATACTCCTGAAATACTTGGAGTAACCATGAGGACAGGCACATCATCATAGCTGGCAGATGCTGGAGTTGGGTTGGCCACGTCCTTAGAAGAGACCCCGATGCCATCACAAGAACAGCTATGCTAAGGACCCCTGAAGGAAAGCGAAAGAGAGGCCGACCAAAAAAAAAACGTGGCGGAGATCTGTGGAGGCCGAGATGCAAAAAATGAACCAGAGCTGGGGCACTGTACAAAGGATGGCCGCCGACCGAAAAAAATGTGGAAGCAATTTACCCTACAAGACGCCACCAGGCGTGATGGCCACTGACTGCTTTGACAGTCGGCGACTAAGGATCAAAGAAGAAGAAGATACTACTGAAAGCAATTTTGAAAGTTCTCCCATCAGACAACTATTTCTGCCCTTATGTCTGCTTTACACTCTAAGGAGGATAGGCCCACTTGGGCCATGACCATCAAGTGCCAACCACCTGCTCATTTTTTAGCCTGCGCTTAGAACTGAACCCATACACATTTAAAGATGCTGTGTTACCAAGAAAAATTCACACAGAACCAAAGGGGAAGAAAAAACTACACAAACCTTTAAGGTTCTCATCTTCTTCAAGATATGGTGCATTGCTGTTTCCATTGGTACCGGAATTCAATATAGCAGCCAAAGCAGTATCTGTATCCTGCTCCGGTGCAGCTGTGTCCTCCTTGCTGCCATTAACAACTGTGTTGTTGAGGAGATCTGGAGGGCTAGCTAGCAGAGTCAGGTTGGTGAGATTGGTTCGGGGAGGGGAGGAAAGAGAGGAAGGGTCCACCTCTGTGGAGATGTCACCATCAAGGCTTTCTGTGGAGTTCTCCACGGAGTTCACAGGTGTGTGAAGAGTCAGCTCTTTCTCCATTAGGTGAATGTGATCTGAAGTAAACATAAAGCATTTGTTTAAGGAGTTATGTCTGGTTTAGGAAGGCATGCCCCTTTCAACCAAGAAACAAGGCCTGTCAGTTAAATTAGGGCACATCCAAACATAAAATGATGAAGTGCTTTGGTAAACCAACCTATTTTTAGTACAAATAAATACAGTAAGGCCTCATTTTTCAGCGTTCTGCTAATACAGCTGTTTTCAATTACATCTTCTTCTTCTTTGATCCTTAGCCGCCGATTGTCAAAGCAGTCAGTGGCCATCACAGCCGGTAGCGTCTTGTAGGGCAGCAACAAACTGCTTCTATTTTGTTTGATCGGTGGCCATCCTTCGTGCAGTGCCCCAGCTGTGGTTCATTCTTTGCATCTTGGCTCCACAGTTCTCCGCCAAGTTGTTTTTGGTCGGCCTCTCTTTGCTTTCCTTCAGGGGTCTATAGCATAGTTGTTCTTGTAATGGCATCGGGGTCTCTTATGAGGACGTGGCCAACCCAACTCCAGCGTCTGCCAGCTTTAGTGCTTGTTCTGCTCTTTCCACATATTTTTTTTGGAATGATGTGCTCAACAGCTGAGTCCAAGAATCACTTTGAGTGCCATTTTATTCTGCAGCAAGCTTAAAAAAAAAAAGTCTAAAGAGAATTTTCTGAAACAAGGCTACTCACTGCATAAACTAAATGAATCTTAAGTTCCACAATTTGTCTTGCTATATATCATGAATCAGTCTGTTATTTTCAAACGTTAGGCTGCGGTTGACATGGTTTAAAACATCACATATTATTACATTTGTAGCCCAATATCTGCAATCTAACAAAGCAACAAACCGCTTGGACAGAAGCTTCTGTAAAAAACATAATTCATCAATAAAAGTTACCTACTTTAAATGTAACATACAAAGAGTGACTTACATCCTGTGCTCTGAGCAAAGGAAAATTACCATAAGTAGAAAATGGATCAATTTCTTTTATGTGGTATGTTTTGAGAATAAACTGGAAAGTTAGATAACAACTGCAGAATTGATGGAAGGAATGAATGAACTTTATTTTCAAAGGGTTAAGAATTGGATGTGAAGGCTTACCAAACACTCTGTCCTTCATTTTTTTCACATCTTTTTTTTATTGCATCAATTCATTCTCACGCACACTTTAAGTATTAATCTAAAGGAATGCAACACTATAAAAGTAATAAAACAGCTAACTCACGCTTTCTAAACTCACAAATAAGACCAAAGCTGCAGTATATAATGCCAGCACACTTCTATATGGCAGCGAGACATGGACAACCTATGCTAAGCAAGAAAGAAGGCTCAATACCTTCCATCTACAGTGTCTACACCACATCCTTGGTATTTCATAGGACAAAGTAACAAATGTTGAGGTGCTGTCACATGCTGGCCTTCAAAGCATGTATACACTGCTTAGATAGCGCAGACTATGCTGGCTAGGCCATGTCCGCTGCATGGAAGATAGTTGCATCTCCAAAGATATTTTCTACGGACAACTGGCAGATGGTAAAAGAACAGCCAACGACTGCAGCTGAGGTTCAAAGATGTGTGCAAGAGAGACATGATGGCACTGGACACAAATCCAGCAACCTGGGAGGACAAAGCTGCCGATCGTAGCAAGTGGTGATGTTCCCTATGGCACCACCTCAGAGTGGGTGAAAAGAAGCTCTCACAACAAGCAGAAGAGAAAAGAACAGCCAAAAGGAACACAAGGAAAAAAAACAGTGGAGGGCTATCACCTGAAGGGCGCATTCCCATAGTCCGGTATGACTGAGGGGGCTACTATACAACACTACACTACACACTACATAAATACTATACTATACACTAAACTACACTACACTACACTACACTATACTATACACTAAACTACACTACACTATACTATCTCACACTTTCAAAACTCAATCACAATCAAGAAATAGAGTATGCAGAATTGAAGCTAAAATCATCAAACCCTACAGACAGTATTTTAGATATAGATTTGGAAACATAATCACAATCAGAGGACACATAATCAGCACTCTGAAGAGAGAGACAGAGGACAACAAAGAAAAGGTTTCTGAACAGCCTGATATCATGACATGTAACAGAACTAACGCTGGAACAGAACTGACACTGATCACCAGGGATTGGACCTTTCTAAAGAAATGATCTTGTATGCCAGTCAGCCGGCCATCTCTTTTTTCCTTCAAATTGTTCCTGTTGTCACAATGTATTCCCGCTCTCTTCATCTCACACCATGCCCAAAGAAAGTGGATTGATTCTTTCTAATGTCAGTAATAAGTGACCTATGTGCACTGGCTTCAATGAGATAGGGGATGATAGAGAAAATGCTGGATTGTCTGACATCATGGCATGGTAAGAAGTCAGCAACAAAACTGATAAACAGTACAGATGACAAGAAGTTGTGGAGATTTATGATCACCTACACCATCAGGCATGTACTTGTAGAAAAGGACGCCAGTCGGCACGGTATTTTGATGATGATAAATATTTTCATGCCCTTGATACCCCAATCTGAATGACCTTTCGGTGTGTAAGTTCTTTTTAGACTAGTAAATTATGGTGGTCACTGAAAATAATTGTTAGTAGCCTCCCTTGGACTGTTAGGCATACAAGGGGATGTCACGTCATAATTTACTAGTCTAAAGAGAACTTTTACCAATATTTCTGGTACTTACCTTTCATTGCCTCTATCCAGTCATTACTGCTGTTGCTTTGTTTAGCAGATTCTTTCAGCTGCACTAAAACAAAAGCAAAAAATAAATTAGGTATAAATAGACCAAGTCACAAGTCAAAACACAGGGAGAAAACTAAGATTATGAGAATAAACGCAGTAAAACGTTAAGATTGTACTGGAAAAAACGTCACTACAAGATGTAGAAACATACATATACCTTGGCAACAACACAGACACAGTTAAAGGGACAATGATATGAAAACAAGAATACCAAATGCTGCATTGAGAAATATTTGGACATCAAAAGAAATCAGGTCCAACACAAAAATCAGAATTTTCAATTCAAATGTCGTCAGTCCTATTGTATGGCTCTGAAACATGGAGAATAAAAAAAAAATAACAACCAAAAAGCTAAAGACTTTCATAAATGGATGCTTGTGTAGAATGAGAGGATTGAAGTGGTATGACAAGATCACTAATGTGGAACGGATGACAATAATCGGACAAACGCCAGTGGAACATGAAATGAGAAGAAGACACTAGAGATGGATAGGATGCACACTGAGAAAACTTGTTGATATCATTACCAGAAAATCCCTGTTCCGGAATCCCCAGGGTAAGAGAGGTGGAATAAGACCAAAGAACACATGGAAATGAGAACTGGAGACAGACATGGAAAGACCTTGGGCTGATGGCATGGGACAGGAAGACTTGGCATACGTTTGTTGAAGGCCATCTCCTTTGTGAGTTGAAAGAAGAACAAGTCACATATGCTGAAATAAATTTCCAGGAATTAAAACTAAATAATCTGATTTCTTCTTCTTCTCTGGTCCTTGGCCGCTGACTGACAAAGCAATCAGTGACCATCATGTCTGGTGGCATCTTGTAGAGCAGCAACTAACTGCCTCCACTTTGCTCGGTTGGCAGCCATCCTTCATGTATTACTACAGCACTGGTTCATGCTTTGCATCTCTGCTTCCACAGTTCTCAGCCAGGTTGCTTTTGGCCGGCCTCTATGGCGTTTTCCTTCTGGAGTCCATAGCATGGCAGTTCTGGAGATGGCGTGAGGGTCTCTTCTGAGGACGTGGCCAAGCCTATTCCAGTGTTTCATACATACCAAGCAAAATTTATTTAATCTTTGATTTTTCTTTTCTTTCTCACGTGCCACAAAGCATCATGGGAGAAATAGTTACTGTTCTTGTGCAAGTTGCGACACTTTAATTGACTATGGGAATGCACCCCTGAGGTGATAGCCCTCAATTGTTTCTTTGCCTGGTGTTCCTTTTGGCGTATTCTTTTCTCTTCTGCTTGTTGTAAGAGCTTCCTTTCGCCCAATCTTAGGTGATGCCGTAGGAAGCAGCGCCACCTGGTGTGATCGGCAGCTTCATCCACCCAGGTTGCTGGATTTATGTCCAATGCCTTCATGTCTCTCTAGCATATATCTATGAGTTGCAGCTATCTCTCTAGAAACTATTTAGGCAAAACAACTGCAAATGTTAATTCCATTATTAACCAGTTTCTAGCCATGATTCAACTTTAATATTATATTGAAAGTTAGGCTGTGCTGAACTGTTAATTTCTGATAGTTTGCTCGTGAAGTTCTTTAACTCTATATACTTTAATGTCTCGTTTACAGACACAAACCCATTAACATAAGCCTTTAAATCATCATCATCATTTGCCTTTGCACTCCTTACAGGGTATGCAGCCACCACATGCATACCACAAGCTTTGGTGAAAAATGTAAACAATAAAGTATATACCAAAGGTAAGATTTCTTGACATTGGGAAAAAAAGGTACTGATTACACTTAACTAAACAATAATCAGAAACTCTTTACAGATTGTTACAACATGTGATCATCAGAAGTCCCCCCATCAGACAATGTTTCTGCTCTTTCATCTCCTGTACACTCTAAGGAGGTCCACTTGGGCATTTCCTTCTGCTTTTAGGAAACCTGCATCACGCAGTCACATGCTCTAGCAGTGGTGGCTTCTGTGGCCACTGGTTTGACATGAAGAGGTTGTCAGCCTCATATTAGTTGCCTTGTATGACATGCCTGAGGGTGCGGCCATCCTATTCTTTATTTGTCTCTACAGAACCTGGGAACTACAAAAGCCTTTAAGTGAACGCTAATAAATATATGATGCAACTTCATAAACTCTCGTTCCTTTATGATTATTTAAAATAATTTAAAGATTTTTAATCTCACTACCACAGAAAAGGCAATTCAAGAAACTTTTGTAAAAGTACAGATGTGAGTAAAAACTAGACCAGTTCAATTAAAATATATATGCATGCCCGAAAATCTTTGTTGCAGTCTGCAAGGTCGCCCTTCTTGGGCAATTTGGGCAGACTGCAACAATTGGAGAGGAATCACTCTTCTCTCAGTTCCCAGCAATATGCTAGGCAGGATAATTATACAGAGAATTTCAAAAGCAGTAGACCACAAACTGAGAAAGAACAAGCAGGATTTAGAAAGAACAGAAGATGTGCAGATATATATTTACCCTCAGGAACATTATAGAGCAGTGCTCAGAATGGCAGAGACAGTTGTACATTAATTTTGTTGATTTTGAAAAGGCTTTTGACAGTATACAAGCCTCTATGCCAACTTTACATGTAGCATTGGGCACAGCAACCTAACTTTTGAGGTGAAGACAGGGGTACGGCATGGATGCCTCTTATCAACCTTATTTTTAACAATCATAGACTGGGTGATGCGTCAGACAACAGAGGGCAGTCCAAGAGGAATAAGGTGGACTACGTTTTCTACATTGGAAGATCTGGAATATGCAGATGACATTGCACTACTTGCACATTTTCATCAACACATCCAAGAAAAAATGGATAGACTTAATAAGTATAGCCAGCAGGTGGGTCTGAACATCAATCTAAAGAAGACAGAGGTCATGACACTCAATGTGGGCAACCCTGAGCTCAGAACAGTAAGGAATCAGAAACTGGAACAGACAGACACCTTCACATACCTAGGATGCATAGTAACACCAGATGGCAAAGCAAGCAAAGACATCAATAACAGAATGAACAAAGCAAGAACAGCCTTTGTTAGTCTAAACAACATCTGCAAGTCCACTCAGTACAGCACAAAATTAAGATTATATGAGAGCTGTGTACTTTTTGTGCTTCTCTATGGTGTGAAATGCTGGAGAGTAACAGAGAAGGAAATGTTGAAATTGTCCTCTTTCCCCACAATCTGCCTTAAAAAAATTATCTGAATCTTTTGGCCGAATACCATCACCAATCAAGAACTGCTTACTCAGAGCAACCAAGAGGACATGCACACCATCATAACTGGCAGACGCTGGAGGGGTTGGCCATGACCTCAGAAGAGACCCCGATGCCATCATACGAACAGCTATGCTATGGACCATGGAAGGAAAATGAAAGAGGCCGACCAAAAATAACTTGGCGAAGAACTGTGGAGGCTGAGATGCAAAGAGTGAATCAGAGCTAGGGTACTGCACGAAGGATGGCTGCCGACTGAGCAAAGTGGAAGCAGTTTGTTGCCGCTCTACAAGATGCCACCAGGCATGATGGCCACTGACTGCCTTGGCAGTCGGCGGCTAAGGATCAAAGAAGAAAAATGCTAGAAAAAAGGTGTCTGGGGTTTAGATATAAATTTTGGAATAAAACAAACCAAGAAGCACCACCAAGAACAAAAAGCCATGCAAACATGACTGAAATTACTGATTTAAAAAGAAAACTCTCTCAAAATATCTTTAAACCAAGATTTGCTCCCATGTTCTTGACCCAGTGCTCTTTGGTTGTGTCACAGATATGTTTCCAGCACTGAGATGTAAAATGTTTTAAAGTATTATTTTATTATTTTTGTTTAGTCTTAACCAACTGTTAAGAACAGTTACAAGTAAATGAAGTCTAATAATGCTTATTGCTTCTGTATTTATAGTGAGCAAAACAGAGTTCCAAAAAGTGGGTAATATAACCAACTGCCCCTTTCTTCCACCCCAAAATCCAACCTGGTATATATTAACTGCCTTTCTTTTTTATGCTAACTGTTTGAAGGTCAAAAGGTATACTTTGATGATGTTATTTTTCCCAAACATAATTTTTTATTTAAAACACATCTTTGAACTAGTTGAAAAAATTGTGCATTTTTCCCAAATGTCTTTCACATAATTTTTTTTTCCATTTAAAACTCTTTTCAGTCCCACATCTTTTTTAAAATGTTCATATGCAACTTTGTTGTTGTAAAAAAAGGTAATTAGATGTTAGCACTGTGTGCTACAAAAAAAAGCTTTCAATAAATTCAAAAAATGAGTATGCAAAAAAAATGATTAGTTATTCATAAAATGGATCTTTCACAATATCTCAAAACTTATAAACACGTGCAGTATTAAAAAGATTTTTTGATGTTTTGGGTTTTAATAATTAAAACAGTCTCAGGCTTAAAAGTTTGGGCCAAGCGCGTCTAACCCATGAGCCTTTATAAAGTCGATTGGGACTTAAAGAGTTAATAAACACTTAAATTTCCATTAAATCTTTTCCTAAATTTTAAATCTAAAAACCCCACTCCTTACATTATTTGGATCTTTTTACGTTATTTTTTTATATATCAAAACAACTTTCCTTCAAAACCTAATCACAGTTTAACTACAAATTTATTGCCATAACACATTTCTTTACACTCCTGTCATTTTATTAACTTCTTTTATTTAACATTTGTCCACTCCACATGCAAATGATGAAAAAGACATGGAAAGACCCTGAGCTAGCAGCAGATGGCATGACTCGACATGTCTTTGTTGAAGGCATATGCTCCCTGAAGGGTACTTACTGATTGAAGTATACAATGAAATGATTCCATATTGTAATTCTTTAATCTAACTATACCATTCTTTAACACCCACAAACCCCATGCATTATCTTCATCTCATGCTTATAATTATACATTTATTAACATTCACAGATCAATGCTCTTACAGCCTAGTCACAGCTCTAACTATACATTTTTTAACACTGACTAACCTAACAGCCCACATTCTTTCCATGGCTTAACTATACATTTATTAACATTAACAGATCAATTGTCTTATTGCCCAGTTACAATTCTAACTATACTTTATTTAACAAGCATATGGTTGTATTTTTACTGCTCATTAAACAATTTCCTCAAAAAGATATTTTAAAAAAATAAACGGATCAGAAGGCAACAAAAGGCACTTTCGTCTTGACCTCCAATCAACATATCTCAGCACACCGCCTTCACCCCAAGACTTACATTTCAAATTATGCAGGGCATTCTCCATCATTTCATTCATGTGGAAATCCGAGAACTTTACGTTATCTGTATGTGCGACATAAGATAACAAAGATAAGATGAAAATATGGGTGGCAGTGGTGCTCACAGTAAATAAATTAAATTTTAAAAAATTCATTATGTCATTCAAAAGAAGCCAGTGCTGTTCATATTTAACAGGGACACGCTCCATAAAAGCAAACAAAATTATGGAAGTGCAGCACAGCAAAAAAAGAAAAGGCAAAAAAAAGAATATCTCTAACAAACTCAACAGCCAAGCCACAATTTAAATTTAATCTAAAAGGTGGCCACAAAGTCCCGTCACCCTCATGTCAAACTGGCAAATACAAATTGGCACTCTCGCGACATAAAATGTATTTATAATAAGAAAAAACAAGACAACTTATAGCAATAATCTACAAAATTTAATAATCCAACGGCTCAGCATTTTCATAACTGAAAATACATAATTTAAATTTTGATTACTCTCATAGATTTCATACAGGGGTAATGGGACTTTGTGGCAACCCTGTATGTTCCATTTCAATAAACTGGAAGAACCAGAGCTTCTCACTAAATTAAACATTGTTGCAACAGAAAATATGTGAAATTTAACTCAAGCAATCTATCTCAAATCCCTCTTCAAAGGTCAAACTATTCACTCAACCAACCACATCATGTGTCACAAATAAAGAGGTTATAAAACACATTTTTAAAAATCATTTTAGTTGTCAAAACATCCACTGTCTCTAAATATCTGTAAAATATGTTAATCATTCCCTATTATGTTTAAATTTTTAAATTAAACATTAAAACAAACAAATACACTCACTCATTGTTTTTTAAAATTACTACCTAAACAATAATTATTTCATTTAATGCTTGAATTAATGACTAAAAATACAAACATCTTAACCTACAATGTGATACAGAAGAAACATATAAAATGTGTAGTTCACGGTGGTCTCTGAAGAGACACAGAAGCAATGGGACAGTGAACCCTCAGTCACAATGTGACTACTATAAAGTGCACGGGGCTGGAAACCCTCATCATGTAAAACAAATTACCACAGAAACCACTGCTGCAAGAGCATGCGAATGCCTGGTGTAGGCTTCCTGTGGGTGAACTTCCTTGACATCACTGTGACTATTAGCCCTACTTGTCTTACAACGTCTGTCTATTATAAGGCTACTGACGCTCATGGTTTCCTTCTTTATACTTCATCGCATCCTCTTAGTTGTAAAAATTCCATTCCCTTTTCTCAACTTCTTCGCTTGCGTCTGTTATGTCATGATGACGATGATTTTCATCAGCGAGCTCAAGAGATGCTTGAGTTCTTTCGCCGACGTCTTTATCCAGAACATGTTTTATCTGATGCCCTTAATCGTATCACATGCGTCACTCGTCAGACGGCACTCACTACTAAACCTTCTGTCCAATCTGACAGACTCAAACTGGTTCTAACTTTCCATCCTCACTGTCTGGCGGTAAAGAGAATTCTGTTTCGACATCTGCCTATTCTCAACTCTGATCCTGATACCAAAGAGTTGTTTCATGATACACCTTTGGTAGCTTATCATAGGGATAGGAATTTTAGGGATATTCTTGTACACAGTGGCTTGCGACATTCTAGCCCATCTTACTTTGGTACTAAACCGTGCCAATGCCGGATATGTAAGACCTGTCCGTTTGTACTCCAAACTCAGACAGTCACTTTTCCGAAAGGAAAATTTATCATTAGAGAGTCTTTTACGTGCGAATCCAGAAACCTGATTTATGCTATCATCTGCAAGAGATGTGGCATGACCTATATTGGTGAAACTGGTAGGCGTTTGGCAGACAGGTTTTGTGAGCACTTGAATGACATCTATCATGACAAACATTTACTGGTGGCCCTTCATTTTAATAGGCCTGACCATTCAGGTAATTCCGATATTCATGTCACTGCCCTCCTTTCATGTGCCGGTAATGACAAGACTCGCTTTTCGTTGGAGAATTGTCTTATTTTTAAAATGGGTGTTTTAGCTCCCGATGGTTTGAATATACATCATCATTTTGCATAAATTCTGGTAGCTTTTCTCTTTTTCATTCTTTATTCGTTGTCTTTTAGATCTATCTTCTTATGTTTTTGTTTTGGTTCGTTTCGTATCTTTTTATATCTTTTGTTTTGTCGCTATCGTACGTCACTTCCTTGCGATTTCTGTGACAGAATACTACTGCTTTCTTTCACAGATTCTTTGGATCGAGCTGAGTTAACTTTTACTAGTTCCACAGTTTTGTTAATTCTCTTTTTTTCGTTTCGTTGATTATTTACTTTCTTGTTTCAGTATTTCTTTTAGATTTTACGGTTTTCTTGTATTGTTATTGTTCGTTTTTTTTCTCTCATCACTGTTGTTGTTTACTTTTTCCATCTGCTTGTATCGCCCATTTGTTGTATATTTCTCATCACCGTATAGTTTTGTAGTACCTATATGTAATTCTTGTCTTTGTCACCTGTTTGTGGCTGACGAAGGGTAAAACCTGAAACGTCCCTTGTTTCTTGTAAACCGTTATTTGTAAAACTGATTAAATACCGTTTTATTGGTTTAAATACTTATATTCCTGTGGGTGGACCAGCTGTAGTGGTGGTGTCATGCTTCAAAGTGAGAGCAAAGAAAAATGATGAAGAAAAAAGCAACAACAACAACAACAAAAAATCCCCATGATAAATTTTGATAGTAGTGATAATGTATTACGAATACTTTTAAATACTGACACCTACATCTACTTACTAACTTATAACGAATGAAAATAAACATCAAATTTTTTGGTGTTAGCACATACAGCTAATCACAAAGTAAACATGTCTACCAGTCATGATAACATGTTTATTTTGGCACCATACACTTAATCAGGTCAGCAATAAATGGCCTTTTATTTATTTTCTTGACTGTGAATAAAGAATTATCAATTTATTCTTGTTATTTTGACAGAACAGTTACACCCCTTTATTGTAATTATGGCCACACAATTGTTATATCCCTTTACCACCATCACCATAAATTAATTCTCATTAACTCTGTATTTATCATCCTCAATATGGTCACACATTAATTCCCATTAACTCATTTATCTTCACTAAAGATTCAGCATTTATAAACGATCACTGCCTAGCCAAATGTGCACATTCATAAACAAACAGGTGGAACTACATCATACTACAAGAAATAATATATTTCAAAAATTACAGCACAAAAAGGTTGGTGTTACAGTAAAATGTTATAGATTCTTCAGTATGAAAAATTGTTGTTGCTACTGTCCAAACTAATTGCACAGGGTTCCCACTAACTTTCAGTAAAAGTTAATTTTTATTTATTAAAGTACAACAATGTTCCCAGCCACCAAAATAATTACACAGGGTTTCAACTAACATCAATGAAGATGTTTAAAATGTGTTAACTATAAGAAAAGTACACTTTCTTTCTAACATTATCTATGATATGTTACAATCATTAAACATGAAATTCACCAGCTTTTGACCAGATCAGGTTTCTGGTCCATCTCAAATAAGCGACAGGTGAACTAGACCTAGGGCAATATAAGTTTATAAACTAATAAAACGGTATTGCATCAGTTTTACAAATAACAGTTCTCATGTGAACTGTTATTTGTAAAACTGATGCAATACCGTTTTATTAGTTTATAAACTTATATTCCTTACCAGTTTTACTGCAGCCCCTTAATTTATTTACTTAGACCTAGGGCAAGCAATGAATGTCAAGTTATTTCATCTAAAACATAACTGGCATCACTGTCATAATTTTTGTGGGGAATCCTGTGACATGTCACTTTATCTTTGACTAATCAGTGGGAATCACATGATATACAACACTAACTATTGGAAAACTTCAAACACTTGACCCCATTCTGCCCATAGAGCTCACTCAGACAAACCTACCTTCCAGGGTTGCTATTTTCTTCTGGTACTCCCTTGACTTTGATACAGCTGTGTCAAGGTCTTCTGCAAAAAGTCAATGATGGTTTTTCTTGTTAAACAAACTAAATTGTGTATTAAAAATATCTGCGACCATTAATTGAGTCTTTTTGTTTTTCTATTTTTACTGGGAGTTTCCTAAAAAAGTAACACCCCCATGTTAAGAATCCCACCAAAAGAATACCACGGCAACCCAAAAACAGTTGCTGTGAATTTTTGTTGTTGGCCATTTTGAATTTTTCATGTGCACATGAGATTATGAATGCTTCCATGTACTTTCAGGTCAAGGTGCCTAGTTTGCTCTTGTTGAGCCCATGTCACCTGTCACAATATGGCCTAGAAAATTGTTGCCCACATCTCTGTAACAAATCAGACTCTTCAAATACGACCCCATGTGGGAGTACACTTTTTGAAATAACATGGATACCTTTATACACTGTGGCTCTCATGCTCAATTTCATTAGACATTGCTCACCTGTTTCCTTGGCACAATGTGATTATTTACTCAGTTGTTCCACTTCTACCTTCAGGTGTAGAGATTTTCCAGAGAGTGTACCGTACTATCCTGAGATTTGCCAGAGAGAGTGCCATACTATCCTATCAGCTGTCTTCCTCCTGATCTTGTTCCAATCTAATCCTCGGTCCTTCAGAGATTGTCTAACGTTGTCCTTCCAGCTAACTCTGGGTCGTCCTGGATCCCTGGCTCATAGTTTCCCATATTTGTCATGCTAGTCAATCTTCCCCCATTCTGACAATGTGATTACATACATACATTTCCTGTCCAGCTACCTGAGGACCATGAGCCTTCAACATGTTGTTGCTTACATTTTTTTTTTTTGGCTTCAACTTCTTCTTTATCCCTTTCATTTCTGTCTCCAGTTCTCTTCTACACATGCTTTTTATTTCTCTAACCCTGGGGAATTCCAGAGCAGGGACTGCCCTGTAATACTGTCAATGGGTTTGCTTAATGTTTGACTTACCAATGCCAGAGTTTTCTCCTCATCTCTTGTTTCACTTGTATGTCTGGATCTTGTCATACCATTTCAATCCTTCAATTCAGCGCAAGAACCCATTTATGTAAGTCTGTATCTATCTGCTTGTCATTTTTGCTGTTCTCCATATTACACAGCCATACAATAGGACTGACTTGAATATTTGAGTTGAAGACTTTTTTTTTTGGTACCTGACTTGATTTCTTTTGTTTTTCATATATTTCACAACACCAATGACAGTTCCTCTTACCTTATGCATTTTTATTTTGATATCACCGTGTGTTCCTCCAACTTTGTCTACATTGTTGCCAAGATGCATGTATCTCTAAAAAGGTAGCACCATCATCCTCATCACAGCCACCATCATCTTGACTATTATCATTACTACAATTACCTATGCTACCACCACCATCATTACTGTCATCACCACCAACATAGCTACCACCATCATAATCGCTGTCACTAAAATGACCAAAACTATCACCATTAAAACCATCATTACTAAAACCACCATAACTATCACCATTACAATCATCATTTCTATAATCACTCCAACCATAACTATCCCCATTACAATCATCATTACTACAACCACCACAACTATCACCATTACAATCATCATTACTATAACCAACACCCCCATAACTATCACCATTACTATAACAACCAACATCACAACTATCACCATTAGAATCATCATTACTACAACCACCACCACAACTATCACCTTCAGAATCATCAATACTACAACCACCACCACAACTATCACCATCAGAATCATCATTACTACAACCACCACCACAACTATTACCATTAGAATCATCATTACTACAACCACCACCATTAGAATCATCATTACTACAGCCACCACCATAACTATCACCACTAGAATCATCATTACTCCAACCAACACCATAACTATCCCCATTAGAATCATCATTACTACAACCACCACCACCATAACTATCACTGTTACCGTAGTTTGTTCAGGTTTCATTCTAGGTTTCGGTTAGCATTTTGACTTCGGTAACAAATATATTTTTGAGGCTAAGTTCCTGCTTTAGGCTTGTTTATTATTTGAAATACATTGCTCTGGTCATGTGATGACTATTCTTAGTGTAGAGCGAGATCGTGCTAAGATGTAAACAACGAATGCATGGGCCAACAGTATTCAATAGCGCAATTTCACTTGACAAAGTCCGCTAAGTTGAGAGTCCACAGGTTACATTTATTAACGGCATACAAGTTCAGTTAAAACAGTTCATGATCAATCAAGCAAATACATCCCACAAAAAACGTCTCATGAGTTTACCTTATTGTAGTCGTCCTACCGTCAAGATTATTTACACGTGATTCCATAATCCGGTAACGAAAAATTTGACTTAGGCGATCAATATGAATTCTGCATACTTATTCAAAACAACTTGCTCCCGATACATTCTATCCAATTGAAGTATATTCCACTTCAGTAACTGAGACGTAAATCGTATCTAATAATAATAGGCAGACCCTAGTGCCATATAATAAGTTCCTTTATATAATTATCATCATCATGGGAGACTTCCAACAAAACCCGTCCGTCAAGGACCACGGTCACTACAAAAGGGGTACAATTACAAGGTCGTCACGTCGTAGCTTAACAACGTGAAGACGTCATCCTAAAATCTAGGTGACCTATATTCTTTGCGTTCAAAACCCTGAACCGCGAAAACCCAATAACATATAAAACCAAAATGCGCAACGTTAAATATAGCTCTCACTACCCTAGTAGCTACAATCTGAAATCCTCACTTAACATCCCCCTGGTCGACGGGGTAAAAAAAATCTATCTCATAGATTTTTTTTTCATTCTCATCCCAAAACTAAAAATGTACGAGATTATCGGCCTACGCATCACATAATATGGTCAAAAGTTGTAGTCAACTTAGTTCATGTCAACAACTACACTAAAAAAAATGTCAAATTAAATAAAGATGTCAACTGTCAGCGTGTCTACTAAGAAATCTATTATTATGTCTCTAACTAAATTAATATATTAAGAGTGTAAAATAAGAATCATATATGTGAATATTATAATCTAAACTAATAAACTATAAGATTAACTAAATGTAGTGTGTAATGTGTTATAGACTGTAAGTATAGCTTAATATATATACAGAAAACAGGTAAATAGAAACAAACAAAATTAATACAAGGGAAGAATGTGTGAAAAGAAAAGTACTAGTAAGCTAATCGAATAGAGTAGCGTCTGTGTGTGTAAAGAAAGAATAGGTACGTAGAATTAATTATATTAATCTATTCTTGTTAAAGTATAATATCTACTATAATATATATTAATAATATGCTAACGGAAACATTCAAAATTTCATATTATAAAAGTGTGTGATATGCTATGTATAAATGTTATTTTCTTTTTATTTCAGTTTATTTCTTTATTATAAGTCCTTGAAAGCACAATGAATACTCTGTCCGTATTTTGCAAGTTCCATCTGTCATAAATTAGGTAGTCATACTTGCTCCTTATTCCCGACAAAAGTAGTTGAAAATATCTTTGTAAGTCGTTTATCATATGTTACACCATCAAATTTGAAAGAACACTGTCTCCGAATTGTATTTTTACTTGAATAATGTTTTACGTATTCTGTATTATGTAAGGACACTAACCAAAGTCCGCGAAAATTCCAGCAACGTTGCTACTGTAACGTGATCATCTATAGCGAAATGTCAACATTGTAAATCATGCGTAGACTTTCTTTCTTTGAGACATCATTTGACCTAGGAAACTGTCAATTCTTTGACTTCGAAAGTACTTGAAGACATCATTTTCGTTTGTGGCTGACTCGATATGTTCGTTCATTATCAGTTCCTGACTTGCAGTATATCTAATATAGTTCAGTCAGTTTCAGTTTCTCTTGAATTCATTGACTTATTCATCTGTATCGTTTGGTGACACTGGATTCCGAGATAACGCGTAACAAAGTATCTGCTATCATCTTTTTGTAGAATTGACTCGTCTCAAACGTACTCTGGATTCGATAGACCTGATAGCGTAATTGACAGTTAACCATTAGTAGATTGTACTAATGTCACCACAGATAAGAATTTGGAGATCATCCCTAGACGTGTGACATCCCAGGAGACCTCGATATTCGGAATTGTAAATTCGTCATATTGCTCGATCTTGAAATCGTTTCACACGTAAAATTCGGTCATAAAGGAGACCAATACTCGAGCGTAAATTGCCTGCATCTGATGAAAAGTAGAAAACCTGGTAAAATTGGTTAACCTCAAAATAGGAGGTTTAATAAAATTTTCCTAACAATTTAATGAAAGTTCTATTGCAAGTAGCAGTCCATGTGCTATTCATGGGCATATCCTTCTTCAAAGTGACGACAGGACAATAGCTCATGCTGCATTTGCTGAACATGAGTAGAACAGTCAACAACATTACTGTCTAACGTAGGCATGCGAAACATAACATGCAGACAAAAAGACAAAGTGTCATTGTAGACAAGATTTTTAAAGATGTTATATAGAAGAAAAGTTCACACTAATCCATCTATGTAGAAATAGACTACTAGAAAAGAAAAGGAATGATGAATGCATATGCTAAGTCATCATAGAATGAGATGATAACACCAAGTGTCAATAGGCTAATATCTGCGTGAAGCAGAATTAGGTACCATCTGTAAATGGAGAGAATGGCGATGAAAACATACACCATTGTCACGCTCGACAACCAGACGAGCATCCCTATTGTTACAGAATGTAACTAATGCCTCCCTATTCTGACCATGGAATGATGGCAGAAGACGAACAAACTTAACGTTTGCTGTATAATTGAAGAAATTTCCAAGTGCCTGCCATGTAGTAACTTGTGGCAGATTACGCACTAGAATGGTGCGAGAATATGCACCTTTCCCAATATATGTAGTCTCATTGTCACGAAACTGTGAACAATGAAGATACGTATTTCTGGTCCTATCAGAAGAATTGACTTTTCTTTTTTTCATATACATAGTCTTATTATTGTTGGATGATGTATCATCCTGACTGAACCTAGGATGATACTTGTTAGTATATAAGGTAGGAGGGTTCCTGCATGTCGTAGACATCTCCTGGCTGGGCAAAGGAAAAACTTTGCCGACAGACTTATGTGTCTTAATTTTATTATGTAGGTTCATCTTAACCCTAACATCATTTCTATTTTTAGCAAAGTAATCTTTACTGTTGACCACCTCGACAGTTTTCTTCAGATCAGTATCAATCTGATCATGTCGCCATGATTTGTTATCTGAATTGGCAGTATTTTGTCGAGGGAAGGTGTACTTGCCTCGAAATGATTTACTAATCTTCCCTGGATATGTAGACGCTTTAGTATCACACTTTGTACTTGAGGCATGTCGTACAATAGAGTTATTATGTCTGTTGTCCAGCAATATCTTCCTGCTCAACACGACATCTAGCAGACCATCGACTCTTTTTCTTTCTTTCGTACCCTCTAAATTCAGGAGTGTAATCTCCTGTCTCTGTCTATTATTTATTCTCTTCAGGCTATCATTCATATTTTTCTCTTTCAGGAGCAACGCTTCAAAGTTAGCTAACTTTTTATCAATTTTATTCTCGTGTTGACTTTGAAGACGTTTAAATTCTTGATACTCGAGTTCAAGTTTGTTCATTTAATCTCTAACAGCAGGTAGGAACTCTTCATGTCCTGCTTTGTTACTTCTTGTCTATCAACTTCCAATCTCAACCGTGAAACCTCAGATTTCAGCTCCTGAATCTGAGCCATATGTGTATGACAATTGGTCATTAACACAGTATCAACCTTATCTAACTCAACCTGAACACTCTTTTCCTCAAACTTCTTCTCCTCTAATGTACCCATATGTGTACAATCTGCATTTAAAGCAGTATTACCCTTACTTAATTCAATATCAACACTTTTCTCGTCAGAATTCTCCACATCTCGTATCTCCTTATTTATATTCACTAACTCAGGTTGTATGTTATACTCCTCAAATATCCTTTTAGTTTCTTCTAAATCCTCAATACGTTTTACTTCAGTCTCCAATTCCTCATCACTAGGCATTTTATTCCCTAATGCCATTAAATTTCTAATAGCCGTCTGTCCCAAGGCATATGATTTTAAACTGATACCCTCCATAGTACATATCATTTGTCCCATCCTCACAAAATCCTCTAAAGTAAGCATGATAAATATATAAGTGACTCCCTAAGTCAATAATCTATGTAGTTAATCCACACTATGTTTTAAGTAGCAATATAGTGTATTAAGTTATTCACCTATGTACCCAGTAGCCAATGTATTACTATGCTTAGTAATGTGTGCTCTAATTTGTCTGTTATATTCAAGACAAAATATATTTTTAAAGTTATATCTCAATATATAACATCATCATGCCCTAGTCATCAAGGACAAATAATAGTGGCTTGGACTATCACTGCAGATGCTAGCAGTCATTACATCAAGTCACTTTTTAATTTAAAATTAACCAAATTACTTCAAATATTATTATATTCTGATTCTTCTATAATAAAATTAAGTTATTATTATCCCCACATCAATAATTAATTAATATGTATCACAGAAACAATTAACTAAAGTTTCACAAACATTAGCACATCACAATTGACGAATGCAGACATAAAAAATGATTTCACGAACTAAATCAAGAACGGAAATGGTATGAGAATTAAACCAAAATCTAGGTCATAGTACCAAAAAAAAATACGAACACAGAAAATAATGACGTCACAGGACTCTATAACTGACAATTATGTACAATTATCAAATAATCGAAAGTAAGATTGAGAAAAACATGAAAGATTACAAACAGTAGACGAAAATGAATATACATGCAACTTATTACAAAAGAATTACACCAGATTTAACGAAACTATACACCTAACACGTAATATCGAATTTTTGCAATAACGAGCATAACGTTCCTCAAATTATGTTAGAGGGTATCCCGTAGTAAATTGAAAAAATTCAATGATCCCTAATGAGAACCATCAGAATTGTTTGTGGTCTGCCAAGGCGACATAACAATCAATCCTGATTGCCGCCAACCAAATGCCCGCTTAACATTACAAACATAGATTACATAGATATATATATATATATAACATACATGAATGAAATATGCCAACGAAGGAAAGTGGACCACAGTTTGCTATCATTGCACAAACGTGTACTTAGCTTTACAAGTTTGATAGTTTCCCCCGGACAGTGTTAGCATACGCCAACGGCGAAGATAGTTCTTTCTTGCGGTTGTTATTGAATGTTTGAGAGTACAGGCTTTGTTTCGAATACAGTAATGTTCTTAATTTGTCGTTAGGCATTCTTGTAGAATATCTTGATTTCTGCCGTTCCTCTTGCACATAATTTGATGACGTAGTTGCCCTTGGGTCGTTATGCGTAGTGCGTCACAGTTTGTAGGTCACATGAGTGATTCATGATTATAAACATTTCGTAGCGATACTAGAAATAACTGTCCTTTTGTCACAATCCACTTGTTTAGCCTCAATAAGAAAAAATTTTTCGATCCCCGCTATGGCCGCCAACTTTTGTTACCGTAGTTTGTTCAGGTTTCATTCTAGGTTTCGGTTAGCATTTTTGACTTCGGTAACAAATATATTTTTGAGGCTAAGTTCCTGCTTTAGGCTTGTTTATCATTTGAAATACATTGCTCTGGTCATGTGATGACTATTCTTAGTGTAGAGCGAGATCGTGCTAAGATGTAAACAACGAATGCATGGGCCAACAGTATTCAATAGCGCAATTTCACTTGACAAAGTCCGCTAAGTTGAGAGTCCACAGGTTACATTTATTAACGGCATACAAGTTCAGTTAAAACAGTTCATGATCAATCAAGCAAATACATCCCACAAAAACGTCTCATGAGTTTACCTTATTGTAGTCGTCCTACCGTCAAGATTATTTACACGTGATTCCATAATCCGGTAACGAAAAATTTGACTTAGGCGATCAATATGAATTCTGCATACTTATTCAAAACAACTTGCTCCCGATACATTCTATCCAATTGAAGTATATTCCACTTCAGTAACTGAGACGTAAATCGTATCCAATAATAATAGGCAGACCCTAGTGCCATATAATAAGTTCCTTTATATAATTATCATCATCATGGGAGACTTCCAACAAAACCCGTCCGTCAAGGACCACGGTCACTACAAAAGGGGTACAATTACAAGGTCGTCACGTCGTAGCTTAACAACGTGAAGACGTCATCCTAAAATCTAGGTGACCTATATTCTTTGCGTTCAAAACCCTGAACCGCGAAAACCCAATAACATATAAAACCAAAATGCGCAACGTTAAATATAGCTCTCACTACCCTAGTAGCTACAATCTGAAATCCTCACTTAACAATCACCATTAGAATCATCATTACTACAACCACCACCACCATAACTATCACCCTTACAATCATCTTCACTACAACCACCACCACCATAACTATCCCCACCACCATTACAATCATAATTACTTCAACCACCACTACAATCATCATTACTACAACCATCACCACCATAACTATCACCATTAAAATCATCATTACTACAACCACCACGACCATAACTATCGCCACCACCATTACAATCATAATTACTACAACTACCACCATAACTATCCCCTTCCCTATCAACATTATTATACCATAACATATCATAATTCTCACCATCAACACAATCACTCATTATCATCGCTACCACCTTCACTCCCATCACCAGCACCATCACATCTTCCTACTCACCATCCCAACCAACATACTGATTACCACACTTACTTTGAAGCTGCTCTATTTTTTCATTGCTTTCCTTCACTTTGTTGTCTGAACTTTCTAATTTTCCTGTCAAATACATCAATTAAAGAACGAATAAATCAATTAAGCCAGTAATTAAGTAAGTGAATGAATGCATAAAATTAGTATTAGTTGACAATCAAATTAAAGCTGATATAACAATAACAAACATTTCCTTATTCCACACAAAAGTCTATCATTATGAAGTGCTGCATAAACAGCATAGGCAATCTTATTTCTCGACAACTCCCAGCCCCTACTGCTCACTATCAGTTCTGTTATTGGCTTTCAAATGTTGTGCTGTTATGTATTTTATGTTTTGTTTAGCTCTCTTCCTCTTGTCATCAAATGTACGTTATCATTACTTAGAGCGCTGGTCTCTCATGGCAAAGGTGCTCGGTTTGATTCACACTATCGACACGCTCCAGTCTACCCAACTGTAAATGGGTACCTGATTTTGAGTTAAAAAAGGAAAAGGCAGCGAGGAAAGGAACTGGACACCTCACCTCTCCATGCTGGACCTAGTACAACAAAGTCTCTAACACTTCACTCCCCTAAAGCAGTATCTGCTAAGAGACTACTGTTTATCACTACTTCCAGCATTCCTCCTTCCAAAATTTGCCCAGTGAAAGAAGAGTGCCCTTGTCTGACCAATGACTTATCTTTGCAATCTGGTCTCTTCCATGACATCATCATGAATATTTTACCTACCAACATTTTTATACACAACCACATCTCTGTGGTCTCTAATGGCCTTTTATTCCTGCTCATTTATTGCTTATAATTCACTTCCATTTGATACCGTAAACTTACTTACTTACTTACTTAGTCGTTCCCCTTCTACCGTGAGGTGTAGAGGTTTGGAAGAGAGAGCGCCAGACCATTCTATCAGCTGTCTTCTTCCTGGCCTGGTTCCATTCTAGTCCTCGATCCTTCAAAGATTGTCTAATGTTGTCCTCCCAGCGGACTCTGGGTCGTCCTGGAGGTCTGGATCCCTGGCTCTTTGTTTCCCATGCTTGTCGTGGTAGCCGATCTTCTCCCATTCTGCAGACATGGCCAAACCATCTTAGTTGGGACTGTTCTATTTGGGTCTGCAGCGGATGGGATTTTAGGCCTTGACGGATCGTCTGGTTGCGGACCATGTCTCTTCTGATACCGTAAACTGCGGCATATAAAGTTGACTTTTTAAGCCTGAAAAAATCTTTCCAAAACTGAAGGTCGACTTATATGGTTGAGTATAAGATGCAAACTTTAACCAAAATTTTAACTTCAAGATTAATTTAGCTTCAAAGTTTATTTTACTGTCAATAAAAGTGTGTATGATTTTATTTTAAAATCCTTCACAGTCTTGCTGTAAATGCTGTTCATCATCTGACAAGAACAGGTCTGCATTCAGGTTCGAATAACTGGAAGTTGCCACTTCGTGTTTGGTATTTTTGATTTCATTCTCCTTCGTGTCACTACCATATCCACGTTTCAGTTCTAGCCAACTTTATATTTGGGGGTCGACTTATACAGCAAGTATAGGCCAGGTCAACTTATATGTCACAATTTAATGTAATTATCAGATTTACATGAACAGCAGAAAATTCTTCTCCTTTCATAAAGTAACATACTGTAAACAACCCTAGTAACACTTACCCTTATATGTTTCTATCAACTTCTGTAGATCTTTAAGCTTGGCTGAAACAAGATTAAAAAAGCTACGTGTAATTATCCTTAAATTCATATATCTTCAATCTATATGTTCATTGTATTCAGCCAAACAGGATTATTTGATAGACCAAAAAAGAATTATATTTTAAAACCTGAACTACATGGTAATTAACCCTGTGTCTATTCTATCCTTGTGGATATTTATTTTAAACTCTTGTTGAATCTGTAGAAAAATTATTTTTGTTTTTTTCTCTTTGTTAAATGTGTAAATTTCTAGCTTTATTATGACATATACTTGTATATAAATCTATTTACACTTAATCCCACTAATATGACTTTCTAATGGCTAATATAATGAACTGGTTATGGTAGTGAGACACGAGAAGTTCACAGCCAAGTCACAGCTATATATGTAGGCGCAAAAAGTCTTCTGGCCACTTCAGTATATGATCTATTGAAACTATTAGTGCCCTGAGAGCCCAACAGCCAAGGACAACATGCACTTCAGACATGGCAAAACTGCTGCTAAGGCTTCATGCTTGTGGGAAACATCTAGAATGGGCAATGGAATTCAGGACAGCAAGTTTATATATGACACAACTTTTTTTTTCTTAACTTCCTCTAACACAATTGGTAAAAACCATGAGTGAACAGTCAGTTTATGAATTGTGAACAAGGTGGAGTGGGTTCAATTCCCAGTGTACATAGTGTAGATAAAAATGAAAGGAGAATAACAAGTGGGAGCCATGACCTTGAAAAAAAAAATAATTTAGGTTTAATTATAAGCATCATTATTATTTTCCTTTTAGGCATTCACCACTGCAGCTAGTGCCCTTATAAGGAAGTCTCCACCAGCCATTCACCACTGCAGCTAGTGCCCTTATAAGGAAGTCTCCACCAGCCATTCACCACTGCAGCTAGTGCCCTTATAAGGAAGTCTCCACCAGCCATTCACCACTGCAGTTATTCCCCTTATAAGGAAGTCTGCACCAGCCATTCACCACTGCAGTTATTCCCCTTATAAGGAAGTCTGCACCAGCCATTCACCACTGCAGTTATTCCCCTTATAAGGAAGTCTGCACCAGGCATTCACCACTGCGGCTGGTGCCCTTATAAGGAAGTCTGCACCAGGCATTCACCACTGCAGCTGGTCCCCTTTTAAGGAAGTCTGCACCAGGCATTCACCACTGCAGCTGGTCCCCTTATAAGGAAGTCTGCACCAGGCATTCACCACTGCAGCTGGTCCCCTTATAAGGAAGTCTGCACCAGGCATTCACCACTGCAGCTGGTCCCCTTATAAGGAAGTCTGCACCAGGCATTCACCACTGCAGCTGGTGCCCTTATAAGGAAGTCTGCACCAGGCATTCACCACTGCAGCTGGTGCCCTTATAAGGAAGTCTGCACCAGGCATTCACCACTGCAGCTGGTGCCCTTATAAGGAAGTCTGCACCAGCCATTCACATGCTCCTGTAGTGGTATCTTCTGTAGCAACTTATCTGACATAATGAGGCTGCCAGTCTCATACATCAGGGAGATATAGTTCTATTCTTTCTTTGTTTCATTAGAGATCCCCGGGCACTTTACAAGGTGGTTACGCTGCACACAAATGATCCACCAAGACAGAAACTTGAAGGAGAGGTAACAACACTTGATTTTAACCAGGAAAATCTTACAGGAAAACGAGAACTTTTTTTTTTTTTTTAAATTCTACATGTTCTCAGGCATTAATATTTTAAATGTATTAAAAAATTTTTTTAAAATTCCTACACAATCATTAACATTTTGTTTAAAAACGTGTGATCTATTGAAAGTTCCTTAAACTGCATTGTTTTTTTTAAAGCACTGCCTACTTTCAGTGCTAAGAAGGTTTAGGAAGATGACGGAGACTGCACTAAGATGTGGAATAAGGTGGATAGATATGACCAAAAAAAAAAAAAAAAACAATGATTCATCTTACTAGGACAAAAGACACAGAAAATAGCCAACTTTGTGGACACAAGGCCTTCGTTAGAGAAAGGAAAGAAAATGAGAGCTAAGTAGGGCATATCAGAAAATAAATTAAAAATGGGTACTACCCGTAAAATCGACAAAGACCTTGTACCTCCTTCGATAAGAGAGCCCATCCTTCTATAAGAGAGTGCACCACGAAAACATAAAATGGCCGCCGCTTCCGGGTGGTAAGAAGACATCATGATCGCACACAAATATAAGCAACAAACATTAAATCCAGGACCTAATGGGCCATATCTGATGAGGACGTACACTCAAGAAGCAGACACAACAACTACGAAGAATACCTTCCAAATTCTCTGGAACATCATCTTCCTTGGATAGTCCTAAAGGTATAATGTTTATTTCCTCAGCTGTTGTAACTGGAAGATACAGGTTCGATTATGTACAATATATTTATACAAACCATACAATGTAAGTTTACTTATTTTACTTGCACCTCACATTAACTCTTTGAATCCAGAACAACGCTCAGAGCGTTGGTCAGATTTGGCACCCGTGCCGCAACAAAGCTCCGAGCGTTGTTTTTAGTAATCATGAATAAATAATTATGGCACAGGGTGGAAAATAATTGCAGAGTCAAACAGTGAAATCAGCCCAACCCCCCCCCCCAAAAAAAAAAAACAGTTGATGATAATACCCATGTATTGTAAATACACTGTTATAAAAATATTATTAAACGTAAAAAAATCTCCTAGACAATACAGTCTTCCTTCTCAGCACTGAAAACATTCCTCTGTTGCTATCCCAAGCCATCTCCATTTCTCTTTTGTTCTTGATGACCCCCTTGTCAAAATCCTTTATTTGTATTTCTCTTAAATTCATTTCTCGGCTGTCCTTCAAATTCTTGTACCTTTAATTTGTTACTAACATAATTTTTTTTCTGGGAATCTGTGTTTTGCACCTCAAATAGTGTGACAGTTCCTAATTACAATCAATACTTGCACACTACGATGCATGTCCACGAAACCCTGCTAAAGCATGAAACACTGCTAAGGGAAATAACTCCAACTGAATATTCTGTGCTGAACGATCAGCAACATTCTTTTGGAGATTACCAGATTTCCTATACATGCACCATACATAATGTGGAACAAAGATGATAACAATAGATTAATCAACAATACTGTTGATAGAAGCACACACGGTATCCTACCATTGAGATCAAGTTCTGCTAATTTCTGGTCATCCTCATTCGACTCTTTGATAGACTCCAGTTTAGCTGCAAACGGAAAAACAAAATATTAGCTCCATTATACTGAAATAAATGTACTGTACATGCATTATATAATAACAAAGCTATCACAACTGCAATATTACTCTAACAATACATTATTTCACTACCACCCAATCAACATTTCACTTCCCTCCCAGCCTCATGTACAATCTCACATCACATCTTACTATGTGCCTGAGGCAGCAAGCAGTAGTTTGCTTTCTTTTTGTCTTCTCAGACCGACCCCTGCTCCCACAACCCTATCTCTGATCTAATATACATTATTTCAACGCATATGAAAAGATTTCATCACTAAACCAATATGTTATTTCCCTCCTGACCCAACTTACATTATTTCATTATTTGTTTAAAACTAGTGTAAAAGCCCGCCATAAGACGGGAATTAAATTCAAAAGCACCAATACCTAATGGCAATTTTACTTATTGAAAAGTATTTTAAAAAACAAAATATTTGTATTACATCTGATGTTAAAATGCTCTCACAATATTAACTCTTAGTATACGAGCTGCCTTTCATGACTACCATTACAGATTTTGCAATAAATAATTTATTTATAAAGATAACATAAGTGTTATATATCAAAATGTGAAGAAATGAAACCCCTATATCATGCACGTAACTAAATTGTTCAGTGGTTTTAAACATGCATTCAGCTATAAATTTTCGCTATTGACGGGGATCGATCATCGGCCTCTCTAGAAGGCCGCTCGTATACTAAGAGTTAACAGCATTCTTCTTTTCACAAACGCCAGAAGAAAGTGAATTGCTTCCTCCTGTTAGTAGTACTACGTAGCTGCAGCGAGGATCACAATGTGTGTAAACAGGATCACACATTCTATAACTATTTTTGTGCACACCGTCATTTGCGCATTCTTCTTTGTCGAGTGTTACTATTTTCGGGAGAGTACATATAAGGGAAACAATAAAATTCCATTCTTTTTGTCGAGTGTTGCTGTTTTCGGGAGAGTACATATAAGGGAAACAATAAAATTAATGTCACTTTCAACCTAAGTTGCATCCCTTAGCGTTACGCGCTGACAGAAAAAGCTAGGATTTTATATATAGGATAATTATCAATCATCATCTTCGTTTTCACTCCCTATGGAGCATGGAGCCACCATTGTAGTTGGTCCCCTTGCAGGATGCTTGCACGAAGCATTCACATGCTAGTGCAATGGTAGTTTCCATAGCAATTTCTTTAACATGATGAGATTGACAACCCATACACAACCTCATATAAGTCACCTTGTACAACATGCTTCAGGGTGTAGTAGTCCTATTCTTTATTTGTTTCATCAGAGACCCCCCCAGAATTACACGGGGCAAAAGAAAACATTAAAAAAAAAATTATCAATACATGAAACACGAAAACTCAAAGCCTAAACACTAATTTTGCTTTCAAGCCTTAGACACTTCAAAATCTGAACACCCTTGGAGTAGGAATAGTGTGTCTTCTCCCTCTCATATGAGTTCATGCAAACATACACTCTAGCATTCACACACACAAAGGCATCCATGGATTTCCAGACGATACATTCGTTCATGAATTCACACATTCACATAAACTGTACATTACGGTACAATTCACATCTTTACCTTTCATTGCAGCCAGCTGCTCCTTTGTAAAATCATGATCTTGTTGTAATGACACTATCTGAAGAGATACACTGGGTTATCAATGGTGAGGTTTTTTTCAGAAGCATTTATTTAAAAAAACCACAAAAAAAAACAAACAATGAAACTGGAATATAAAATAAAAATATTCATGCTATGGAGACAGATGGGGAGACAGGGTGAGTCTTATCTGATGCTTTTACCACCCAAAAATATTATGGAACACCTAACAACAAAAAAAAACAAACAATGAAACTGGTATATAAAATAAGAATATTCACGCTATGGAGACACATAGGGAGACAGGGTGAGTCTTATTTGATGCTTTTACCACCCAAAACATATTATTAAACACCAACAAAACAACTATGTGTACAATGTTTATTTTAAAGACTACACTCTGTGTCACCTTATACATTAGAAAATGTAACAAGACCCCATCTTCAATGTTCCACGCCATTGTGGCTTCACTGCTACAAGCATAATTGCTCTCCATTCCTCACTATTACAGAATTTTCCACCACTCTACCCCTCAATTGTTTTTCAGGTCTCCTTTCTAAAAAAACTGAAATTCCACTTTTACCTTCTGTGTCCATAATAGTTGTCACTGCTTTTGTTTGGTCTGGCAAAGGCAGATTCCATATCACCATCTCTTCCCTTATAGCTGCTTATGCAGCCACAGAGACACTACAGCAGTTGTCTCCCGTGCAGGAAGCCTACACAAAAGCATTCATGTGCTCTTGCAGTGGTGGTTTCTGTAACAATTCTTGTTACATGATGTAGTTGCCAGCCCAATGCACAAACTCATATTAGTCCCCCCTTATGAAATGCCAGTGGCACTAGCAGCCACACTATTTCTTTGTCTCCTCAAACACTCCCTGGAGCTGAACAGGGCATAGCCTACCTTCTACGTGTATATTTTCTTGTCTTTTTTTTTTTCACCAACCTCTACTAAGAGATGTGGACAAAGCTTTTTCACTTATGCCATTTTAAAATGCTAATTATTACAGGAAATTTATATCAAAATTTAGAAAAAGAATATGGAAAGATTTTAAGTTGAAGGCACAGGACAAGGAAGACTTGGCATGAATTTGCTGAAGGCTAATGCTCCTTGGGGAGCTGAAGGGTGATAATGATGATGATGATGGACTAGGTCAGACTGAAAATTCAGTTATGGACCATAAAGGACCAGTCAAGATGTGATTTTCTTAACGTGCCATGGTTGTATGCTCCTGAGGAAGCCTGTGTCAGTTGTGTGGTTTGTGTTGCTGTAAGGATCGAGGTTGTTTCTGATCCAGGAGGTTGTTGCAGGGCCAGAAGTGATGTTAGTATTATTGGAGTACTTGCTTTTCGTGATAGACTGATTGTTTGTTGTGCCTTTCAAGTTCCTCAAGTATATGGCATGTATTAACTGTGATTATATTACATCAAGATTGACTTGGTCTTTGAATTTAATAATGTACTGCTATGTACAGTGTGGAAACTTGTCCTCTGGACAAATGTAGCTGCTGTTGTTAGATTATTGGTAACAGCAAGGATGTCGCTGTTGTCAGGGATTAAGGTGTGCATGTAAGCACCTTTTGTCTCGTGATAATATCAATCAATAGAGCCAGGCTTAACTTCATGGGCAGGGCTGAGCTTAACTTCATGGGCAGGGCTGTGCTTAAATTCATGGGCAAGGCTGGGTTTAACATCATGGGCAAGGCCGAGCTTGATATTTTAGGCATGTGTAATTTTCTGATTTGTTACTAGAAACAAAAAAAAAATAGAGAGACATTATACCACATGCCATGAATGACTTTCTATCTATTTTTTTTTAAAGAGACAACAGCCAACTGAACATCTACTTTTTTTCTGAGAGCAGGGTACTGATTGAATGACTGAGTTATACCTTGGCTGAGAGCGACGTCTCTTGATGCATCATTTCCTCAAGTCTTTGTGAGATCTCAGCTTTTTCCTGTTCTACCTTCTCCAATTCAGCAGCATGGCTCTGCTCAGCTTCCTAAATAGGTCCAAAAAAAAAAAGAAGGTATTTTTAAGCTCTATAACACATTTATCATCATCATCATCACCACCACCACCCTACAGCTCCCTTCAACAAACTTATGCCAAGTCATCCTGACCCGTGCCATCAGCTCAAGACCCTTCATGTCTGTCTCCAGTTCTGTTCTCCATGTGTTCTTCAGTCTTCATCAACTGCTCTTACACAGGGGGTTCCAGAACAAGGACTGCCTTCTTTCCTCAATGTGTCTCCATTCCATTGCCAGCATCTTCTTCTCATCTCTTGTTCTACTGGAACCTGTCTGGTTGTTGTCATAAGTTTCACATCAGTGATCCTGTCATACCACTTCACTTCTTGTATTCTATGAAAATATTTTTATATTTATTGGGTCTTTCTTTCCCTTGTATTCCTAACACAAATGAACATCATCAATTTCGGTCATAATGTCTTTTTTCTTTTCTTTTACAGGAATATGTTTCTGCTCAGTTTTAAAAAATATCGATTTAGTTTCTATAACCGCTTCATATGTAGAGTTTCTGAGAAATTATCTTCACTTTGCTCCTCTTGTAAGAAGTATCAGACAGAACATAAAGTGGTTTGGCCATCTCATGAGAATGCAGCCCAATCAAGTAACACCATGCACTTACAACATCATATGATCTTTTTTTTTTTTTAAAATAAAGTTTTGCCTGGTTTGGCGTGTCCCATTCAACCTAGTCGGTTATATTAGGGCGCATGTCCAAATATAAAAGACCTTTAGGTCTGAACGTTAATGTTATCATCTATCCTCTATCATATGATCTGGTTTTAGGGCAAGGGGAAGGACTGAGAGGCAGATGGATAGACAATTTGACAGAAATCAGTCACCAACATGGCCTGACTGCAGCCAGTGGAACACACTTGGCTTAAGAATGCCAACTTGAGCTTGCCACTAGGCTTCACTGTGGCAGTGTACCAAAAAATGACATAAAGTATATATTAAGGTATGAGCCTTGTTTCTAAGAACACACTTCAGTTTGGATTCAAGAACTGCAACAACGCCTTGGCTCTCGGGTGCCTTGTTTCAACACGCATCGGGGCATATAAACTAGAGGAAGACTCAAAATGAAATGCAGATGAAATAAAAAAGAAGCCAAGATCTGTACTGGGTAAACTGCTAGCTAGAAAGTAGCAGAAATGGCATTTACAGGAAAACTTTTTCCAGAAACCTAATATGCAACATGATTGCAACAGGAATGCATGAAGGAATGAAAATTCTTCATTAAAAAAAAAAAGAAGAAAAAAATGTGCTGCTCAAAGATAACTAGGGTAACAATGAAATCACACGGAATTCTACTGAAATTGATAAGGTTACAAAAGAATTGAGGGAGAGAAAGAGGAGAGGTGGAATCGTGAAACACAAAACATTACTATAATAACCACAGGTATTTAATACCTGCCAAGCTGTTTTTTTTTAAGAGACAAAAGATCTACTTTAGGGGAGACGATTGAGGAAAATGTTATTTTAAGAAATAATTGCAGGATTTCAATGAAAATGCCCAGGTTTAACTTATAATGGTAACAGTTATGAATTCCAAAGCATGGATTACATAATGCTATTGGGTGCCATGGTAATGGTGGCCAAATTGGATTTTTAACCTATATTTCAATTCCCTAAGCTCGGACGCCGCCTCAGTAAACAAGGTCCGCGCAGAGCAGTGACACCCCCAGGCTGCTTGCGAATAGTCTACTACTGGGAACATAAACAGATTAGGGATGAGCCCACTCACCCGTTGAACAGGTGCTAAAGTCATAGATACTGGGCCAGAAGGCGCACCGGAAACCACAGTATCACGCAACTCGCTTTTTTTTTCTATGGAGAGTACACCGTCAAATAAATCTCGTACTGGTGCTCGCCCTGTGGAGCTCCACCAGGCAGGTGCAGTGCCGGGCTCTGAGCCTCGACAGAGCCCATCCTCAGCTACTGGAGGACCCTCTAGACCGTCTTGTGGAGTCAGCAGACGGCGGAGGAGAACTACTGACCAAAACAAAACAGAAAAAGAGAAACCCAGAGTGCCACTTGTCATGATGCACTGGAATGCAGAGGGAGTGAACAGCAAGCAGGCTGGATACAGCAAAAAGACAGAGCTGGAAAACATCTTGTATGAGAAGCAAGTCAGTGTTTGCTGTATCCAATAGACTCACTTGAAAGCAGATCAAACCTTTAAAATAAGGGGATATCAATGCTTCAGATCCGACAGAAAAGATAGACGAAAAGGAGGAGTACTTACTCTTGTAAGGAATAACATTCCTGCACATGAAAGGAAAACCTTCATGGATGGAGCAGAATATCAGCTGTTGCAGATAAAGGTAGACAAGATGGAAATAGAACTCCTGAACTATTACTGTCCGAACAACAAACCCCTGAGTCTCAGCTCTATCCAGGTACCAGCCACCAACTTTATAGCAGTTGGAGACTTTAATAGCCACTCCCAGAGCTGGGGCTATAACCATCTGGATCACAGAGGTGAAGAGGTTGAAACTTGGCAAGATGATCACTCCCTAATCCTAGTCAATAATGCCACAGATACTCCTACCTTCTACTCCAGAGGATGGCACACAACTTCAACACCAGATCTTGCCTTCTCCACACCAGATATAGCTGGATCTATTAGTAGAGAAGTAGGAGACCAACTAGGGGGAAGCGACCATCGCCCAATCTTTCTTACTGTCCAGAGTGCAACTCTCAGTACAGGCCCAGCCATTACAAGATGGAACTACAAAAAAAGCCAACTGGGGTTTATTCAGGCATCAGGTGAACACGCTGCTGTCTACCCTCAAGGTACAGAACAGAGACATTAATGAAGTGGTAAAAGACTTCAACAGATGCATACTACAAGCTGCAAAAGAAACCATTCCCAAAGGATGCCGGCGTAACTACATACCATACTGGTCCAGCACACTCCAAGAACGTCAGGAAGCTATGGACAGGGCTAGAAAGGACGCAGAGTCTCAGCCTTCACTTGAAACTCACAACAAATGGAAAAAGGCTGTAGCAGAGTTTCAGAGAACAAAGCTAGAAGAAAAAACGGAAAAGCTGGAGAACTAAAACGGCATCGCTAAACCTTGAGAAAGACGGCAGGAAACTTTGGAGATTAGTCAAGTCTCTAAATGAAGAGCGTTCCTCACCTAGGCAGACTATCACATTGGATGAAGGTGGCAAACTTTTCAGAGGAAAACAAGCTGCAGACTTGTTTGCTAGAAGATACAGTTCAGAAAGCAACTTACCCATTAACATAGATCATCAGAGAGAGATAAGAAAAGAAATACTGGCAACCATGGGACAGACAGATACTCCTGCCCCAATGAGGGAACCCATCACACTAGGAGAACTACAGAAGGCTATTTCCAAGCTTAAGTTTCAAAAGTCACCCGGCCCAGACAAAATCAGCAACGAAATGCTAGTAAATCTGAGCTCAGCAGCAAAGACAAAACTGCTTGAGATATTCAACCACAGCTGGTTGAAAGGAACGGTACCCCAAATATGGAGAGAAGCCATCACAATACCCATACTAAAGAAAGGGAAATGTAAGACCGAGGCTGCAAGTTACCGGCCAATCAGTCTCACAAGCTGTGTTGGGAAGACTATGGAGCGAATAGTCAACCACAGATTGAAATGGTATTTAGAGTCTGAGCAGATCCTGGTGCCGGAACAAGCTGGATTTAGAGAATGCTACAGTATAGAAGACCAAGTTACTTACTTGTCTCAAGCAATAGAAGATGCCTTCCAGGAGAAGAAAAAGGTCCTAACGATCTGGGTCGACTTCAAGCAGGCCTTTGACAAGGTGTGGAAAGATGGCCTAATTGCAAAACTTAGGAGAAGTGGAATCCAAGGCAACATGATGAAATGGATCCAGTCATACTTGCATAACAGGAGAACTAGAGTCACTCTTGACCGTCTGCAGAGCAGAAAAGTGTTGCTCCATCAGGGGGTACCTCAAGGAGGAGTAATTTCCCCAACGCTCTTCCTTGTTTACATCAATGACCTGGTGAAAGATCTCCCTGCAGGAGTTAAAGCTGCCTTATATGCAGATGACCTAGTACTCTGGTGCGCTGATGAAAATGTCACCACAGCAAATTATAGAATGCAGCGGGCAGCAGACATGCTAGTGTCATGGGCAGAGAAATGGCTTATCACAATAAACACAGACAAAACCTCCACAACACTGTTCTCCCTCGCCCCCAAGGACAAATCAGCTAACATACACCTAGGGACAACCGTGATCAAGGAAGAAAGCTACCCCACCTATCTTGGGGTGACATTTGACCAAAGGCTTACATGGAATAAGCATATTGAAAATGCAGAAGGAAAGGCCCGAAGACGACTAGGCATACTCAGAAAATTAGCAGGTACCAACTGGGGAGCAAATGAACGAAATCTAAAGAAGATTTATAATGGAGTAATAAGACCACACTTAGAGTTTAGCTCAGCAGCATGGTCATCAGCTGCTAACTCACATCTGCAGTCTTTGGACAAGGTGCAAAATCAAGCTCTCAGGCTCATTACAGGAGCCATGAAAACTACACCAATAACAGAGATGCAGAAGGTTGCTGGATTACAGACATTGTCCCATAGAAGAGACACAAAAACCATGATCCAGATGGAAAAGTACAACAGTATGCCAATGCACCCAATGAAGGCAAGACTAGATGATCTGGCATTGGGACGTCTAAAGCGTAGCAGCTTTGTGCATCGGGGGAAAAGACTTATAAGACAGCATCAAGAAGACCTATCCATGAAGACAACATGCACTGAAGCCCACCCTATACCCTTGTACCATGGGAGCAGGCCAGCAGTGCCCTCCAAATTAAATACATCAGTCAGTGGTCTCACAAGTGGATGTGAGTATAATGATCTGCAAAAACGAACTGCTACATTGAGTATGATCCAAGAAAGCTATCCCGATCAATCATGGATACATGCCTATACAGATGGATCAGCAACTAATGCTGTTAGGAATGGAGGTGCCGGTATCTTTATATCTCATATCCTGACAACCACTATGAGACTAGGCACATTCCCACTGGTAAATTCTGTTCCAACTATACAGCTGAGGTTCAAGCTCTAGAGCAAGCTGCAAATATGATTTATAACACCAACTCTGACTGCCACCAGGTAGTCATCCTCACAGATGCACTGTCTGTCCTGCAAGCTCTCAAGGGTGGTAAACTCCCGCATCTGAGAAATGAACTAAACAAGGTAGCTGCCAAAAAGGAGAACTATACTTCAGTGGGTACCATCTCATTGTGGTGTACCCGGAAATGAAAAGGCAGATAAACTTGCAAAAAAGGGAGGAGAATGTGAACAAGAAGATAATGAAGTCACATACTTTGAGAAAAAGAGAGCTATCCAGACTATCAGAAGAGAACAGAACCAACCCAAAGACGACTATCACACTCTCGACCGGCAGGGACAGATAACTATTTTTCGACTCAGGACAGGGCATAACAAACTGAATAAACACATGCACAAGCTACGATTGTCTGCTTCACCACTGTGCACATGTGGATTAAACGAACAAACTGCTGAGCATGTTCTACAGGATTGTCCTCTGTATGACCAGTTAAGAAAGATATACTGGCCCAATGACTCAACACTAAACTCAAAGCTATATGGAGCTAAAGAGGAACTTCAAACAACAGTCGAATTCATCATGAGAACTCGTCTGACGGTGTAATCATCAAAGATGCGAACGCAAGAAGAAGAAGAAGAATTCCCTAAGATTTTTTAGAAATATTTTGAGACATGAGTATCAATGTTCAACTGCAAATGTCTGGCTGTATTTTAAAACTTTTTTTTTTTTTTCAGGTTAGATTTTTTAATAACCTTCATAGATCTTAACTCTTTGACTCCATAATTATTTTCCACCCTGTGCCATAATTATTTTTTGAAGAATTCTAAACGGTGAAGTGTACTGACTTTTAGTGTAAATTTTAAGTTAATCTTTTTCTGTGAACATGTACTTATTATATACCAAACTGTAGGGAAATGGATAGAGAATTGTAATATATAACGTCTTTGGTAGTATTAACACAAGTGTGTTCGTTATACTTAAAACTTTTGCATGTAAAATTGAAAAACACTAAAAAGTTAACTGTAGAATACAATCTTACCAAAGACAAATTACTGTTGTAGACAATAAAACTTTCTTTTTAGTCTTCAAACGTCAAGTTAATCCATATACAAAGTAAAAAAAAAAAACATGCTTATGGCCACAATTAGTACATTTAGTGTTTATTCACACCAGTTTTTCTGTGGTCCCTTGTATGAAAAAAATAAATTATGCAATCGTGCATTACGTAATTTTCAAACAAATAAAGAAGAATAACGTCCTATAAAAACTTTTTTACTCTTGTTTAATGTTTTAATTGTATCCCTAGCTTCATCTTCTACCAAGAACTAGTGATTAGATGTTATGGTAGGTCTAGTATTGTTGCTTTTTGATCAGCCAGAATATGACTACGCCCACTCATCAACTAAATTTAGTATGTCTAGCTTTTCTGCACAGATTCTGTATTTTGACAACAAACTGTGACTACCAAACAATCATCATCAATGTTTCAAAGTAGTCTGACACAATTATTTGCTTAGGAGACTTAGATAATGTAAATATAAAGCATGACATATTTCTCTAGCAATGAAACATGCAAACACGCGAAGCGTCACAAAAATTGTGATAATAACATCAAAACACGCACATGTGCTGCTTAACTACAGTCAAATTAGTTGTTTAAATAGTAGTGGAAGTCATTCTACGAGTTTTAAAATATGAACTGCATTAAACGGACGATTTTTAGGGTTTATTCGTGATAAACTAAAAACCACGCTCTGAGCGTTGCTCTGGCACGGCGCGTTGAATTTTGCAACGCTCAGAGCGTTGGTCTGGAGTCAAAGAGTTAAGTCAAATTGATGCAAATTTTACAAAATTATTCCACAATTTTGAAAAGAAATCAGAAATCTGTTCAGGAAAAAAGTTTTACCACGCAATGGAAAGTATCTGTGTCAAATCTCATTATGGCTGATGAATAAAACTAAGAAACTTTAGTTAACATAAAACAAGGTTCTCATAACATGCTTTATGGGTTTCTGCTCCACAAGGGAAGTCATTCTAACACACAGAATGAAGTAGTTAAATTCAGCACAGAGAAGTGCTAATGGGCACTGATGGAAGTGATTGACATTTTTGATCACAGAGTAAAAGAAAGGTAGACAAACTTTACTTATCACAATGAAAGAAACATGTTTCAGTAAAACAGTCGTTCGCTGCTGCGCATAAGAATATAATATATTTGCAGCCTGGAAAAAGTTTAATTCCACCTTGAAAATGTGGAAAAGGGAGCCGCGGTAGCATAGTGGTTAGTGCACTGGCTTCCTAGCTCAGTGGTCTATGGTTCGATCCCCAGATGAGGTGGGATGTTTTTAGGCCGCAAACGGCTCCTAGGTCGACCCAGCCCCAACTTGGTACCAGAGCAACTCTGGGAAGGTTAAGGCGGCTGGCGTGATGTTGACCACGTCACCTCTAGTGTGCCGATGGTCAAGAAAATATGGGCCTAACACCATATTCCCAATATGCCTCAAGGGGCGTGTAACCGGATCCTTTTTTTTTTTTTGAAAATGTGCTACCCTTCGCCCAATAAGGTCCAACTGTAAATACAGCCCTGCAAATATGCTTTATCGAATTTTTACAGGAACTAAAGTTTTACTTGAAGATTGTATTTTTATAATCTAAGGATGAAAATAAGTTGTAATAATGATACAAGTCTAGTCTTTTATGATACAATTCTGCACTTTTATGATACATGTCTGTACTTTTATGATACAAGTCTACACTTTTATGAAACAAGTCTGTACTCTTGTGATACATGTTGTACTTTTATGATACAAGTCTGCACTTTAATCATGCAATCCTGCACTTTTATGATACAAGCCTGCTCTCTTACAATAGAAGACTGCATTTTTGTGATATATTTGCACTTTTTGAAACAAGTCTATACATTTATGACACAAGTCTGCACTCTATGATACAAGTTTGGACTTTTAAAAGAGCAATGTTTACTTTTAGAACAAATTTGTGATTAATGATGCTGACCTGTAATTTCTCCTGAAGCTCAGCCACTTCCTTCAACTGTTCCTGATACTTCTCTGCCAGCTGGCCTAGCTCGTTCTGGGATCCCTCACACATGTTCTTCAGGTGGGAGCATTCATCCTTCATATTACTCAGTGACTGCTCCAAATCAGAAAGTTTTGTGACTGCTTCAAGTTTTTCCTGGAGTACTCGCCGTAAGGATTCCTGAACAGTTAAATATATAGAGAGAAAAAAAACATTCTGACTTTGGAAAAATGTGTGACAGTACTACATGACGAAACTGATTAAAAATTTTCATCTCAACACTTTATTGTGGTTCTGGGTTCAAAACCTGGTACTGTCATGCTCCAGAATACCCAGATGTAAATAGGTACCTGTCAAAATACGATTGAGTTAGGGAAGGCAAAGGCAGCAAGGATGGGAACTGGTCACCTTAACTAGTAAAGTGAAGCCTCTAACATGTCGCTCCCCTACAAAAGTTTATACTATGGGACCTTTTTTTTCCTTAATGCAAGAGCTCCTACTTTTTTTCTGCAAGGTTTTACTAATAATCATGGGGAAAGACCAAATAATCATGGAGAAAGACCAAATAATCATGGGGAAAGACCAGATCTGGGCTAGCACCTTGACTGCAGTCATTCCTTTGTTCTGAAACCATCACAGTCTGCCAAAGTGCTCACCTAAAAGAACCATAGCTGCTTCTTCAAGAGATTTAAATAGGGGAAGGGGGGAGGAAGGTCCCATCCCTCAAGTGTCAATGTCAAGATGTTAATATTCTGTCTGATGATCTGAGGAGTGCGAGCTGCTTCACTCTCAAATATTTTATTACTACAATAAAAAGTCAAATTTAAGAGACACCCATTTTTCAAAAGAAAAGGAAAAAACTGTGACCCATAAAGCTGTTTTTTTACGTTGTGTTAATTTCTGTACCACTGAACCAGTACTGTGACTGTTAATTCATTCTGTAGTCAACTCTTCTAAAATCTTTGTTTACAAACATTAATACAATTTTTAAACTGACAAATCCATTCATCTTTATTACACACAAAATGACCTACCTTTGATGTTGTTTCATATTTGTTCTTGTCCTCTTGTAAAGCCTGAAGCTCCTGCCTCAGTGAGTCTTCACTATGGTTCTGAAACCAACAAAAGATATTAGTATTGTCCGATTCCTTAAAAAGAATTCTAATTTTTATATTTTAGAAGGACTTGCAACTTTTCAGTTCAAATATTATATATGTGGTAATACTGAACGTTAATATTTTAGAAGGACTTGCAACTTTTCAGTTCAAATATTATCTATGTGGCAACACTGAATGTTAGTTTGGAGTTATTCATTCTTTAACCTTTAACTCCCACTGCAGCATGTCTTTAATAAATTTATGCTGACCCTTCCTGTTCTAAGTCAATCATTTGATGTCCTTCCTTGTCTTTTCTATTCCCTTCACGTCTGTTTCCAATCCCATTTCACCAATTTTTTTTTTTTTTAGGTATCCTTCTATTTCTCTTACTTTATGAGGGGGGGAAAGAGGGAGAGTCCAGAACAAGTACTGTGTCTTGTAATGCAATCCACTAGTTTCCTCACTGTGTATCTTATCCAACACCAGCATCCACTAGTTTCCTCACTGTGTATCTTATCCAACACCAGCATCCACTAGTTTCCTCACTGTGTATCTTATCCAACACCAGCATCAACTTTTCACCTCTTGCTCCACTGGTATCTATCTGGTTCTGTCCATCAGTTCCACACTGGTGGTCTTCCCCCACAATTTCAATCTTATTCTGTGCAAAGCACCACTTATGAAAGTCTGTAACTTTCAGTTTGTCATTTTTTACTGTTTTCAATGTTTCATAGCAACACAATAGTCTGGAGTTATGCTCATAACTTAATATAAGATAATCATCATGATGATTAGATGCCATGTCCACAATGAATCTCCAACGTCTTGTGTATCTTATCTTGATGGTGCACTCTTGATAGACTTTTTCCTGTCCATCTCTTGATGTTATTGTCCCACTTATTTTGCTGTCTTCCCCTTGCATGTTTCAACTTCAACTCTACCTTTTTTTTATTGTCTTCTGCAAGGTGTTATTAGATAATACAGATGATAAATTAGTTCTTTATCAACACTTAACAAAACAAACAAAACTGTGGTCTTATTATGTTAAGCACTGTCTCCTGTTTTATTTCCAAGCCAAAACTAAGACAGGAACATCCTCTCATAAGCTTTTGTGACAACTTACAGTAATCATGTGTATCCTAGATTATATAATCACCCTATCACAATCAAAAGCTCAGCACAAAATAGCACTCAAGGATCACTAAGAAAACATGCCATACTGCACTGCTATGATCCTACCCTTGAATATATATGAAGCTGGTTTTCCAACATCTCCAGCCGAGACAAGAGTTTGTCTTCATCTATCAAAGCCTGTGAGGGATTAGAAAAGGAAATGGTGTGCTTATAAACACAAATTAATTTAACAAAATGATCTTTGAACAAATCAAAGCTAAAAAAAAACAGCCAATAATTTTGGGTATTCTGCATTTTATTGTTGTTGTGTGACCTAAAACAGTCATAATTATGAGGTTTCTATACGCATTGTCGGCGTCTGTGGCCTAATGGATATGAACACAATTTCATAATCCAGATATACCAGGTTCGAAACCTGCTGCAGGCGGTTTGGTAGCAGATCGCTTTGTGTGGATTTTTAACAATGGTATAAGCGCCGTACCATTCAGAAAGCAATGGCAAACTACTGAATGAAAAAATTGCCTAGAAAAATCACAAACAGCCAATAAAAGCTGGGGTTGATTGCCACGTCCTGTAAAGGATAAGCAACTAACTTTTTTATACGCATTATGTTTAAAATAATGTAAAACAAATATAGTGAGAATATTCCCTTAATCAGGTATCTTTACCACTCGCATCATCATCATTTCCCTTGTCACTTGTAATAAAGTATCCAACTGGCCTTTCCAGGAAGCTTACATCAAACCATTTACGTGATCTTGCAGAAGTGGATTCTGTAGCAATTTGTTTTATATAATGAAGCTGCCAGGTCCATGAACCAACCTCAAATTAGCCTCCGGGAGCCGCGCTGGTGTAATGGTTACCACACTGCACTGGCGATTGGGTGATCCAGGTTCGAGTGCATGGCGGGTACATTTGAAGGAGTGTCGTTGACCGGGACTTGGACTGGAATAATTCAAGCCCTGGTGAAGACATCTGAAGTAGTGTCGTCGACCAAGGACTGGAATAACCTGAACGGCTCCTGAGCCATCCCAGCTCTAATGGAGTAATAGCAGGAGTACGATTTAAAAAAAAAAATTTAACCTCCTCAAAAGATACACCTGAAGAAGCAGTAGTTCTGTTCTTTTTTTTTTTTTAAGTCTCCTCCGACCCACAGAGAAGTACACAAGGCTTATGCCTGGAAGCCTCAACAAAGTCATTCCATAAATGTCAATTCTCTGAGCATTCCAGTACTTCATGTACGCACCGTTTCATAACCATGTTGTTACACACCATCCTAGATCTTCACTTTCATTCTCTCCTTCATGTGCTTTCAATCCTTCCTATACTCGTCAAATATTTCTAGACCCTCTTTTTTTTATGAATATGGCCATTAATCTTGCCTGTTTTTTTGTTTTTTTAACTTATGTTCAGAACCAACCTTTCAATATTGTTTTCCCTTAATATTTTCTCTTTTAATTTAATTGCTCTCTATGACATGCGTACCAATCTCTGCAGGTTCCACAAACAATTTAAAAGCTAATGAAATCAAATGACAATACAATGTTTTAAAATCAAATGAACAGAAAACATAAGCACTTGGCCACTAAAAACTCCTCTGTTACACCTATTATTGATGAAAGAAGTACCGTCACAGGAAAAAAAAAATACTGTCGGCAGAAAAATGGCCTCACAAACACGAAACAGTGAAGAAGTCCCAAGACAATAATCCACTGTTATGAGGGTTCCACAAGAGTAGTACGAGGGTTGCTCAGAAAGTAATGCCCTACATTTTTTTCTCATCCCAGAATAAAGATAGTAAAGTGAAAATTTACACGTAGCAACATTGATGTTTCCCCGCGTACATGTGCGTAATTGCACAGTCGTCCGACAGATAGTGCCGCTGTAGTAGTCTGTGAAAATGGCGTCTGTGTACGACACGCGTTACAAACAATGAGCTGTAATTGAATTCTTGGTGGCGGAGAAAGAAAGTGTGGAGAACATTCACAAACGTTTGTGTACTGTGTATAAAAGTTGTGCAGTCGATTAGAGCACCGTTGGACGCTTGGTTCAGAGAGTTAAGGCTTCAGGAAGTGGAAAGACGGAGCTGCATGATCAACCGCAATCTGGGCGTACTGCCATAGCCACCAGCCCAGACATGTTGCAGCGACACGATGCCATTATTCGTGAGGATCATCGCATCACAAGTCGACAATTGGCCCTACAGCTTAGTCATAAACATACAAGTTACCTGCCATCCACTCTCTGATGCTTCCTGAGTATTGTGAACCAACTGTTGAAGTGCTAACAGCTTCTGTTCCAACATTTTTTCCCGATGCAGAGCTTCCTGCAACAGCAAAAACATTAATATTGCATTTCTGGTATAAAACATTAACAACGTTGCACTTGTGTCCAGTCTCTGAACAGACTAAGAAGGCATAGGATCATTCCTTCCTTAGGCATGTCATAAACAGAAATTAATGTGAGGTGCAAAGGCTGGCAATCTCATCATGTTAAACAAATTGCTACAGGAACCACCAATACAAATGAGTGTGCAATGACAAAAAAAAACAACCACAGACAGTTTCTCACACACACATCATCATCATTTTCCTTTGTGTTCCATACAGAGCAAGAGGTCAAAACTACAGCTGGTCCTCACAAAGAAGCCTGTCCCAAGCATTCACATACTCACTCTTGCAGTAGTGGCTCCTGTGACAATTTGTTTTACATGATGAAGTTTGCCAGCCTCCAAGCACAACCTCCTATCAATCACCTTGTATGACAAGCCTGAGGATGCAGTAAGCCTATTCTCTCTTTGTCTCTTCAGAGACCCCAGGGGACTATACACATGCAAACAGCCATGTGAACATGTACATCATGGATGGCCATGCACAGTGAGTACATATAAACAGCTGAATTTAAAGGCCAGCAAAGAGACTAGTACACACATACACACATGTGCACATAGTGATCACACACAATGACAACAAACAGAGAACACACACTGATCTCACAGAGACCAACATACACATACATATGAATTTTCATATACAAAGATCACCACTCTCACTCTCTCTCACACACACACAGTGATTACACATAGATCATCACACACACACACACTGACCAGGACATACAATCACAACAAACAGACCAGCACACACAATCACAACAAACAGACCAGCACATGCTGATCTCACAGAGACCAACATACACATACATATGAATTTTCACATACAAAGATCAGCACTCTCTCTCACACATACACACACAAAGAGTAGAACAGACACAGAATAATACACACCCATAAACCAGCATAGATACATATAGACCAGCGCATATACCGATTAGCACACATACACAATGACCAAAATACACAAACAATCAAGAGAACATACACAGATCTGAACGTACAAGACCAGGATGCATAAAGAAAGAACAGCACACACATACACACAAAGACCAGCATATATATACACACAGACCAGCACACACACACACATAAAGACCAGCAAACACAGACAATCAAGAAACACACACACACAATCAATGAGTACTGACCTGCAAATACTGAGCTAGCTGATACAGATCTTGTGTTTGCAGAGAGAAGCCAGGTTGGTTCTCACCGGTCAAGTAAGGGCTGAATAAGAAAAACAATTCACAAGCACTGAAAATAATTTCCACTTTAAAATTTTGAAACAGAAACATATGATCGCTTAACAACCAAAGAAAGCATTTTTGAATGATTTATTATGAATGATGACCCTCCATAAAGAAGCTCAAGCCTTGATTATTAAACACATCATCACTGAACTTTCTTCAAATCCTGATTATGAAATAAGTAATTAACTCTTGGTTTGGTTTGGTTTTAAGGACCATCTTCATTGCACACGGACAACTCCATCAATGATCTGATCTCCTCCCTTAGATCACACAAGGAGGTTCTCAGCACAGAGCACGAACTCAGTAGCACCGACGAGAATCCTAATGTGTTTATATAGGATTCACACATTATATCAATATATTTGGTGGGTAGGTTTCTACTTTTTAAATTTTGCCAGAGCAGTGACCTTATGGCCTACTCTTTATGATTTTCAACTTCCGTGGGATTTTTAACGTGCACAACTTGCACACAGGACCTCCTATTTTTGTTGCCGTTATCCGAGAAGGCTAGGCATCCGATTTCACTACCCATGAGACCAGGGGGGAGTATGACATCATTAGGACCACTGGTTCTGAAAAAAATTCCATAAATTATATATTACCCAGGTCTGCTTTACCCAGGGAAGCAAAACTGTGTTTGTTTTTGAAACAAGCAGTATACGTTTAGTAGTATTCTAACCGGTAACTGTTACAGTAGCAGTATTAATAATGATGGTTATAGTAGTATTCTAACCGGTAACTGTTACAGTAGCAGTATTAATAATGATAGTTATAGTAGTATTCTAACCGGTAACTGTTACAGTAGCAGTATTAATAATGATGGTTATAGTAGTATTCTAACCGGTAACTGTTACAGTAGCAGTATTAATAATGAGTTATAGTAGTATTCTAACCGGTTACTGTTACAGTAGCAGTATTAATAATGATAGTTATAGTAGTATTCTAACCGGTAACTGTTACAGTAGCAGTATTAATAATGATAGTTATAGTAGTATTCTAACCGGTAACTGTTACAGTAGCAGTATTAATAATGATGGTTATAGTAGTATTCTAACCGGTAACTGTTACAGTAGCAGTATTAATAATGATAGTTATAGTAGTATTCTAACCGGTAACTGTTACAGTAGCAGTATTAATAATGATAGTTATAGTAGTATTCTAACCGGTAACTGTTACAGTAGCAGTATTAATAATGATAGTTATAGTAGTATTCTAGCCGGTAACTTTTACAGTAGCAGTATTAATAATGATAGTTATAGTAGTATTCTAGCCGGTAACTGTTACAGTAGCAGTATTAATAATGATGGTTATAGTAGTATTCTAACCGGTAACTGTTACAGTAGCAGTATTAATAATGATAGTTATAGTAGTATTCTAGCCGGTAACTGTTACAGTAGCAATATTAATAATGATGGTTATAGTAGTATTCTAACCGGTTACTGTTACAGTAGCAGTATTAATAATGATAGTTATAGTAGTATTCTAGCCGGTAACTTTTACAGTAGCAGTATTAATAATTATGGTTATACACAGTAACTGTTATAGTAGCAGTATAAATAATGATGGTTATAAAAGTATTCTAACCGGTAACTGTTATAGTAGCTGTATTAATAATGATAGTTATAGTAGTATTCTAACCGGTAACTGTTACAGTAGCAGTATTAATAATGATAGTTATTGTAGTATTCTAACCGGTAACTGTTACAGTAGCAGTATTAATAACGATGGTTATAGTAGTATTCTAGCCAGTAACTGTTACAGTAGCAGTATCAATAATGATGGTTATAGTAGTATTCTAGCCGGTAACTGTTATAGTACCAGTATTAATAATGATGGTTATAAAAGTATTCTAATCGGTAAATGTTACAGTAGCAGTATTAATAATGATGGTTATAGTAGTATTCTAAACGGTAACTGTTATAGTACCAGTATTAATAATGATGGTTATAAAAGTATTCTAACCGGTAACTGTTACAGTAGCAGTATTAATAATGATGGTTATAGTAGTATTCTAACCAGTAATTGTTATAGTAGCAGTATTAATAATGATGGTTATAGTAGTATTCTAACCGGTAACTTACAGTAGCTGTATTAATAATGATGGTTATAGTAGTATTCTAACCAGTAATTGTTATAGTAGCAGTATTAATAATGATGGTTATAGTAGTATTCTAACCGGTAACTGTTACAGTAGCAGTATTAATAATGATGGTTATAGTAGTATTCTAACTGGTTACTGTTATAGTAGCTGTATTAATAATGATGGTTATAGTAGTATTCTAACCAGTAATTGTTATAACCATCATCACCCTTCAGCTCCCCAATGAGAATAGGCCTGCAACCAACTTTAGCCAAGTCTTCCTGTCCCGTGCTATCAGCTCATGGTCTTTCCATGATGTCTTCATCCCCTTCATGTCTGTCTCCAGTTCTCTTCTCCACGTGTTCCTTGGTTTCCCTCTACTTCTCTTACCCTGGGGATTCCAGAACAAGGACTGTCTGGTAATGCTATCAACAGGTTTCCTTAATGTGTGTCCTATCCATCTCTAACATCTTCTTCTCATCTCTTGTTTCACTGGCACTCGTCTGGTTCTTGTCATCAGGGTAACTGTTACAGTAACACTATTAATAATGATAACACTGATAATATTACACCTGGTAATCATGATAGCAGCAGTATTAATAAAAGTTATAGTGGTAGTATTCGAGCTGGTAATCGTTATAGTGTAAGCAGTAATAATGGCGGTAGTCTCAGAAATGGTAATTGTTACAGTAGAAGTATTTTTAATGGTGACAGTGGTGGTCTTAAAAATAGTAATCATGGCAGTAGCAGCATTACAAATGAGGACAGTGGTAGTACTTGAACTGGTAATCGTTATGGTAGCAGTATTAATAAGTGACAGTGGTAGTCTTAAAAATAGTAATCATGGCAGTAGCAGCATTATTAATGAGGATGGTGGTAGTACTTGAACTGGTAATCGTTATGGTAGCAGTATTAATAAGTAACAGTGGTAGTCTTAAAAATAGTAATCATGGCAGTAGCAGCATTACTAATGAGGGCTAGTACTTCAACTGTTAATCCTTACGGTAGCAGTATTAATAATGGTGACAGAGCATACCTGTAAACTTGTACGTTTTTATCGTACAATGCACGTTTTTTTTAATACTGTTAGCAGTGTAAGCCTTATAGAGGTCGTTGTACGGATTTTCTCGAAACAAAAAAAAAATTTTTTTTTTAATTTGTAATAAAAAAGAATCTAAAAATATTTTCCAACCCAAGTTTTTTCCTTTTTTAATCAGAAAATATTTTCTAGGACAGGTTTTTTTTTTAAAAACCGTTTTTTTTTAAATTCCGGGATTTCTCGTCGGCGGTTTTTAAAACGAGGTCTCTCCCAGCAACCAATAATCAGATGTTTATTGTTTATTATGAATTCGATTACGGATTTAAAATGGTAAGTTGGAAGTTTATTGTTCGTTATTTTTAACTTACGATGTTTTCTTGCGTGTGTGTGTGTGTGTGTGTTTTTGATTAATTGTGTATCAATAAGATGGTAAGGGATAGGATCAATGCGAGGGAGCATCTTTGTTTCTGTGCGTTCGAGCCGTTGACGATGAAACTGCAAACAAAACAGGTGACGGCGCAGTGTAGTAGGCCTGTGTAGATTACTTCGGTAATTGCGCCGAAATCGATTCCGAAGGTGGAAGCATAATTGTATGTTGCTGTTGTTTTTTATTATTATTATTTGTTTAAAGTCTGATATGAGTGTTTTCTTAAACGATATCATTTGTGTATTTGCAGAACGGGTAGGTTTAGGGTTAAAGTTAGCGTTATGTAATGTGTTTCTTGGTGTGCATCGTTGGGATAAGCGTTAAGAGGTGAAATCGCAAAATAGTTACACGAGGCACGATTATCATTTGTTATTACTGCGCTTGTTTGGTTTTTAAAAATGAATTAATTCATTTTTATTATTATACTAGCAATAACCCGTCAATAATGACGGAAGTAAATCAAAAACTGTAATATATTTTTTAATTCAATATAAAAGTTTTTTTTATGACAGCATTTTTTTTTTTGTGAAAGTGCGTGGATTTGTTTCAAAGAATGTTCATGATAAAAAGTGTTTTTAACAAAAACTTTCAAGTTTTCATGATTTGTTCCTCGAATGAGGGCGACATAGAGCTGGCCGTGTCCAAAAACAGGTTCAGGAAGGAAAACTCCTACGTGATCAAAAGACTATTCTTGCGCTTTATTGATCGTCATTGCAAATGCTAAAATCACTGGGAATTGACGACGTCGCATCCTAAATGGCAAACTGCGCTCGCTCAGTTCTAAGTCAATGCGAGGAATTAAGACTTGTTCTCCCTTATTACTGCCAGTGATAATTTCTGCATCAATGGAATTCCGATGCAAGACTTTTATGACCAAACGCGTGCCATTCAATAGTCCGTTTTTTGTGTGTTTAGATTTCGCAATAGCATGATACATGCAGCAACCTTTAATTTCAGCAAATGCGGTGGCATTCCTGATGGGCACTTCTCGTTAAGGAACTCGGTTGGGAAATCAACTGCGGAAGTCATGGTATCTATTCTCCAATAAACCGTTTCATTTCCAGCGAGTAGCTCCAACAATAAGTGTGCAATACTTTAAATTAAAATGTTGTCTTGAAGAAACAATCAAAAACTTACATTTCTAGGTTATTTTTAACAAAATGATGAGTTAAATCCGTTTCCGGAATGAAACTGGGTTTTACAATAAAAAACTTACATTTTATTCATATATCACTGTCACTCACTTTGTGTTGCACAATTCACCGACTTTTCTTCGTTGAGTGTTACTATTTTCGGGAGAGTACATCGGGAGATGGAGAGGTGGGTCGAGCACTACTCTGAACTTTACGCTAGAGACAATACCGTTACGCCTGCAGCCCTTGATGGTGTCAACAGTCTGCCAACTATGGAGGAGCTGGATGCCGAACCAACATTAGAGGAATTCAGCAAGGCCATTGATAGCTTGGCCTCTGGCAAAGCACCAGGCAGTGATGGGATTCCTCCTGATTTAATCAAATGCTGTAAGAGCACGCTATTACATCCCCTGCATAGGATCCTGTGCCAGTGCTGGGAAGAGACAACTATTCCTCAAGACATGCGAGATGCCAAGATTGTAACACTGTATAAAAATAAAGGAGACAGAAGTGATTGCAATAACTACAGAGGCATCTCTCTTCTTAGTATTGTTGGATGGGTTTGAAAAAAAAAATCGAAAAAAGGTGATTCGTCTTACGAGGACAAAAGACAAAGAAAATAGTCTACGTTACGGCCACAAGGCCTTCGTCAGGAAAGGAAAGAAAGTGAAGGCTAGATAGGACACATAAAAACTAAATAAAATAAAAACTGGGTTCTTGCCTTCAGGGAAGTACCCAGTTTTTATTTTATTTAGTTTTTATGTGTCCTATCTAGCCTTCACTTTCTTTCCTTTCCTGACGAAGGCCTTGTGGCCGTAACGTAGACTATTTTCTTTGTCTTTTGTCCTCGTAAGACGAATCACCTTTTTTCGATTTTTTTTCAAACCCATCCATCGTATTCCACGTCTTACCGCAGTTCCCCTCCACTTCCTCGTTTAGTATTGTTGGTAAGGTTTTTGCCAAAGTCATCTTAATGCGACTACACAAGTTAGCTGAGCGCATATATCCAGAGTCACAGTGTGGATTCCGAGCTGGCAGATCAACAACAGACATGATCTTCTCTCTCCGCCAGCTTCAGGAAAAATCAAGAGAGCAGAAAAGACCATTATATATCGCCTTTATAGACCTCACAAAAGCATTCGACCTGGTTAGTAGGGATGGACTCTTTAAAATCCTCCTGAAAATAGGCTGCCCTTCTAAAATGCTGGATATGATAAAGTCATTCCATGACGGCATGAAGGGAACAGTCCAATATGCTGGAAGCACGTCACAGCCCTTTGATATACGAAGTGGCGTTAAACAAGGCTGTGTTCTGGCGCCGACCCTCTTCGGAATCTTCTTTGCCTTACTCTTGAAACATGCATTCAGAGATGCAACTGAAGGAATATGCCTTCACACTAGGTCAGATGGCCGTCTGTTTAATCTTTCAAGGCTGAAGGCAAAAACAAAAATCAGAAGGGTCACTATAAGAGACTTGTTGTTCGCTGATGATGCTGCAGTCGTCACTCAAAGCCAACAGGAGCTTCAGAGCTTGATGAATCGCTTCACTAAAGCATGCAAGGACTTTGGCCTCACAATAAGTCTAAAGAAAACGAATGTGCTGAGTCAGGATGTGGGTGCTGCACCAGTTATCACTATCGATAACTATGAATTGGCAGTGGTGCACCACTTCACATACCTAGGGTCTACCATCAATGACAAACTCTCACTGGATACAGAAATCGACAGCCGCATTGGCAAAGCTGCAGCTACCTTTGCCCGCCTCACATCGCGTGTTTGGGGAAACTCTAAACTCACAATGAAGACCAAAGCTGCGGTATATAATGCCTGCGTCACCAGCACACTCCTATATGGCAGCGAGACCTGGACGACCTATGCTAAGCAAGAAAGAAGGCTCAATACCTTCCATTTGCGGTGTCTACGCCGCATCCTCGGCATCTCGTGGAAAGATAAAGTGACAAATGTCGAGGTGCTGTCACGTGCTGGCCTTCAAAGTATGTATACGCTTCTTAGACAGCGCAGACTTCGCTGGCTTGGCCATGTTCGCCGCATGGATGATGGTCGAATCCCAAAAGATATCTTCTACGGACAGTTAGCAGATGGCAAGAGAACAGTTGGGCGACCACAGCTGAGGTTCAAAGATGTGTGCAAGAGAGATATGAGGGGACTGGACATGGATCCAGCAACATGGGAGGATGAAGCTGCCGATCGCACTAAGTGGCGATGCTATTTACGGCGCCACCTCAGATTGGGCGAAGAGAGGCTCACACAAGAAGCAGAGGTGAGGAGAAAACGTCGAAAGGAGCACCAGGAAAATAAGCAGCTGAGGGCTGTCACCTCAGGGGCGCATTCCCATAGTCAGTTATGACTGAAGGGGCTATTATTATTACATATAAGGGAAACAATACAATTAATGTCTAACTTTCAACCACAGTTGCATCCTGTCACAGAGTGCTCGAAGTTTTCGTCTAGATTATTTTAAAATTCCTTACTTTTCTTTTCCTTCACATTTGTCTGTTTTCTCTAACCAAAATCAGACCAAAATCAGAATTCACTCTTCCAAGAAATAGCCATAGGAATAAACTTTCGTCAGTGAGGAAAATAGCCTCTTACTTCTTATCTGAACCAAAGACACTGACAGTTCTAAATTTCCTAGTATTTCTTTTATTCAAATAACATGTTAACATTGATTTTATATTTCTACTGTAATTAAAGTAATTATGTACATTCTGTAACTCACCATCATTCTGAGTTTGACTTAGTAGATTGTATGTTCTGTTCAGAAAAACATTCTCAACCCTCTTTGTATTACTTGTTACTACTAGTTCATCTTTAAAAAGATTTGAGTAAGAAAGAGTTAGTCGTCGCCAGAAAAATACATGAGTTGGCAGTCTAAAAGGTGAGAGAATCACTGACACCAACCTGTGCCCTTCTGTTAACTCTTTCCCTCAACACTAGCTCACATCTGTGAAAACTAGTGTCTAAAGGTCTATGTGCTTTCTTACACATCTTCCTTACTATACAAAACTCTTTATGCGACAATTGGATTCTCATTCAACGTCAATTGGAGTGAACCATCAAATATATCTGCGACAAACTGGGAGTCTCAGTCCGGAATCTTACCTTTGGTGACCTATCTGCAGAATAATTGTTGAATCTTTTACTAGTAGTCTATCAATACCTTGGAGTAGAATCTATTGTATATCCCTAGACAACGAAACTTCTTATATTTTCTGAACAGAATTGTGGAATTACACAGTAGAATAAGGAAAGTGAAATCTGAATGGTCCTGGAATTAATTAATTAATTATTTAATTAATTAAGTTACTTAGATTAATTAAGCTCATTAAGTTAATTAGTGGCTTAAGATAACTAAGTGTACAAGTTGATGATTGTGTGTGAAAGACTGGCTGCAATTGTAATACCTTACTTCAGAAGAAATAAGAGTATACACAAGGTTAAAAAATAAATCAATTATACTTGAGTCTGGCTCAAGTTAATAATATCTTAATTCAGCAGAAATAAGTATTATTAAAATATCAATTATACTAGCATCTGTAAAGGGATACATTACGTCAGTAGACTTAATAGTATTACCTCGAGCTTCTGTAAATTGATCAGTGGTTTATTATTACAATACTTCATAGAATTATTAGTAATAACTGGAAACTAGTACAGCGTATACTGAGAGATTGAACTACCTGCCCAGCGATCTAAAATGAACGCAGTAGCTGAACTTAGAAGTCAATTTTTTCAATATCTGATAGATCACAAAGTGAGGGATTTCATAAAAATTATAAGATGTCTAGATACATGGATAAGTGACTCTTATTTGGAAGGCGAGGAAAGAGGTTACTCGAGAAAGTTAATTGCGAAACATGTCTTAGAACAGGCAGAACTTTTCACGAGAACAGAGATGGAAATGATAGAGAGTGATGAAAAATGGACTCGCGACTGGAATGAGAAGGAAGCCAAGTGGAAAGAAGAGGCCATAAGCAGCTTATGAGAGGGAACAGCCGGAAGTGCAACCCTACCTTAAGTTGAAGACGCCGCCCCTGGAAACTCAAAACTCGCCAGGAGATTTGAAACCCATGACTAGTCATGAGGCCACGGAATCCCAGAGCCCCACTCCCAGGTCAGATGAACCATTATTTCAAGAGGAAGCACCCTCTGCTCCACAGGAAGCGCAACTTAGTACTCAGAGCCCATGGTTAGGCAAAGCAGAGAGGCGGACATCGAACTCGATAAGTCATGACCCCTTTTTGAAGGTACCTACGCACATAAATGCTGGTAGTATGAGGAAAAGTACCCTCTCGTCAGGAACACGTCAGAAGAGGAATTCCCAAGACACCCCGAACATCTATAATAATCAACAACATGCCTTCGCTCAATCTCAGAAAGCACACAAAGACCGATTTCATAACTACAACAAAAGCGCTCAGGACTACAAAAACACTACAAACCGGAGGAATGGAGACTGTAAAGAAGCGTCTAAGCAGAAAGATAACTTCAGTAACGGCCCCCTCCCGCAATTAATGTCATCTGGGCAACAAAAGGACAGAGAGCTTAATAGTAGCCCAGAGGAACCTCTCATTGTTAACACTAATGGAGTGAACGACAAGGGAAGTTACATAGTTCTAGGAGAACTAAAACAGCCTTTAATGGTACACGCGGAACCACGCAAAGGTCTGATAAAACATGTGACTCATAGAGACACAATGGTCGTAGACCAGGTTCAGGAGGAAACTTTTTTACCTGTGACTTTATCCACTGGAATGTTGGAAAAGTATAAACCGGCAGAACTTTGCCATATCACTGGGTTTAACCCAGCACCAAAAACCCCACCCCTTCTCTGTGAGAGAGAAGCGAATATGACACCCAGCGAACGTAGTTCACAGGCGCCAGGTTTACAAAGTCCCTTCTGTGAAAACATCAAGCAAACGGAAATTTTAGCACCCCTACCAAACAATGGACCACGGGAACATAAAAACACGGATGAAAAGGAGAGAGTTCATACTTCTGCTGAGAAGCCATTCTATAACAGTTTCCCTAATCTCAAGGAGACGATTAGTTTTACAGAAGGAGATGCATATTTTCAAATGAGTGGAGATACGTCAGGGTCATTGAAAGATCCAAACAAAATTTTGCTTGAGAAAATCACAACAGTGATAGGAAAAGCCCAGGCTGAAAACCATTCAGCCGAGACTGAGATACAAGATACGAATGTGGTTGAGAAGAGTATTGATAATGGGAATGACCAGCGGATGGACAGAAAGTTGAATGAGACTCGCATTAAACCACCTGTGCTCACAGCTATAAAGTTGATTTTCACCCACGAAAAACTGCCTCGTTCATACCTGAACGCCAGTTACACTCAATCTTGGTGTGATTTGTCAAGGAACAAGTTATCTGAAAACTTGGTATGTTTCGGAAACTTGAGTATTGGACGTTTTAACCCGCAATGGAAAACTTTCAATCCAGAAAGAAAGAAAAAGAACATTTACCGCCTAGGCAGGTCAAACGTAGAAGCAGAGTTAAGGAGATACATGAGAAGTCCCCATTTCTTAAGGAAGAGACACAAGCAAGAATCTCATTGTTACCGTGACAAAGGATGTTTTGTACGCCCATTCAAGCGGGCCACGGAACAATGGCAGACTAAGCGCAGTGAACTCACACCAGATAGTGGACTCTCCAAACTAGTTCATATGAAACTTCTTTTGTATAAAGAGGTGAATCAGTACAGAATTTTGACCGGACAAACTATCTTAGTAGAAATTACGAAAGTTAGCTCATTGAGAACTCAGACCAGGGATTCTCAAAATGTAGAGCCATGGCCAAGTGGAGCGTTAGCAAGCGGACAGAGGTCGAGAGAATTGAAAAGTTGGGTGACAGAAGGAATTTATAATTTAGACAAAGACCTTCTCTCGTTGAATAGTTTGCAACTATTTTAAATTGGGGAGTACCTGTCACAGAGTGCTCGAAGTTTTCGTCTAGATTATTTTGAAATTCCTTACTTTTCTTTTCCTTCACATTTGTCTGTTTTCTCTACGGAAATATTTGCACCTGTGTTCGTTTCTTTAACTATTTTTCAAGTCCTCATTAATAGCCCTGTCATTCGATCCAAAATTATATCTTCTTCTTCAAAGGCACTTAAAAAGCATTTCTTTAAAGATGTCTATACGATTTATTAGCTTGGTCGAAACCAGTGGTTCCCAGAGTATTATATTTCCGTGTTCAGTGGTCAACTGGAGACCGGCCGATAAATCTTCTGTCATGGCTGAACGAGAAACGGGAAATAATTAACTCTTGGCGTGGGAATCAGGAAATATTTTAACGTCATGCGAACATATGCTGAGTTTTAAGATCACTTGCTGATTAACCGCGGAAGACAACGCACGCTTAGAAGTTATAGAAGAGAAGCCTCAAACTACCTCATATCTACAAGTATATGTGATTGAGAGTAACGCTACTAAATTCTATTTCTTAAGCTGTGATAAAGTCCTGAGCGCCCAGTTGCAGAATCCTAGCCAGTTTCTGGATTTTGATTTCTGTCAATTGTTGCGAGTAAACCACCTAGTTGCTCTATGCTACAGAGAGAACTAGTGCTTACGTCTCAAACCCTCGAGCGGTGATCACAAGTCAGCAACCCTGTGCAGTCTATAGCAACCCTGAGCAGTCTATCGATTTAAGCAGTCAACACCTCGTCAGCACCTGAACATCACTGCACAACCAGGTGAACGAACAGCCTAGTCATCTCTTGGACTGTTGCTCAACTGAATCAAATTCTCCAGTGGTAATCCCTACCTACTGTGACGCCCAGGAGAAGTCCAAGCAGATAAGTCTACGTAAAACCCAGACCAAAATCAGAATTCACTCTTCCACGAAATAGCCATAGGAATAAACTTTCGTCAGTGAGGAAAATAGCCTCTTACTTCTTATCTGAACCAAAGACACTGACAGTTCTAAATTTCCTAGTATTTCTTTTATTCAAATAACATGTCTACATTGATTTTATATTTCTACTGTAATTAAAGTAATTATGTACATTCTGTAACTCACCATCATTCTGAGTTTGACTTAGTAGATTGTATGTTCTGTTCAGAAAAACATTCTCAACCCTCTTTGTATTACTTGTTACTACTAGTTCATCTTTAAAAAGATTTGAGTAAGAAAGAGTTAGTCGTCGCCAGAAAAATACATGAGTTGGCAGTCTAAAAGGTGAGAGAATCACTGACACCAACCTGTGCCCTTCTGTTAACTCTTTCCCTCAACACTAGCTCACATCTGTGAAAACTAGTGTCTAAAGGTCTATGTGCTTTCTTACACATCTTCCTTACTATACTAAACTCTTTATGCGACAATTGGATTCTCATTCAACGTCAATTGGAGTGAACCATCAAATATATCTGCGACACATCCCTTAGATGTGACCGACGTAGAAACGGCGAGAATTATGGAGTTTGATTAGCATGGTCTGGGTGTTTGTGCACGTTCTTACGCGTGAAAAAGCTGTATATACGATTTTCCTTTTTTTTTTTTTTTTCTGAGCGGAACGGTGAGAAATGTGTACTTGACCTTTTTTGGTGTAAATAAAGCACAGTGGGACGAATCATTCGGGGCTATTGAAATATGTCGTTAGCGTCAGAATTATAGTTAGATTACAGAGTTAGGTTTATGATTCCTAAACCTAACCCTTTTCATTCCCGACCCTTTTCCTTTTTACTGCGTCTGTAAATTTGATTGAAATGAAGGACAGTGGGCCATCTGTTTGGTATAGCCTAAAACTAAAAAAAAAAAAAAAGATTTCAGAAACGAAAGTTCAGAGGTCGTAGCAGTAGTCACAGTATTTTATGCAGGGGATGAAATCCTTAATTTAAAACTAGCATAATAATGACCGTTTGAGCACATCAATTTACAACCACTAGGATATTTTTGCTCTTAAACATGGTAGTGTTTTTTCTTCATTTTTACTATATATATATATATATATATATATATATATATATATATATATATATATATATATATATATATATATATATATATATATATATATATATACACACACACACATATATATATATATAATCACCACCGTTATAATCTGACTTCTGTTATAAAGTTATTGATTTTCTGGTACATTTTACAAAACTAACACAAACATCATCATGTTATGAAGGCTGTGATAATTTTATGGGATATAACTTACATTTTAAATGATTATCACTTGCAGTATTTCTAATACATATAAAGAACAGCACGAGACTTTATTAGTTTGTTTTATATCGCACTATTTCAAATGTTAAACTAATTAGTATGTCATTTGTCTTTTTAAAACCGTATCGCGTTTAATATATTTTTTGTAAAGTTTTTGGGGTGTTTGTAAGGTTTTCACTGGTCCGTCGTACAGTTTTTTTGTTTCAGGAGGTTGACAGGTATGACAAGAGGCAGGTCTTGAAGTAACAGCGCATCAAAATACGTTCTTTCCTTCCTCTCTGGACACATATTAAACATCTAAAAACAGAGCCAGGGGCATGCAAGCTACTTTACCAGTTCTTAATAATGTATGGAAGAATTGAGACAAGACAGAGACAGTTGGATGCAAGCAAGCCAATCTGAATTGACACTAACATGAATGACACCCGGGAACTTCAGATTATACACCCATCCTGCTGCCAAAATTCATTGACCATATGAGTAAAAAAAAAAACTGCTTAGAAAACTTGGGGTTAACAAGACAGACATGACTTTGACTTTTCCGATCCCCTACGTTACGAGTTTTAACCCCCCCCCCCCCCCCCCCCCTTGTGCCAGGTAGTGAAAGATACGAGGGGCGTTCAGAAATTAATGCACCACATCGTTTTTCTCAGCTAATAATGAAGATAGAAGCATGAAATTTTGCACACTTCAAATATGGCACATGCCAATTGTGTGCACCAAATTGCACTGCAACCGGCCAAATAATACGGCTGCCCTAAACCGTTGAAATGGAGCGTATTAGCAACTTGCGTTATAAGCAGCAAATTGTGATAGAATTTCTCCTTGCAGAGAAGGAAACTGTTGTGAATATTCACAAGCGTCTATGTGATGTGCATGGAAGCTTTGCAGTCGACAGAAGTACAGTCAGTCGCTGGGTTCAGAGAATCAAAGAATCAGGAAGTGGAGATACGGAGCTGCTTGATCGGCCGTGCTGTGGACGTCCTGCCACAGCCACCAACGCAGAAATGTTGAAATGCGCTGAGGGCATTATTCTTACTGATAGGCGAATCACTACTCAACAATTGGCCTTGCAGCTGTCAGTCAGCATTGGTAGTGCAAGTGCAGTTATAAAAACTCTCGGATTTTCTAAGGTTTGCGCAAGATGGGTTCCTCGAAGTCTCACAAATGACCACCGATTGCAAAGGAAAGCAATTTCTTCTGAATTGGTGGAGCGTTTCAATGCTGATGGAGAGAACTTTTTGGCTAAGATCGTTACAGGTGACGAAACCTGGGCACATCATTTTGAACCTGAGACAAAAAGACAGTCAATGGAGTTGCATCATCCGCAATCACCACGAAGAAAGAAATTCAAGACAATTTCTTCAGCTGGAAAGGTCATGATCACTGTCTTTTGGGACATTGAAGGTGTGATTCTTGTGGACGTTATGCCAAGAGGAGAGACAATCAATTCGCAAGCTTACATTAAGACATTGAAAAAAGTCAATCAACGTTTTCGCATAGTTCGGCCGCACAAGAATCCAGCAGACCTGCTTCTCCTTCACGACAATGCGCGACCTCACACAAGTCTGGCAACACGGGAAGCAATCACCACATTGGGTTGGACTGTACTACCCCTTCCACCCTATATTCCCGATTTGGCACCCTCTGATTTTCATCTATTTGGTCCACTTAAAGACGCACTCCGTGGGACAAGGTTTGAAGATGATGAAGGAGTGATTCATGCAGCGAAGAAATGGCTACATGATCAAGACAAAATCTGGTACGGGCTAGGAATACATGCACTTGTTTCGCGCTGGCACAAAGCCGTAAAAGTTGATGGGTATTATGTTGAATAATACCGATGTTTACATGACATATCCATGTATATTGTGTATAAATTTCATGCTTTTTGAATAAACAGCTCTTGAGAAAAACGATGTGGTGCATTACTTTCTGAACGCCCCTCGTACATGTCTTTTTGTTTCTTCCTTCTATTTCTGTGACAGTGGTTGCAGTATGGTGCATGGTTTGAGGTAGCTCTGTGCAAATGCTTGATGATAGAAATGTACCTCTCAACAGACATAAATGGATAATCTAGGACACAATGACAGAAATGGCCAGTAAAAATCATGTACGTAAAGTACAGGAATACTTGAAAGATGAGACAAGTAGTGGAAAGAACTGATTGCCAACGGCACTCGGCAGACACATAATCAAAGCAGACGTGGAACTTAAAGGATAGCACCAGATAGGGGGGAGCTTTGCCGAGGGAGGGCCTATGTTCCACAAGCAGCAAAAGGTAACAAATGAAAAACTAAAAGCCTGCACTTCAGGAAACCTTGGAATATCTGGTGCTATATCTGGACAGAAGCATCTGCTTCTCGTATTTGTCCTGTCATGACGTTGCACGCCGACACAGGGGTTTATATATATATATATATATATATATATATATATATATATATATATATATATATATATATATATATATATATATATATATATATCTTTTTTTTTTTGTCATTCAGCACCTGACGTGGCTGAAAAACATTCTTCTCTGTTCGCTCGCTCGCATATTGTCTATTTTTCTTATAAGTAGCTCGCGGGCTTTTCTCATCGTCCTACAGTTTCTCTTTCTGAGGGGTTTCGTGAAGATTTCGCTGCCATTCTGTTCCTCTCATGGAACTGACATTCTTGAAGGACATGTCCTACTATTTGCTTGTCTTCTCCACATTTCAATGTACCAATTATGACTGATTCCGCACCGGAACCACTTATACAATGAAAAGTGTCTGTGGTGGATTTTGATGTTATGAAATGTTTTTGATATGTTTCCTTATTGTACTGAATGAGGCCAGCTGTGAAGGTCCCTGATTCTAACAAAATTAGGGTTGAGTTATCACGGTACCTTGCTGCTACCACCTTATGGCCTCAAGCAGACTTATTCTTGACTAGTATGAATGATAGCTACGTCTACTGTCTAGGGATATGCAAGTGTGGTGTGATGGTATTTTAACAATAATACACATCTATACAAACAAGTATTAAGGTTTATGATTAAAGGAAATAACACCTGGGATAAATTTGTACAATTAATAATTTTCTGTATGATTTATTTGGTCCTGAACCTAGTATTCTTCTGGTCAGGACTTTAAAATGAAAAGAATTCAAGATATATACAAAATGTAAATTTTAGACCCAAAGGGACAAGTGTCCAAACAAATACTGTTTAACTATACTAATAGTGTTACTAAAATTTGTCTATTACTGGTTTCTAACACTGGATGGCGGTTTAGGATTCTATAATCACTCCCAGTCCCTTTAATATACAATGTCACTGTTAAGTTCTCTAGGGAAATAGTTTATTCTTGTTATACAGGGGTGTGCTGGTCTTAAAGCTGATGTAGAGTTAGGGTGCCAGATATTTTACTTATCTGGGCACACTTGAACAGTCTGTAAACTTGGTGTCACACGATTTCGCTATGATAATGGCCAAAAGTAACAGGGTGGACTCTGCAGGTCCCTGTCACTACTGTACATGAAACGACTTCTCACTGTTTCTCATAGACATCTGGCACCGGACTAGTGCCAGATAAAAACCCAGAAATTCAATGAAAAAAACACAGGTACGTTGAATAGCAGACTCCAGATATACTGCTGGCTGAACTGTGATGCCTATTACTTTAATATATATTTGCTTTAATAAGGCTAATCACTTTTTCCAGAAATACACAACGTCTTGCTCTAGGGACTATCTTCTACAAATGGCGTCAAGCCTTTGAATGTACTCAATAATACGAAATGTTTTGACCAATGGGATCTACTACATATTCAGTTTGAGCCATCCCATAATTTTTTCTCCCCTTGTACATGTACCCTTTCTTGCCTTTTTCAAGGACGCGTAAAAAAATGTTACCGTTAGTGCAAGTCCAAACGAGCATGTGTTGGTCTGTCTGTACGAACAAATATAGTCTTTTGTCCATAACTTTATTTCTATCAGTCTGATTTTTTATTCGAAAGCATATTACCCATCAGGACAAGACCAGCTCTAAGACTAGCTAACTTTTATGATCTTAAACCTATTAATAAAGAATTCCATATATTTTCCATTTTGGTGTTCGTTGTTTTCTAAGTATCAACTACTTGAATGTTATAAAAATCATCGCAGATCTTCCTTTTTCCCGGCAGGAAGTAATTATGCGTGTGTTTATATATGATTCTACAGTGTGCCTTTTGTTAGAAAATGTATTGGACTTGGCGGTTTATTTTTAAATTTTAAAGCTCGCGACATCGTTTTCGACACAAGCTAACGGCATCGTCTCGCACTGTCGGCCCGAGTAGCTAATTCAAACTTATAACACTTGACAAGCCTGCAGCATGTGTCCGCTCTCTCAATCTTATGCGTTCGTGTGTTTTATTCTTTCTATCTTTCCTGGAACCACTACGCTAGTAGATTTTTTCAAATTTTATCGTTAACCCTTGACGGGCGCGTTATAAAGTCCAATACTACTAGCGCTGCAATAAGGTTTTTGACTACGTTCTATCCTACCTAAATCAATGCGTTTTCTGGCGCAGGGAAGAAGACGCGTTACAACTTTACTAATTCTATACATATTATTATGACTTTATTACATATAATTAATGATTTTATCGCTGTATCAATGTACTTCATCACACATCTCCCCACTTAAGAACATGCCTGATGCTAGTTCCAAAACAGTGATACACATAGATAAAATTTATTCCCTACGCCTGCTGAATACTCTGATTTGGATCACAGGGATGCCTACTGAGGAAATCTGCACCCACGTTCTGTGACCCCAGAATATATTCAATGGTAAATTTATATGGCTGTAATAATAACGACCATCGTAATAATCTGGCATTTTCATGCTTGGCCTGTGATAAGAATACGAGAGGCTGATGATCCGTTTGGACCATGAATGTTCTACCATATAGATAGATCTGGAACTTTCGTATTGCCCAGATCAAAGCTAGACATTCTTTTTCGCTTGTTGAATAGTTTTGCTCCGCTTTGTTTTGTGACGATGACCTTTGCAACAACGTAGCCCCCAGGCCCAATTGCTTGCGTCACTTCTCACCACAAATTCCTGACTCAAATCAGGTAATTTCAAGATAGGCTTGCTTGTATTTTTCCTTTAACATTTGGCTGACCAAACAATTCTATCAGGATTTCCTTTGCAAGTTAAATCCGTCAGAGGAGCACAAATAGAGTTAAAATTTTTGAAATATTTCTGATAGAATCCACACAACGACACGAAAGATCTCACGTCTTTCTTTGTTTGTGGCCTAGGTGCTCTCTGCAATTTTTCAAGGTTCTTGGGGTCAGGGGTCATACTACCCTGAAACACAGTATGTCCCAAGAACTCCAACTCTTTACAACCAATACAACATTTTGTTGGTCTAGCCGTCAAATTAGCCTCTCTTAGTCTATCAAACAGCATAGTCAAAGAGTTAATGTGTTCCTCAAATGTTTCTGTAGCAATGAGGATATCATCCATAATGTTAATGATGCATGGGTTATTTAGTGAATCCAACAATTTTCCCATCATCCTAGAAAATACACTCGGAGCATTTTTCAACCCAAAAGGTAACATACTGAATTCATAATGTCCTTCCGAAGTGCTAAATGCCAAATAAGGTCTGACCTCAGGCTTCGCTGGAATCTGATAATAGCCTTTGCTCAGATCCACCTTCGAAAAATATTTTGCCTTGTTTAGCCTGGCAAATAATTGATTTGTGTCAGGTAATGGATCCACCTGATTCTCTGTGACAGCATTCAGTTTCCTGTAATCTATACACAGACGATGTTCTCCAGAGGGTTTTCTCAGCAGAACCACACTAGAACTATAGGGAGACTCGCTATGAGAAATAATTCCTTCTTTCAATAGGTACTCAATCTCCTCTTTCAGAGCAATCTCCTTGGCAAACGGGATCGTGTAGGCTCTCATACAGATCGGTGTTGGGTCTACTAGTTTCATATCATATTCCAACAAATTCGTGTGCCCCGGTTTGTCCGTTAACACATCCGTATGATCAGTCAGAACCTTTTGAACCTGTTCCCTCTGTTTTTTCGTCAAGTGTTTACTGACTTTTACATGTGCAGGTGTCTCACATATTTTCAAGGGATACTCATGGGAGGTGAGCGGTTAATTCTTCATCCCTGTTGCTATCGACAAGGACATTAAGTGTGTTCCTTCCTGGATTTCCCTGTCCAGATACTTCTTTAGAAAGTTCACAAGATATATTTTTTCTTTCCCCTTCTTGTCGATTTTATAATTTGTTCTAGACACCTTCTCTAGAACAGTATATGGACCTTGCCATCCAATTTGTAGTTTGTTATGGCTGCCGGGCAGTAGAAGAAGCACCTTCTCTCCCACAAATAATTCTCTATCTTTAGCTTTCTTATTAAAATAGGCAGCATGTTTCCGCTCTCTCAATCTTATGCGTTTGTGTGTTTTATTCTTTCTATCTTTCCTGGAACCACTACGCTAGTAGATTTTTTCAAATTTTATCGTTAACCCTTGACGGGCGCGTTATAAAGTCCAATACTACTAGCGCTGCAATAAGGTTTTTGACTACGTTCTATCCTACCTAAATCAATGCGTTTTCTGGCGCAGGGAAGAAGACGCGTTACAACTTTACTAATTCTATACATATTATTATGACTTTATTACATACAATTAATGATTTTATCGCTGTATCAATGTACTTCATCACAGTGTCAACCGGCAGTGATACCACACATAAACAAGTGCTGTGATGATCCATTGACATTACTAGGAGAGACAGAATGAGAAATTGTGACATCAGATAAAAGTGTGGGAACTACATCTTGCATCACCACATCACCCCTCGTGTGCCGACGGTCAAGATAATATGGGCCTAACACCATATTCCCAATATGCCTCAATGGGCGTGTAACGGGTTCCTTTACCTTTTATATATATATATATATATATATATATATATATATATATATATATATATATATATATATATATATATATATATATATATATATATATATATATATGGCCATTTCATGAGAAAGGAGCCCGATCAATTACCAGTACGTGCATACACCAATAGAAGATTTGGTTTGAAAGCATGGAGAAGACCAACAGGCAGATGCACAGACAATATCACATAAATCCTACTACAACATGGACTCACATCAGCCAACACGACACACTTGGCTTAAGAACGAATACTTCCTCGCTTCACGGCAAGAGATGACGTAAGTAATAAAGCGCGGATTCAGGAACCAGCGGAACAAGAGATGAGAAGAAGACGATGGAGATAGATAGGACACGCACTGAGGAAAACTGTTGATAGCATTACAAGGAAATCCTTGTTCTGGAAACCCCCAGGGTAAGAGAGGTAGAGGGAGACCAAGGAGCACATGGAGAAGAGAACTGGAGACAGACAAGAACTGATGGCACGGGACAAAACGACTTAGCGTAAGTTTGTTGAAAGCCTATGTTCCTTGGGGAGCTGAATGCGATGGTGATGATAAACCTCACGTGGGTGCGTGTGTATGTGCACGCGCACGTGAACGTAATGTTCTATAACTGTGAGCCTCATACAAACGTCTGCAAGGCTATTTCATTTATTAAAATGTCGACCAACACGAATAAGAGTGCGTGAAGGGAGGAGAAATAAACTGGGGGGGGGGGGGGGGGGAAAAAAGATGAGGCGCAACGTTACAATGAAGAAGGAACCGTTCTAATTTAAATGAAAAATATCATTATAGTAAACCTTGCGTCTTATTTATACGTTTTGAAACAAGCATAAAGATGCGATACAGAAAAAAAAAAAAAAAAACATATAGTCATTCCACTATTCTGGAACCAATATTAAACCAGACCTGTTAAGACTTTTTTTTTAAAACAAAATTGAAAAAGATTCCTGTGACACAGTTCGCTTGTACTCTTAAAGCTAAATTGAACTTTTTCCTGTTTCCGAATCCATCGTACGAGAAGTCAGCATGTTAACACTAAAGCAATTTTATTTTTAAAACAAGGTAAATGTCAGAATTTCAACACTACTGCCTACATGGAGATGAATGGCAGCAGGCGGGCGGGGAGAGCTGATTCATAAAACCAAAAATAACCTGGTAATAGGGAGATCAGATGAAGTTGAAACTAGTAACGTGTATGTTGATTGCTAGCAGCGAGGGCATGAAGCTAGGGGGAAGGATGGCAGGCATAGATAAGTACCTACACACAGGTACTTCACTCTCAGGCATGTCGTACAAGCCAACTAATTTATGGTTGTACACGAGGCTGGCAACCACATCATGTTAAACAAATTTCCACAGAAACCACCGCCGAGGGAGCACGTGACTGCTTGGTGCAGACTTCCAGCAAAAGGGGCTAGCTACAGTGGTGTCTTCTGCAACAGACTATCTAGCATTTCCCGCACAAAAGGAACAGAAACAGAAAAAAAACCACAACAACAACAACAAAACATGGGAAGTCCAGATCTGTATATGAAACAATGGAGAAAGCCAACTAAGAAGTCTCACTGAGAAAGTATCACACAAACAGGCTTCCTGAAAATGTACGTCGTTTTGTATAAATTGTCGAACCTGAGTAGCTTATTTCCCTTCTATGCACAGTCAGTTTGTAACTCAATCATCATCATCACCTCAACCCGTAACCCGTCATGGGTCGTAGGGGTGCCATGGTGGAAGCATCAGCAGACAGGGTCCTCCACTGCTCTCTATCCCCAGCAATGCGTACAAGTGTGGAAAAACTGTGCCCTGCCCATTCTTTGATGTTATCAGCCCAGGATTTTCTTTGCCTTCCTCTTCTCCGTTCACCTTCGACTGTTCCCTGGAGGATCGTTTTCGAAAGGGAGTCATGACGAGTTACATGCCCAAACCAGGCAAGCTTTCGACGTTTCACTACAGACAAAAGTAACTCAAACACAGAGATGTAAATTATGTTGGTACTGATAGCACGCTCTATGTGGTGCTACCTGTCCTTTAAAAGGGTAAAGGTTGGGGGTTATGGGAAATAGTTTTCCCACTCAAAAGGTAAATAAAACAATTAAAAGGCATAGGTACTCCCAAAGCAGATAAACCCGTAGGGGAGTGAAATATCAGAGACATGACTATACTTGGTACAGATTCGAGAGGTGAGTTGACCAGTTCCCTTCCGCGCTGTCTTTGTTTATTTTAACTCAAGGGCAGTCAGGTACCCATTTACAGCTGGGTAGATTGCAACGTGATGCTGCCGTGTTTCGAACCCGGTACCTTTGTCGCGAGAGATCAGCGCTCTAACCAGTGGCGGATCTACTATGAAACTAATGAAGCTTAAGCTTCAGGGCCCCTAATCCCGGAGGGGCCCCAAAAGCGACTTTAGTCCATGTCGTGAAGTCTGATTCACAACACGTCATTCATACCCCAACGGTACCCATACTTTATAACAGTGTATGCTAGACGGACCAATGAATGGCCTCTTTATTCATGTTGTTTACAAACGTCTTAGGCATTCAACATGGCAGTCTCAAATCTGTGTAAACCAGTTGGGGATGGAATTAAATTATAGGACTATGAGCGAAGTACCGCAAGAAAGAGGTCAGTAATTTAATAATAGGAATGTTGCTTGATAAGTAGGTGTAAAGACTTCTACGATATCCAGGATATCTTATATTTTAAATAATATTAACCCCCCTCGTGACAGTCCACATTGCTTAAAAATCTTTGGTCTACTGTATGAGAAAAGGGTTTAAAAAATATATATATTAATAATATAGTGTAATTCAATACAAAATAATAGTTAAAATAAAAATTAAAAGGTTATTAAAGTATCATGTAGACTAGCCGTAAACGAAAAAACGCTTTCTCAGAAAGTAGACCTACATTTTTTTCCTTTCAAAGCACGCGACAAAAGTCGCACGACTCAAATTGATTAATTTTTTGTTGTACATACGAGTATTTTAACAATCCCAAAGTTTGAGAGTCAGTAGCATAGATGTTGTAAAGGTGGAGTGTCGCGGTAAGCTGGCTGTTCTGCTGTGGCTAATGTAATTTTTGTCCCTTTTTAACAGAGGCCAAGACCCTAGAGGAATAACAATGAGTTCACGAAAGTACTTAAGTGTATACCAAAAACGCAAACTCAAGGAAAAGCGATCCGACGAAATCTCTAAATGTCAAAAACTAACAAACTATTTGGCAATGTCAAGTTTGTCAACACCTACAGTTGAAACAAGCCAAGCAAACACCATTGAAGCCACTGATAGTGCACAAACTGTGGGAGCTCTTTCTAGCAATATACAACCCACTGATGACGCTTTTGATACAGATGACAGTGGTCAACATGAAAGTACCACAGAATAAGCAGAGACTGAGCAAAAACATGAAACGGGAAGCAAATTCAGTGATTTCAAAGAATACAGTGACCTCGAAAACTGGCCCATAACAGTTGATAATGATTTCATACAGAATTGTTTAATGCAAGACATAGGTTTTTAATAAAAAACAGATGATGTATATACCGAATCAAGCAGGGTTTACAAGGAGCAAAACAGAACTTTCTCAAACAAATATTTTGAAAAAAGATTGAAAAATGGCCAGACTGTGATGAGATCCTTGTTAGTTTACTCAAAGAGCAAAGGCTGTATATACTGTTTTGTTTGCAAACTCTTTTCTAAATGTCAAACATCACTTACAACAGGTGGGTTTTCTGACTGGATGAATGTACTCAGAACTCTGGAGAACCATGAAGACAGCATGGAACATAAGAGGGCGATGTTGTGTTGGATAACAAGAAAGTCAAATAAAAATACTGTGGATCAGCAACTTGAAGAACAGATGACAAAAACCAAACAGTACTATTTTGAAGTACTGAAAAGAGTTGTAGCTGTTATAAAGTTTTTAAGTGAAAGAGGTTTGGCATTTAGAGGTCATGAGGAGAAGTGGGGCTCACCAAATAATGGAAACTTCATGGGGGCCATTGAACTTATTGCAGAATTCGACCCATTTTTACGTGAACATCTCGAGAAATGTAAAAATTGAAAAAGTAAATGCTAACCTATCCAAAACCGTATAAGAAGAATTGATAGAAATTATGGGAAAACATGTGCAAGATGAAATTGTGAATCAAATCAACAACCTAGACACCAAATACTACTCTATTATTGTTGACTCTACGCCTGACCTGACACATGTTGACCAGCTGGTAATTGTGGTTCGATACTGCTATAATGGAAAACCTTGTGAGAGATTTTTAACATTTTTACCGATAGAAAACCATTCATCCACGACCTTGTTCAATAAAATACAACAAGTCCTGGGTGAACATAAGTTTTCACTTGAAAATATCCGTGCTCAGTCCTACGATAATGCATCTAACATGAAGGGCCCGAAGAAAGGGCTGCAAGCACTCTTTAAAAACATTAACAGGTACGCAGACTATGTACCATGTGCAGCCCATTCACTTAACCTTGTTGGAGAAAAGGCAGTGTCTACTGTACCTGAAGTTGTTGACTATTTTGGCATTTTGCAGGAGCTGTATGTTTTCTTTTCTGGATCTCCACGAAGATGGGGGATTTTAAACACACAGGGCAATCTACATTTTTCTCTAAAGAGCTTAAGTGTAACTAGATGGTCTGCACACTATGAAGCAGTCCGGGCAATTAAAAATGGATATATTTGTATTTTACAAACTGTCAAACATATTTTTGAAGACTCAGAAGAGAAGCCTGAATGTAAACGAGATGCAACGAATTTATACAACAAGTTGATACAGCTGGAATATGCTATTTTAACAGTCGTTTGGGAAGAAGTGCTGGAGCGTTTCAACAAAACAAGTAAGAAACTCCAAACCCCTGGTTTTGATGTATTTGAAGGTTATCTTCTGCTTTCATCTTTACTTTCGTTTGTTAAAGAACTCAGAGAAAATTCAGCCGATAGGATTGCACACTATGAATCAGAAGCAAAAGGTTTGTGTGAAGATATCACTTCAAGTTATTCTGATGATTCCATACGCATTGTTACAAGGAAATTTTCAGATGGAACAAGTGGTATTGCTTCTCTGAGAGAAGCTGACAAATTTAGGATAGAAGTTCTATATCAACTCTATGACTGCTTGATAATCCAGTTACACAAGAGGATAGACCCATATGAGCAGATTGCGAAAAGGTTCAAGTTCCTCTCAGCATTGGTGAACAATTCTGAAATTGATGAGGACAGTATTAAACTTATAATATCGTATTACAAAGATTATATTGACCACAAATTAGTAAACGAGTGTTATCAGTTCAAAGAATATGTGCACCTTAGGAAATCATAGAACACAGAAGAAAACACGCCATCTAAAATGCAATGCGCAGAAGTTCTTCAGCTTATTTGTGAGCAACACCTAATTGAAGTGTTCCCCAATATTACTACTGCGCTTAAGCTGTACTTGACAATGCCCATCGCGAGCTGTGAAGAAGAAAGGAATTTTTCAAAGCTATCCTTAGAAAATGACATTGCAAGGAAGCTCCTATATAACAAAACTGTACGTGAATATGTTGCTAGAAAAAACAGAAATACGAGTATTTTGTCAAATGTGTTTCATGTAGTATGTTCTGGTAAGTTTAACTTTTCCTTCTGAGCACAAATCTCTTATGGATACACCTTGTCAGCCTTGTTTTTTAACAAATGTATTAAAATATTTTATATTTTCATCATTGCTAATTTTCCTTATCTTATAATTTTCTTGGTATGTCTTCAACAAACTAATTCTGAATGATGGAGGCAATCATTAAAATAGTTTTTCATTCATTTGTCTTCAGTTTTTAAATGTGTGTTGTTGTGGATCTACTATAAGGGGCCCCTCCAAGAGTTCAAGCTTCAGGGCCCCCAAAATGTAGATCCACCACTGGCTCTAACCACTGTCAGTCGGAAGCTACAGAACAACAGGACAGTAAAATCCTATTAGCTACTTCTCTTTATAACAGACAAACATAAACACAGGCACATAAACACAGGCACATACCTATTTCAGCTGTAAGTCACAATACCAACCATACCACACACAGCCACATACCTATTTCAGCTGTCAGTCACAGTACCAACCATACCACACACAGGCACATACCTATTTCAGCTGTAAGTCACAGTACCAACCATACCACACACAGGCACATACCTATTTCAGCTGTAAGTCACAGTACCAACCATACCACACACACAGGCACATATCTATTTCAGCTGTAAGTCACAGTACCAACCATACCACACAGACCTATGCGCCAATGTTTATCTGCGGTTCTCGTGCCAAGAATCACCGGGAACATCATCCAACACTATTAGGTCCCCATGCCCCCCATTGCCTGTTTTCGCGTACTAACAGTAATAAGCCAAGTCCGCCAATTTTTCACAAGACTTGTGTAGGGTAGTTTGTTCAAATAGTTTCTGGCAGCCGACGATATATAAAAAAAAAAAGTTGCCTCGTTTTGGCGAGGCGCGCGCCCTGTTCAGCCTAGACACAGGGCCCGTCGTTTATATTATGGCGCACGTCCTTACAAAAGACCCTGTGGTTCTCAACGTGGGTCATATGCCCCCCACTCCCAGTGCGCCATGCCATATTTCTAGGGGGCCACAGTAAGGTGGTAAAGTACCTGGGGGCCACAGAAGCAAATGAGGATCAGAAGCAGGACATGAGCAAATAATGGCTGAGAACTCCTGCATTAGCCGACGACATAATAGGTGGGACAGAAACCAAATAAAAGTTAACTGGCTGGGGAAGGACCGGTAAAGTACTTCAAAGGGAAGTAACAGTGTCTGAAAGAAAACTTTTTTAGAAATAGACTGTAGGGAGCTGTAACTCAAATGCTACCTATAAACTCGTCATCACACCTAAAGGTCTTTTATATTTGGACATGCGCCCTAATATAACCGACTAGGTTGAACGGGACTCGCCTTGCCAAAACGAGCATTGGCCCTATTTGTGTGTACCAAAAATAGTTTTCAATTCGAAGTTCGAATTAATGACAAAGCTTATATTACTGAGCTCGCAAGTCCGCTCTTCCACTGCTTTGCAGCCTCTTAATTCGAAGGGTCATCAGCCCTCACTTTCAGTCACCGACATGGGCGTACGAAGGAAACGAGAAATGCAAAGATCAGTGGCATCTATTCCGATTGATATTCACGGGTCTTTTTAAGAACTTCGGCACAACTCTTTAATCTGTTGACCGATCCAACCTATGAAGGTATTTCTCGAAGCTATCAAAGTTTATCTACATTTAAGATTTTAATTCCTGCCTTCCCTTGCTAGGTTCTGCCGGAGACATTAAACTTAAACCTTGTCATAACTGGTGGCAGATTTATTACGATTACTGTTTATATCCATTTATTAAAATCTGTGTAATAAAGACGTTATTAACGCCAACGATGAGCGGCGTCAAACGAGTTTGCAAAGTGAAGAGTCTGGAGGAAAGGTACAACGGCACCAGCTTTACTTCAAATTTATGAACCAATATAAGTTTTTCTAGCTTTACTTCAAATTTATGAACCAATATAAGTTTTACTAGCTTCACTTATATGATTAAAAACAAAAGTTCTGACTAGTCTTTTCGCGACAACTTTAAGAATAAATCAATAATAATGATGTTAACCATCCCAAAACTTACACGTGTTCATATGATATTGGCTTTTTTTTTCCTTCCGAGGAATGAAATCGATCGAACAAAGATAATCAGTTCAATGCAAAATTCAATTCTTGAACATAAATCGTACGTAGTTCGAATTTTCTGGTGATACATCTTCAAATTCCAATTAACATTCACTCTGTGTGTCTTTGCGCGAACGCACGCGTTTGCATTTGTATGCATGATGATGATGGTGTGTGTGTATGTGTGTGTGTAAAAAAAAAGCTAACAGCAACGTCACTGTACAAAATAATAAACTGCAGGAATGATAAATATCCGTGTCTTCGTCAGCCAATAAACAAAATAAAATAATTTAAAAAAAAAAAACAACAACAAGAGAAATGTAACTTCTGCATTCGTCCTGAAAAGGACGTTGGTTACGTTGTGTCGCCGTTTACGGCGTAGCTGCGATATTTGCGCCTTTCGGCCCGACACATCCGATTTCAGCGTGACATTTTTTGGGACCGGGTTTGCCTTCCCTTTTCGATCCTACTCTCTCGGCCAGACTGCAGTGATGCAGCCCTGTTTCCGGGACCACCACTTGGAAGTGGAGTAGTGTCTTGGTCAGCTCTTGTTCGCTGACCCTGACGCAAGCAGTCAAGCTATGGGTCGCCGACTGCATTCATCTCGTTTGCTGCGTCTTCGGTCCCAGAAATGTAACAATCAACACACAGAAAAGTACTTATCTGGCCATGTGTGTAGAAATCACCAAAGTGTCACAAATAGAAATCTACCAACTATAAGGTGAATTTCCTCCACCTCTCCTACCCCCAACCCCCTTCCCTCCCTCCCCTCAACCAATGTTTCTGGTTAAGTGACACAGCTGACGTTCAGCTTATTAGAACAGAAAAGTAAACAGTAGCTTCTGCTTGGACGCTACAATTGTGGCTTTTGTAAAGTAATATGAATATCATCAGAACAATCAATTCTTAAACCAAAGATGACACCAAACTAGATCGTAACATACGTCGTCTGCAAAAGAAGCGTTTCAACTCCTACCAAACGGGTTAGCCCAATTTGGTCGCTACTGCCATGCAGTGGTCGTTATCCGAAAAAACTTCGATCAATAAACTGCTGAAGCCGGTCATTATGTAGTTTATGAAAATATTAACTTAAACAAAAAACATGCAGATTATATGCGAAGTATGAATAATGATTACTGTATATCCAAGTCATGTAGAATCTACGATACTTCAGTTTGAAACTGACCAGAATTTGTCGACTAAAAGTATCCAATCGGATGTGAATACAACAGACATAACTAGCACTAGTAAAATTTCCCCTGGATATTATTATGGAATAATCAGCTGGTGCAGCTGATATGTAATATAAATTGTGCTTCGTTTGTTGTCCGATATATCCGCTTCCATCGAGTAACAACGCACACATGGCTCATTTACTTTCGGCCTAGCGCTGATGTCTGTCTAGAAAAGAAGCATCGAACCGAAGGTGGTCTTAAAAATGTTACAAAATGTATGCTACATTAATGATATATGTTAAATATTTATATTTAAAAGAGGCGCTGATTTCTTTGGATCATTGAGAAGAAAGAACCGTATAAACTTTTAATAAAAGCAACTGAAATCCGGCAGCGTATGCCTTCACTGAAGGTATGAGCGTTCTTCATATTCAAAAGAAAATGTAGGCGTACCATAATTTATCACCATGACACGCATTTAAATTAAAAAAATACACGTAGACATAACATAAACACAAAAAAGGACATTGAAAAAAAAATTACTGTACACCTAGCTTTATCGACTTAGCAAGTTCTCGACACAAGCGTGAATTAGAGGACTGACACCTGCTTCTTAAGTAGAAACTGTTGGAACAGCGTTGGGCTCGAATCCTTATTAGCGAAAAGCAGTTACATTGTTTATCAATCTCATGGTTTCTGACACACTTACATTGTTCTGGCGTAAGGTCATAACACTTTGCTGAAAACCATAACGGACAGAAGATCTGAAGACAAACGTGCATTAGGCCATCGGATCGATATATTGGACGAAATCGGTCATACACCCGTTTTATTCATTTCAACTAACCAGGCATTCCTACACGTTTGCTGAATTGATGTAGCAATAAATCGACCACACAAAAACAAATTCCCTAGTGATGAACTGGGCTATTAAACGAGCCCAGCAATAAACAGAAAACACAAAAAAACAGCTATTATATCAATAAAATGAACAAAACAAACAACACCTGTGAATTAACTGAGTACAACCAATTATCCAAGCAACTGTTATTCCACTGAATAAATATTAGACAAACATTAAGGTATGTCTTCAGGCACTGGTAAGAAATAAAGAAGTAGAAAACCAGACAACAGAAAAACAACAGACGTGAGTGGCTTACCCAGGACTCGAACCCTGGACCTTCCGTGCGACAACCCCGCCTAGCTATGCAAGCGAATCACACTATCCTCCCTGCCATCTAGACATCACCAATAAATGATGCTTCGATGACGGGTCATTAGTGCGACCCGCAACACATAACACCGGAAGTTTACCATGGGCAGTCCAGCCCATTAATGACGCAATCACTTCTGTTGTTCCCCTATTATACAGTATAGGTCAGTCCACACAAGACAAAGCAGTAATCCTAGCACTTCAGTGAATACAACAAAAAAACATAGTTTCGCCTTACGAACGCTGACATTTGACATTCACAAGTGCCAGACAAGAATGGCTACTCAGAATCTCCAGGTATCCATACATGACGCTGTAAAGTAATTGATTGTCCCAGAGCACACCGTTGACCGTACTTTATCACAGTGGAATAATACAAATCATGAGCTTCATCATCACCATCCTTCAACTCTCCTAGGAACATAGGCCTTCAACAAACGTAAGCCAGGTCTTCCTGCGCCGTGCTTTTAGCTCAAGGTCTTTCCATGTCTTTTTAACGTCTTATATGTCTGCCTTCAGATATCTTTTTCGTGTGTTCCTCGGCTTCGCCTCTACCTCTCTTTCCCTGGGGATTCTAGAACAAGGACGGCCCGGTAATGTTATCAACTGGTTTCCTCAATGTCAGCGACCCATAGCTTGACTGCTTGCGTCAGGGTCAGCGAACCAGAGCTGACCAAGACCCTACTCCACCTCCAAGTGGTGGTCCTGGAAACAGGCTGCATCACTGTAGTCTAGCTGAGAGAGTAGGGATCGAAGAGGGAAGGCAAACCCGGTCCCAAAAAATGCCGTGCTGAAGTCGGATGTGTTGACCGAAAGGCGCAGATATCGCAGCTCCGGTGTAAACAGACACAACGCAACCAACGTCCTTTTCAGGACGAACGAGGAAGAAGAAGATATCCAGTTCCAGCGTCTTCTTCTCACCTACTGTTTCCCAATGGAGTGAATATAGCCAAAGGGACCCGAAAGAAGAGCACAGAATAGTAACACTGCATCCTACCCCGAATGCTGTAAGAGGCGACTAAGGCGGGATGAGCATAGGGTCGGTCACCTAATCCTGTAAAAAACATTCTTCAAACCAAAAACTTCAGTGGAACAACAATGCTGACCTCAAATTCGCCTGGCACATTTATCACGGTAGCAAATAAGTGAACAAATGTCGTGAGAAATTCTAATCCACATATATAAATTAAAAAGTAAAGGTACAGCCTAACACATAAATTCAATAAAAGGAAAGAAGAACGGTAAAGAACAGTGCTGTCACAATGACTGTACTCGAGATCCCCCTTTTTATGCTTCGTCTGCATATTCTCACGCTTTCACGTTGATAGTAAAGCCTACTGCATCAATACACGCTTTCTACAATAACACTGTACTGCATTTCTAAGAAAAACCTTGAGATACGCAAGCTGATTAATGACCTAAATTAATACTAGCATTAATTACACTACGTTACCATAAACGAACGGACAGATGGACTTAGGATAGAAAGAAAGGGGGGGGGGGGGGGCTGAAAGCCGGGACGCATGCAACACTAACACGCGTCTCGCTATACAATTAATGCCATCACGCGTGTAAGGCCACAAGCACTAACTTTTTTCAAATCGACAGTGAAAAAAAAAACACTACCCATACGAGAGTTAGGTTTAAAAACCTGAAAAATGCTTATTAGGAAATATGACATTATACTGGTTTACGTTTGAAAGCATGACAGTACAGCAGACACCATAAAGTTTGGAAGTGAGGAGGTGGCAACAGCACGACTATCCTAGAAGAAAATACATATTTTGAACGCAGCCCCTTAGCCCCATTAAATTTATATATTTGGGTTCCTTAGGACTTGCTGACAAAGAATATGTTAAACGTTACGTAAATAGTCTAGGAATTAACAAATTATAGCCAAAAGAAAATAGTGAGGGTGTCAGACAACACTAAATAATAATCGCACAGTGGCATGTTTTGGAACCACTATTTTACGGGAAATGGGCCACCATGTAAAATCCTATTTGATTGGATAGAAGTAAATGTAAGGCTAAACACGATTAGTCGGGCTACAAATACTAATTTTGTTGTTGTTAGGGGAAACAGTAGTAGAGGTACTTTTTTTGAAAAGCTGTGTAAACATGGCACGATTGGTTAGACCCGCCAATATAGTCAATTAGAAGCGTCAGTTCAGCACCACATTTTCAAATAAACTTTCTAAAGCAACAGTGCGTTGAGATTCAGCTTATATTTTTCTAAATAAAAGCCTGAGACAGCGGCAGGTCGGATTTTGTGCCATATTCCTTGCCAGTCAACGTAATTGTGTATTATTTCCATGAATTGTGGCAAGCTTGAAATATTTGATATCTTTTTAATGAAAATTGAATGTAAATTGATAATTTATGTCTGTATATGTGTGTGGTTCAGTAGCGAACATGAGTCAAGGCCTATATAGTGCTCCAACCTGAACAGAAGGTGTCGGAGAAAAGTAAAACTGCATGGAATTGCCAAACAGTACACTGACACCTATCTTATTGACTAGAAAGAACTAATGCTGGAATTGCAGAGGCGTAGTAACCATTAGGGAGGAGTATACTGGTGTAAATTGTTTCAGATGAAAATAGCAGTTGGCCTACCGCTCTGAACTCAGTGTTTGTTATGTATTGTGTTCAGTCTGGAAATAGATTATAAATTAGTTCTGAAATAGGAGGTACAACCTTCTTGTTTCAGGGACTGTGGTCCTATGTTATTGAAGCAGCACCTGGTCTGAGCTTTGCTGAATCTAGAGGCTGACAGCATACTCCTGGGTCCAGATAGCGACCAGTGAGGTGTCTCCAGAACACAGGGAAGCTATCGAGCAGAGGAGTCTTTTCCTGCCGCCATCACGAAAGATAAGCTTCTGTGGCCAGAGGAGCTCAACATTATGTGTCCCCCTCAAAACTTGACATTATAGTAAAACAGAGGGTCAATACATTGTTTAAATTGATAGGAACGGTGAAGTTTCCCCATACTATTTCCAAGATAAACAAACACTTGAAGTCATGATGACAAATAACAACATAGCTTGAAAAACAAAACCAGTATTACCTCATAGTACTACTACACAACTGACACACATAGGATAATACTAATACAATATGTCACTACAAGGTTCATATTTATAAATGATGTACATATAAATTGTGATTACATTTGATTGTGATTCCTGGTTCACTGTGTAGTTGAATCAGGATATATATTAGTGAAAGTAATTAATACATATATATTTGAACTTTTACCATTGACTCAATTAAGACAGTCTTATAGAGTGTTAAATGTGTGTGAGTGTCACAGTGTTGTCAAGTGTGGTGGAATAAATTAAATTGTTTATCTGTCTGTTGTTGTTGTGACTTACACTTCATCATTTACATAACCCTAGACATTTAACGTAGTCATCACAATATTCCAGAATAATTCTGACTGAGGTATAAATGTGGTAGCAAGTAAGGTTATCTGTAAAACACTACACCTATTAGATACAGATACCTTCACAGCTGATCTGTCAGTACACTAAATCCCCTATAAATATTTATAACATCCCACTTTACCACATATATTGGGGTCTCGCTCCCGGGATTTTGAATCTTTCCCTATTATAAATATTGGGGGTAATTCACTTCAGGGAATAATAAAAATTTTAAAAGGTATCCTTGGGTGGAATTAAATAAGGTTGAGCTCTCAGTGCCTGTGGTGTCCTTGGATAAGTAATTACAGATTGTATTGTTTAGTTAGACATTACATACATTTACCTGTTAGAAAATGGCCGACTTGGCAAAATTTCGATCTGCTGCTGTGCAGACTGCAAAAGAGTTAGGAATGGACGGGCAAATTATGATTGCTTATGTCACTGCTGAATGTGACAAATATATTGAACGGGAAGAAAGAAGATTAGAAAAAGAGGCCGAAAGAAAGTTAAAGGCTGAAAAGGAAATTAAGAAGTTACAATTTGAGGCTGAGGCTGAGACTAAGAGGTTGCAGATTGAGGCTGACAAAGAGGCTAAAGCATTGGAGGCAGATAAGGAGATTAAAAGGCTCCAGTTGGAAGAGAAAAAGGTAGAAAGGGAAGCCGAGGAAAGAAGACAGGCTGCAGAGAGGGAAGCAGAAAAGGAGAAGAGATTACAAAGGGAGCACGAGTTACGACTAAGGGAATTTGAGTTTCAAGGCCATGCTCCTGAAAATGGTGCCAGTCCCTTTACCTCCGATGCTACTGCTAGTCAGGGAGCCTCAACCTCAGCTATGAACTTTCATTTAGATCATTTTGTTGAGAAAGACGATGATATTGAGAGCTATCTAAATAGATATGAACTATTAGCTACCACGTATGGGTTAGAAAGAGAAAGGTGGAGCTTAAAGTTATCTCAAGGGCTTCGTGGGGCAGCTTATGAAGTTTTTGCCAAAATGAACAGAGGTGATCAAGAAAATTATGACATGCTAAAGCAGGCTCTTTTGTTAAGATATGAAAAGAACGCAGAATTTTATAGAAAAAAATTTAGGAATGCTAAACTACTGTCAGGTGAAACCTATCACCAGTTCTCTGCACGGTTAGAGACATACTTGGAGAAATGGACGTCTCTGGGGAAAACCCAAGATCTTAAGGAAATGGTCCTTATAGAACAACTAAGAGAGTCCATGGCTCCAGATCTGAGAAAGTTTCTCATGGAACAAGGTGCAGAGAGACTGGGTGAGTTATTAAATGTTGCAGAAAGGTATCAGGCGGCTCAGGCAGAGGTATCAGGTAACAAAAAGAAACAGGTGGAAAATTTTAGGGCACCACAGAACTTTAATAAATTTGATCCTAGAGATCAAAACAAAGGTAAGCACCAGTTTGATAGGCCACGGTATGACAATAAAAATAAAACCCCACAATTCGATGAAAGGAAATATGATGAAAGAAAAACTTTCAACCAAGGAAAGAGATGGTGTAAAAATTGTAAGATGAACAATCATGATACTGACCATTGTAGAAGGAAACCTCCTCATTGCGCTGCTATGACATCTGGGAAAAAGGAAAAAAAGGTCAAACCTGCGGAACTACAGGAACCATACCATCCCCCAGTGTGTGAAGATGTCATCTGTAATGGTGTCACCATAAGGTGTTTATATGATACAGGTTTAGATTATGATTCCGTTGTGAGTTCTCACCTGGTGCAGGCAGATCAATACACCACAGAAACAGTGGAGATTCAAACTGCAACCAAGGATGTAGCTACCATGACACTTCCCGTCGCCCGGATAAAGGTGAAAACGCGATATGTGGAAGGAATCATAAAAGCAGCAGTGATAAATGAGCCAATCTACCCTCTGATATTGGGGTGTAGATATGTCTTCTTGGGGAATCCCAAGAGACCTGTGATATTGGCAACAGTGCAGACCAGATCACAGTCTAAAAAGGAGGAGGATAATCCAATAAATACTCATCCAGATGAGATGAGGAAGGCACAGGCGGAGGACAAGACACTCAAGCCGTGTTTCAAGAAGTTGCCCAAATCTCATACACCTCCAGGCAAGGGAGAATTTTATATGAAGAACAAACTGATTTATAGGAAGGCTGGATCTGAATCCAATGGTCACGGACAGCTGGTCCTTCCCACTTCATATAGGACTAAAGTGTTGGAGCTAGGGCATGCGATTCCCTTCAGTGGTCATATGGGGATCAGCGCAACAGGACAGCGAATAGCTTGTCACTATTTCTGGCCAGGGATAACTGAAGATATCAAACGATATGTAAAATCCTGTCCAGAGTGCCAACGAGTAGCACCTAAGCATTGGACTGCACCAGCAACTCTGGGGGAAATGCCCATAGTGGGAACACCCTTTGAGAGAGTTGCTGTGGATCTTGTGGGACCTCTCACTCGAACTAAGAGAAGGAACAGCTACATTCTGACTCTGGTGGACACTTGTTCTATGTGGGGAGAGGCGGTAGCCCTGTCATCGATTGATTCTAGCATGTGGCAGAGGCATTACTCACAATTTTCACAAGGTTAGGCTTTCCCAATCAAATCTTGACTGATAATGGCTCTCAGTTCAAGGGGAAACTAACTGAAGAAGTTTTCAGGATCTTCCAGGCCAAACACTTCCATTGTAGTGTGTACCACCCCCAAGGGAACGGCCAAGTGGAAAGATTTAATGGCACGTTGATGTCAATCCTGAGAAAGTTGGCACACGAAAAACCAGATACGTGGGACCAGTACCTTCACGCCGCCCTCTTTGCTTATCGGGAGGTACCCCATAGTTCAACCGGAATGGCCCCGGCAACATTATTATTTGGAAGGCCAATAAAAGGTCCACTGGAAGCGCTGTTAAGAACGTGGACTGATGAAAAGGCAGAGGAAAATATTACATCCTCATACCAATATGTGAATGAGCTGACCACTCGTTTAAAAACTGGCTGGAAACTTGCCAATGAAAATTTGAAACAAGCCACTTTCATCATTTGAATATCCATTACACCCCTGTGAGACAGCGGCACAGGTGAAAATCAGTACACATTTAACGAAAACTCAGAAAGAGAGAGTGCAACAGGTTCTAGATAATCATACAGAGGTGTTAACAGACCGACCGGGGCATACAAACTTATTGGAATATGATATGAAACTGATAGACCCCACACCTGTCTGTATGAAACCCTATTCGATTCCTTTTGCTAAGGAGAAAGCTTTGAAGGAAGAGATAGACTATTTGTTGAAGGAAGGAATTATTTCACACAGTGAATCTTCGTATAGTTCCAGTGTTGTACTCTTAAGGAAACCCTCTGGAGAACATAGACTCTGTATAGATTACAGGAGACTGAATGCTATTACAGAAGGACAGGTGGATCCATTGCCGGATACAAATCAGTTGTTTGCCAGACTAAATAAAGCTAAATATTTCTCAAAAGTGGATCTGAGTAAAGGATACTATCAGATTCCAGTAAAGCCTGAGGTTAGACCATACCTAGCGTTTAGTACCTCAGAGGGACACTATGAGTTTAACAGATTGCCATTTGGATTGAAGAATGCACCTAGTGTCTTCTCTAGAATGATGAGAAAATTATTGGACCCTCTGAATAATCCATGCATCACAAATTTCATGGATGATATCCTTATAGCAACAGAAACATTTGAGGAACACATTGACTCTCTGAACATGCTGTTTAATCGACTTAGGGAAGCGAATTTGACAGCCCGACCAACCAAATGTTGCGTTGGATGTAAAGAATTAGAATTTTTGGGACACACAATCCATCAGGGAAACATGACCCCTGACCCCAAGAATTTAGAGAAACTAAAGAAAGCCCCGAGACCACAAACCAAGAAAGACGTGAGATCCTTTGTCTCATTATGTGGTTTCTACCAAAAGTATATCAAAAACTTTAATTCCATATGTGCACCGTTAACTGATTTGACACGTAAAGGACATCCAGATCGAATTACATGGACTCCACAACGCGAATTTGCTTACCAGGAATTGAAGGAAAAGCTCACAAGTAAACCTATTTTGAAATTACCTGACTTAAGTCAAGAATTCATTATAAGGACGGATGCCAGTAATATTGGGTTAGGTGCGACTCTGCTACAGAAATCAGATGCATTGGATGGGGAATTGCCCAATGGGCTGATCTATGCTAGCAGAAAGTTGAATAAAGCTGAAACCAATTACTCAACTAGCGAAAAAGAATGTCTTGCAGTAATATGGGCGATAAAGAAATTCAATATTTATCTGTATGGGAACGCATTTAAGTTGCAAACGGATCACAAACCCTTGTCGTTTCTAGCGCAGGCTAGACATGAAAATTCTAGATTACTCCATTGGTCATTACTGATGCAGCCATATGAGTTTAGCATAGAGTATATAAGTGGAAAAACAAATCTGGGAGCGGATTTTTTAAGCCGCCATCCGTGTGATGAGAATCACCCTAAGCCCCAGGAAGGATAATAAATTTCTCTATGTGTATATAGAATTACAGACTGACATATAACGTCTGTTTCAAGTGGGGAGAATTTGTCGTGAGAAATTCTAATCCACATATATAAATTAAAAAGTAAAGGTACAGCCTAACACATAAATTCAATAAAAGGAAAGAAGAATGGTAAAGAACAGTGCTGTCACAATGACTGTACTCGAGATCCCCCTTTTTATGCTTCGTCTGCATATTCTCACGCTTTCACGTTGATAGTAAAGCCTACTGCATCAATACACGCTTTCTACAATAACACTGTACTGCATTTCTAAGAAAAACCTTGAGATACGCAAGCTGATTAATGACCTAAATTAATACTAGCATTAATTACACTACGTTACCATAAACGAACGGACAGATGGACTTAGGATAGAAAGAAAGGGGGGCTGAAAGCCGGGACGCATGCAACACTAACACGCGTCTCGCTATACAATTAATGCCATCACGCGTGTAAGGCCACAAGCACTAACTTTTTTCAAATCGACAGTGATAAAAAACACTACCCATACGAGAGTTAGGTTTAAAAACCTGAAAAATGCTTATTAGGAAATATGACATTATACTGGTTTACGTTTGAAAGCATGACAGTACAGCAGACACCATAAAGTTTGGAAGTGAGGAGGTGGCAACAGCACGACTATCCTAGAAGAAAATACATATTTTGAACGCAGCCCCTTAGCCCCATTAAATTTATATATTTGGGTTCCTTAGGACTTGCTGACAAAGAATATGTTAAACGTTACGTAAATAGTCTAGGAATTAACAAATTATAGCCAAAAGAAAATAGTGAGGGTGTCAGACAACACTAAATAATAATCGCACAGTGGCATGTTTTGGAACCACTATTTTACGGGAAATGGGCCACCATGTAAAATCCTATTTGATTGGATAGAAGTAAATGTAAGGCTAAACACGATTAGTCGGGCTACAAATACTAATTTTGTTGTTGTTAGGGGAAACAGTAGTAGAGGTACTTTTTTTGAAAAGCTGTGTAAACATGGCACGATTGGTTAGACCCGCCAATATAGTCAATTAGAAGCGTCAGTTCAGCACCACATTTTCAAATAAACTTTCTAAAGCAACAGTGCGTTGAGATTCAGCTTATATTTTTCTAAATAAAAGCCTGAGACAGCGGCAGGTCGGATTTTGTGCCATATTCCTTGCCAGTCAACGTAATTGTGTATTATTTCCATGAATTGTGGCAAGCTTGAAATATTTGATATCTTTTTAATGAAAATTGAATGTAAATTGATAATTTATGTCTGTATATGTGTGTGGTTCAGTAGCGAACATGAGGCAAGGCCTATATAGTGCTCCAACCTGAACAGAAGGTGTCGGAGAAAAGTAAAACTGCATGGAATTGCCAAACAGTACACTGACACCTATCTTATTGACTAGAAAGAACTAATGCTGGAATTGCAGAGGCGTAGTAACCATTAGGGAGGAGTATACTGGTGTAAATTGTTTCAGATGAAAATAGCAGTTGGCCTACCGCTCTGAACTCAGTGTTTGTTATGTATTGTGTTCAGTCTGGAAATAGATTATAAATTAGTTCTGAAATAGGAGGTACAACCTTCTTGTTTCAGGGACTGTGGTCCTATGTTATTGAAGCAGTCTGAGCTTTGCTGAATCTAGAGGCTGACAGCATACTCCTGGGTCCAGATAGCGACCAGTGAGGTGTCTCCAGAACACAGGGAAGCTATCGAGCAGAGGAGTCTTTTCCTGCCGCCATCACTAAAGATAAGCTTCTGTGGCCAGAGGAGCTCAACATTATGTGTCCCCCTCAAAACTTGACATTATAGTAAAACAGAGGGTCAATACATTGTTTAAATTGATAGGAACGGTGAAGTTTCCCCATACTATTTCCAAGATAAACAAACACTTGAAGTCATGATGACAAATAACAACATAGCTTGAAAAACAAAACCAGTATTACCTCATAGTACTACTACACAACTGACACACATAGGATAATACTAATACAATATGTCACTACAAGGTTCATATTTATAAATTATGTACATATAAATTGTGATTACATTTGATTGTGATTCCTGGTTCACTGTGTAGTTGAATCAGGATATATATATTAGTGAAAGTAATTAATACATATATATTTGAACTTTTACCATTGACTCAATTAAGACAGTCTTATAGAGTGTTAAATGTGTGTGAGTGTCACAGTGTTGTCAAGTGTGGTGGAATAAATTAAATTGTTTATCTGTCTGTTGTTGTTGTGACTTACACTTCATCATTTACATAACCCTAGACATTTAACGTAGTCATCACAATATTCCAGAATAATTCTGACTGAGGTATAAATGTGGTAGCAAGTAAGGTTATCTGTAAAACACTACACCTATTAGATACAGATACCTTCACAGCTGATCTCAGTCAGTACACTAAGTCCCCTATAAATATTTATAACATCCCACTTTACCACAACAAAGGTAACGAAATCATACACAAACCATTTAAATACTGCTATACTACCAAAAATAAAACACTACATATGAGATACTACGAACAACACAACACTAGAGGTGACGACGAACTGTGGAACTACAACAACAACTGCCTTATTTTACCACATTCTTTGAGGTCACAAAAGGACCTGGTTGTGGGGTCTTAAAAGACAGGCGTAGGAACAAGCTACGGGAATACCTTTGTAACGTTTGTGTGTAAATGTGTTAGTTGGAATGCGAATGTTGGCCACTTAGTATATACAACTAACAAGCATAGTGACACACTACACAACATGCAAAACGTGTGTACTGTAATGATGTACCAAATACAAAAACGTGTACGTTTATATAATAAGCTGTTTTTAAAATGCATAGAGCGTAAGGCAGACACCCCCCCCCCCCCCCACACACAAAGGGAGATAAAGTAATTTGCATTAATATGTAAAGGGAGATAAAAGTGATTTGCATTATTATGCAATTACGTGTAGTTCCCCGACCGTCTGAGAAGAGAGAGAGAGAGAGAGAGAGAGAGAGAGAGAGAGAGAGAGAGAGAGAGAGAGAGAGAGAGAGAGAGAGAGAGAGAGAGAGAGAGAGAGACGGAACAGAACCATTGCTCGCAGCAGACATGTTTTAACAAACAACTATGATAGGTTCTGCATGGGTTATCACCCTCATCGCGTAAAACAGACTGCTGCAGAAGCCGCCACTGTGGAAACACACGAAAAGCCCTTCGCGCAATGTGTGGGGGGAGGGGGCACTGTAGTTCTCTCACGGATGGAGAATTATCATTAAGGGGTCGTCCACATATGACGTCCTGCAATTTTGACCATTTTACCCCCCCCCCCCCCCCCCCCCCCCAAAAAAAAAAAGTAGGCCCCGTTTGTGTGACGTCACCCATCTCTTAACCCCCCCCCCCCCCCCTATTTTAAAAGAAAAGTGTTTAATTAATGCGGCTTTTACAAATATCTTGCCTTTAATGTACCGCCTCCCAACATGTGCATAACCTTTGCCCTATCCAGCTAATTTTTTTCGTATGTTCCGCCACCAGTGTTGCCACAGCTAAGTATTTTTTACTAGATCTGGGTGTTTTGGCTCCCGTCTGGGTATCTGGGTATTTTCCCCCCAAATCTGCATTAATCTGGGTATATTTGACAATGGGCATTTACAATGTGTGTATATTCTGGGCACTGAGCATTATACATTATATTTATATTATAATTAAATGTAAAAAACTATGTGCTATATATTTTTACTCCACTTAAAATTCTTGTTTTTAACCACATCAATGACGTTGTTTTTTTACTCGTTTACATCAGCTGTCTATGTCCTATTATCCTGTTAATGGCTATCATCTACAATACTCAGTCATTTTTGTGATGTGTTTTAAAGTATTCTTTTTAAATTTAAAAGATCTTGGACATCTGGTGGATGAGGATCCGCCCGCATTCTGGCTGGGACTGCAACAAGGAGCAGATGCTAATAACCAGAAGAAATTTGATGTTTTGGCTGACCTCATGTGCGCGCTTATGGCAATACCTCACTCCTCAGCATGCGTCGAAAGAGTGCTTTAGAATTTTAACTTAGTTAAAACTAAACGAACCAAGTTTTTGTGTGAAACTGTTTCCAATCGACTACTAGCCAAGCAAGCAGTTACCAAAGGTGGAGTTTGTCATAAGTTGAATCCTAGTAAAAGCGTGGTTGAAGATGTGCGTGAAGGACGTTGTCGGCAGAGATATGCAAAGATTTTGGAACCACAATCAAGATTCCATGTAGTCTATTCATGCATATGATCTTGACGAAGGAGAAGTTCTCCACATGGATGCCGAGTCGTTGACAAGTGACAATTTTCATCAGTAACAAGTTACAACTAATATTTTATATTTGATTTGAGGAACATTTTGTTAATGTAACTACTGTAAGTATGTTACTGTTAAAATATCTCATTTTCAAGAGTTCATATATTGGGGTGTTAATAAAATCATTTTTATATAATTGGAATGTTTTGTAATAAAAGTAAAATAAAAAAATAAATAAAAATAGGTAGCACACAGCCTATTTGTGCTAAAGTTGCACTAAAAGATTGTGTAAGCATCGTCTATCCCGTGTATCTGAGGCATCAAATAATCTGGGTATTTTTAAAGAAGAAAATCTGGGTTTATCTCTAGAACTTGAGTGGCAACCTTGTCCGCCACCAAAAAATATAAATATACTGTATAAGTAAAGTTCACTTTCACGTCAGCCCTAATGCTGTCAACTTGCTAAACTGTTCTGTCTTTGATCTCTCTCAACTGTTGTCTGGATGGTGTTCTTGCTACTGATTAAAAAAAAAAAAAAAAATTATTAAATCTAATTGTAAGCAACATTACAGTTTATTTAGTCCTATCTTTTGTTGTTGTTCTTGTTTGCTATGTGTGTATTGCATGATATTTATATAGTCACAAGTATCCGACATTTCAGCTGCGATTATAATAATAATAATAATAATAAAAGTCGTTACGAGAGAGTTGCTTACTACTGCGGATAACAGTAGGCTTAGATAAATGAGGTTACAGAATCTATTTTGTTCAGGCATCGAAAGAAGCGAGCCGCACTCTTATGTGTGACGTCACAATACTTCTTCTCCCCCCCCCCCCCCTCTTTGGTCACACTTCGTCACAAAATTTGGGACGTCACATGTAGACGACCCCTAATAATTTCTATATAATCTGGAAGATACGGATCTTTGAGAGCTTTTATTATTTTTATTTTTTAGAGGGGAAGGGAAGAACGGAAAGGAGGAGACATTTCTTCTTTCAATTCCCAAAGGAGCATAGGTCTTCGAAAAAAAAACTTGTGTCAAGTCTTCCTGTCCCGTGCCATCAAGGTCTTTTATCCCCCTGTCTGCAGTTCTCTTCTGTACAATGTTGTCTTTCAATTCATACGTTATTCCCCTACCCCACAATTTGATATACACACCGTGTAGTTTCTCTGGGAAAGGGGGGGGGGGGGGGGGGGCGTGGGGGGGGGGGGGGGTGGGGGGGCGGTGGGGGGGGGAAGGGGGGGGGGGGGGGGTATCGGATAAGAGAAAGAACAGATATGATTATTGCTACCTCAGGCATGTCGTAAGAGGCGGCTAACCTTAGGACGATGCATTGAGCTGGCAACCTCAACGAGAAGCACAAACTAGCGCTTCAAGACCACATGAACGCATGGTGTAGGCTACCTTCAAGGTACAAGGTGGCCAGCTATAATTCTGGCTCCATGCTCCACGAGGAACCAAAACGGATACGATTCATCATGCTCCACGAGGAACCAAAACGGACAAGATTTATTTTTAGGACAATCTAAATACACCAACGGCATCGCGAGATGATGGGGGGGGGGGGGGGGGGGGGGGCGGGGGGGGGGGAGGGCGGGGGGGGGTCGGAGTGGCTCAGTGGTATGGCGTCCCCCTGTAATTCTAAAGGTACCGGTTCGTTCCCAGCACAGGGAATATAATTTAAGGAATTTGTTTTTCAGAACTAGTGTTCCTAATGATAGAATACTCCCCCTGATTTCCTGAGGTGAGATAGGACGGTCTAGCTTCTCGGATAAGGGCGAAGAAAACAGGAGGTCCCGTGTGCAACAATCCCTCGGCAGTTGGAAATCGTAAAGAGTAGGCCATACTGCCGCTACCCCGGCACAAAATTTAAATATTAAGACACCTACCCACCACAAAAATATTTATAGAATGTGTGATCCCTGCATACACACATTGGGATCCTTGCCGGTGTTACGGAGTTCGTGCACTGTGCTGAGATCAAAGCAAGACTGGAGCAATGTTGGAGTACGTGTGCAATGAAGATGGTCATGAAAACCAAAGCATTGCAAGAACTGAATAATTGGCAATAATAAATAAATAATGAGGGAATCCCAAGTCACGTGAACAGTCAATTAATAATATACACAAAGGGGTATGTTGTAGTAATAAAACGTTTTTCTGTTGTCGTGATTTCTATTTTTTATTTCTTACAGATGCCTGTAGATACCATTTTTTTCTTATGTGTGTTAGTTATTTATAATTCGCAGTACGGAGTGTCCGACTGACATAGTGGTTAGAGCGCTGGTATCTCGCGGCGAATGTACCAGGTTGGAAACATGGTGGCGTCCTGCTCTTGTCTGCGCAACTATAAATGGGTACTTGACTCTGCTCGTGAGTTAGAGAGGCAATGAGCAGAGAGGAAGGGAACTGGTCGCCCTCACCTCTCGAAGCTGGGCCTAGAATAGAGGAGGCTCTAACACTTCACTCCCTTACGGCAGTACTTTCTATGAGTCAAACCTTACCCTTTCATTCGCAGCACGGTGTATAAGTACGTGGGTAAGTCATATTATTGACGTTAGGAAATGGAACATGATAACTGTGACTTGTCCCCGTGTGGGGATTTCCATTATGACTAACACCACGGTCAAGGCTGGTGCTGGTGTGTGTGTGTGTGGGGGGAGGGAGGGAAGAGGGGGGGAGGAGGGGAGAGGTGGTTTCTATTTTGACTAATACCACGGTCCAGAGTAGTGCCGGTATTTTCTCTTCAGCACTTCTAGAACCGGAGTGATTCCAGCGGCCTTAAGAGTGGACTTCGTGCTCAGAGGGCATCTTTTGTATAACAAGTAGTAAATCAACCAATCAATAACCTTTAGCTCCCGAAGGAGCTTAGGCTTCCAACAAACACACGCCAAGTCCTCCTGCCGCGTGCCATCAGCTCAAAGTCTTTCCACGTTGTCCTCACCACTTTCATTTCTGTCTTCCGTTCTCTTCTCCGTGTGTAATCAATGAGAGAGAAGAGCAGGGGCACGCTGTGTTTGCAATACAAGAAACATTCCTCTTAAAAGAAAAATCGACCCTGTATCATCAAAGAACCTTAAAGACTGAAACATTTAAAACTTGTGATTGCAGTATACATCATACATGCCAAAAACTGCAGGGAAATGAAACACTGAAAGGATAATTACTTGATGATTACACCATCATCTCCTTTTTCGCTCTCGTCGCCGCATGTTTCTACCACTGCAGATGGTTCCCTTGGGAAAGCCTGCACCAAAGCATAAACTCCTGCGGTTGTGGTTTCTGTAACAATCTGTTTGACATACTGAGGTTACCAGCCACCCGCACAACCTCATACAGTCGCTTTTGACGATATACTTGAGGCAGATGTAGCCTTATTCTTTCTTTGTCTTCTCAGAGTGCCCGGGCAACTATACGAGGCAAGAAGTATATAATTACTGACAAAAGTACAGGGAAGAAGCTGTGACGGCATAAATCAAATCACTGTGAGTTCTTCATTATATTACATTACTGTCGATTCTGCTTCCATTGTACTCAATCACTGAAACCATTTTCTGTATCCAAAAAGGTTATTTTCAATGACAAACCAGAAAGGAAAAGAAAAAAAAAGGGGGGGGGGGGTTGGTTATACACCCAACACATACAAACGAACACTAACATTTTAGAACGATCGAGAAAGTGAAGTAGAAACAAAGATTGTTATGTGACACTTGAGATGACACAAGTTTCGTTCCCCGTTCCTTACAGCAAAAGTCAGAACAAAGCACCCGATAAATCTCCTGTATAAGGATCTTTGTTGTACAAGTCAGACCAGTTAATGCCAGGCCTCACTCGCTTTTATCGACTCTCTCTCTCTCTCTCCTATTGTTGTTTGCCGGCATTCATTTTTGTCACTTTTCTGTGCAGAATTACTTCTCACAACCATGGGGTCATGACAGTTTATCTGTTGTTGCTGTGATAAACGAGCGCCAAGGCCTTATAGCTCTATCTTTTCCTACATCTCTCGTATTTTATTTTCTCCCACATTTGTGCTCTTTCATCCCACATTTGCTATTTCATCGTTTTGATTACTCGCGACCGGTATCTAGAGAACCGCATTTGTTCTTTCATCGGTGGTAAAATAAAGTCTTTTGATTGAGTCCCCATACCTGACATCATCGTTTGAAGCCCACATTGCATCGGGATAAATCTGGTGAAAACACATCTGGTCATCCAAATCAGACATCTGGGCATTATACAATTTCTGTGGACTATTGCTATCTTTGTTGCTAGCGACGGGTCACCACATTGGACGCCCAGCTTGGCCAGGTGAAAACAATAAACAACCAGAGAATAATGTGACAGCACTTTGCATTGGCCAGCCAATTATCTCCATACCGGTTTGTCAAACAAGCCAGGCAACGAAAGTTGGTCGCGAATTACCACACCCACGTTTGGACTGACAGGGGACAAGAGCGATCCTGTGAATGAGTGACCAGAGAGGCTCTCAGGGATTGGTTGTATGGGCGGAGCTGTACGTTACCGGTCCAAAAAACCCACATTGGACTTCCAGAAATATAATCTACCGCGTAGCTTGATAGAGAGAGCAGTCCAGTTTTTACATTGTGAGGTAGAGATTAAACCCTAAAACGCCTAGCCTAAATACACGTATTTATTCAGAGTGGATAATAATTCATTCCTGCGGTGAATTGTGTTCTTAAAGGATTTTGCGAAGGGAAAATAAGGTTAGTAGATCTTATACAGATTATTACTACATTTTCTTATTCTTTGTTTAGTTTAACCTCACAGCTAAATGAGCGAAAGATAGAGTGTAGTGAAATTGACAGAGATACAACGGTAAAATACCTCCAAAGATAACATGTAAGGATAAAAACATAATGCGTAGGCTGCTGATAGTACATGATCGCCCAGACCGCGGGTCATCACCCTCCATAAAAATTGACTTGCTAGACAGGAGGGGAACGGCGGATAAAAAGGAAAAAATATGACTGAAAAGATTGCGTGAGACTAGAAAGGCTAAGGAGACGCAATTGGGGGGGATGGAGGAAAGTAAAAATTCACGTCCCCAAATTGACACGAGGTACGGAAATGGACGCTTTTGCGATACCAAGCCCTTGATTTGAATTCAGCGGCTAAACGCAGATGTTGAAATATTACAAAATTTAAAAAGTAACTTTTTTCATAATATTAATGTTAGGAATATAAAAATTAGCTGGCCGGATGGCCCATTCTGAGCAGTGAACTAATATGTTCTAAAGGTTGGTTCAAAAATCAAGTACATTTTGAAAAAAAAAAACAAGTAGAGACGGACAGACTAACAGATAAACATCCATACTTGACTGAAGCATGACTGAAATGACTTTAGGGTAGGAAATTTGAATTTCAAATAAACCTAGGCAGTGATTGGCCACAGACAATCATTTTATCGGCGCTCAGACGCGCAAGTGGGGCCATTCCTCAATAGTTGTTCGATGATAGACACAGTATTTTAAAGTGTGGTGATTTCCAAATGAAAGAAAGTGAAATAAGTTCCGGGACGCCATACTATAGCCAGCAGCTCAGCTGAGTTTTGCTAGCATTTCTGTGTTCTTTATTCATAATCTGGTAAGATTGAAATTATTTCTTTGTATATTTTGAATATTGTTTAATGTTCGAGTGATTTGATACTGCCATATCGAAATCTAGCCTTACAAACAAGTAGGGATTTGCTCTAGACCCCCCGCCCAAGTCAGGGTCTAGGGACCAACAATATACATAAACTCCAACAAGGGTTAGGAAAGACAGATCAAGTGTTGAGAATAATGAAACATATTACCTATCCACTTTTAGGGAAGGAAACTAATAAATATTTTTCAGAATCTATAGTCTGGGAGGACCTATCTGATGTAAAACCACCATGGTAAATGTGCTGTTTGGTCAGAGAGATCTGACCTGTCTGTATGATGTGGTTGTTGTGTCAGTGTTGTGTCCAGACGTGGGTAGAGAATAGAATTTTGACACATAGCCAATACTTTGATTGCAGAGCTGTGAGTTTCAGCTGTCAACAAGGCGGTGTCTATCCAGTTGGTGATTTTACTCGAGTGTATCTGTGCCGTACGTTGTGACAGAGACCACTATTATTGCCCGCCAGCACGGAGAGGTGGGACCACCAGATTTCAGCACCAGAGCTACTTCTTCAAGATGAGTGAGCCTCTGGTCTGCTGGAAGTTCACCAACGCCTTTTAGTTACTAATACCCCATAAAATTCCTGCAATTTACTGGACACTGTGTAGTCAATATAGACAGGTGTGATGAGGCCACCCCAACAGCACAAGCATTAACTATCCTCCCAAGTAGATGACTACTAGAACATTTTAATAAAACTAACTAGTCTAGTACTTAAATATGTACACTCTTGCATTTATTATGTAACATTCCATGCATATCTTTCATAAATTTTAAATCCTTTTTTTTTTAAAAAAAAGTTCTGGTCAACATAAAACTTGATCCAGAACAAATAAATGTAATATAATTCTATCAAAAATTTTACACACGTGAGTTAGTTCAGTGTATTTTAACATTTGTTAATATTATTAGTCTGCTTAAATATCTGTGGGTGTATCTATAATTATCACACCACATTACATATCATTACCCTAGACATTTTACATAGATACATTCATTAGAAAGAAAAAAAAAATAAGTGTGAGGTCGTAGTGGTAGCAAGAAAGGCCTTCTGTCAATTCACAACTACATTTTATCTCAGGAGCCTTCACAGCTGGCCTCATACATTACATTTAGTAATATCACCATCATACAATACCATCAAACCCACTACATACATTGGGGTCTTGTCCAGGGATAATTAGCCCAACAGTAATATTAGGATCTCCTGGTTGGAGAAATAAAATTAGGGAAAAAAATTGTGAAATTCCCTTTAAAATTAAAAGTGTCCCTGCAGATAAAAGTTGGTGAATCTTCACAGCCAGTGATAACTAATTAGTTAACTGGTTAGTTAGAATTAGTTAGACTATAGTCATAAGAAGTACTTAGTGTATTTACTGGTTAGAGATTTAGCTTGTATATTATTATATTGTCTAAAAAGTATGGCGGAGCTAGCAAAATTCCGATCAGCTGCTGTGCTGACCGCAAAGGAGATGGGAATGGATGGTCAAATTTTAATTCAATATGTAACGGCTGAATGTGATAAATATATTGAAAGGGAAGATAGAAAGTTAGCTGAAGAAAAGAGGTTACAAATTGAGGCTGAGATTAAGAGGCTGCAGATTGAGGCAGAAGAAAAACGACAGCAAAGGGAGGCAGAAGAAAAAAACGACAGCAAAGGGAGGCAGAAGAAAAAAGGTTGACTGCCGAAAGGGAGGCAGAAGAAAAAAGGTTGACTGCCGAAAGGGAGGCAGAAGATAGAAGGTTGCAGAGGGAGCACGAATTACGACTAAGGGAGCTGGAATTACAAGGCCCGGCTCCTGAAAATGGTGCCAGCCCTTTTGCCTCAGATGCTACGCCCAGTCTGGGAGCCTCAAACTCAGCTATGGGGTTTCATTTAGACCATTTTGTTGAAAAAGACGATGACATAGAGGGGTACCTAGGACGTTTTGAGTTATTAGCTACTACATATGGGTTAGAGAGAGAGAGGTGGAGTTTAAAGCTATCACAGGGATTGAGAGGTACTTCTTATGAAGTATTTGCCAAAATGAACAGGGAAGACCAAGACAATTATGACATGTTAAAGCAGGCTTTGTTATTAAGGTACGAGAAGAATGGTGAATTTTATCGTAAGAAATTTAGAAATGCCAAACTGTTGTCTGGGGAGACATACCACCAATTCTCTGCTAGACTAGAAACCTATTTGGAGAAATGGACGGCTCTGGGGAAGACCCAAGATCTTAAAGAAATGATCATGATTGAGCAATTGAGAGAGTCCATGGCTCCAGACATGAGAAAATTTCTCATGGAACAAGGTGCAGAGAGGTTGGGGGAAATTTTAAATGTTGCTGAGAGGTATCAGGCAGCTCAGGCAGAGGTAAGTGGTGCTAAAAAGAAGCACATAGACAATTTTAAAGCTCCACAGCAATTTAATAAATTTGATAATAGAGAGCAGGGAAATAAAGGTAGGACAAACTTTGAGCGGCCAAGAAATGACTATCGCGACAGAAACTCACAGTTCAATGACCAAAAGTTCAATGAAAGAAAACCGTTGAACCAAGGAAAAAGATGGTGTAAATGGTGCAAGAAGGATAACCATAACACCGAATTTTGTAGAAGGAAACCTTCAAACATTGCTGCAATGAAGTCGGGGACGCGAAGATTAAAGGTTAATCCTAATGGACAACAGGAACCTTATCACCCCCCCAGTTTGTGAGGATGTTATTTGTAATGGGGTCACCATAAGGTGCCTTTATGATATAGGTTTGGATTATGATTCAGTTGTGAAGTCTAGCCTAGTGGACCCAAGTCAGTATACCACAGAAACAGTGGAAATACAAGGGGCGACTAAGGACATACCACTCATGACACTTCCCATCGCAAGGATAACGGTGAAAACTCGCTATGTGGAGGGAGAAATCAGAGCAGCAGTGATAGATGAACCAATCTACCCTCTGATATTGGGGTGTAGATACGTCTTCTTGGGGAATCCCGAGAAACCTGTGATCATGGCGACAGTGCAGACCAGGTCACAGAAGAAGGAGGAAGAAGGTGAACCTATAAATGCTCATCCAGAGGAGATGAGGAAGGCGCAGGCTGAGGATAGGACACTCAAGCCCTGTTTTAAAAAATTGCCCAAATGCCACACACCTCCGAGCAAGGGAGAGTACTTTGTGAAGAACAGATTATTATATAGGAAGACAGGAACTAGATCCCCTGGTCACGGACAGTTAGTTCTTCCCAAGATATATAGGGCAAACTTAATAAGGAGCTTACATGTTGGAAAAGATGGTGACCATGAGAAAGTCGGTACCATCTGCCAAAAGATTGCTCGAAAATACTATTGGCCCGACGTAAATGTCGATGTTGAAAACTTTGTAGAAGCATGTGGCGTATTTCATGAGGGAACACCCACAAAGGGAAAATATGTGCAGGACCTAGAAACGCCACGGGGCAACTTTAGGCCTGAAAGAAAAACTAATTATACTCGGGTAGACAAAGTGGAATGGGAGCCCCCTTTTCACACCCAGTCTTCACTTGAATGGATTAACATGGCCACTATGCGAAGAGTACAAAGAAGAAATTTTACCCAGGATAAGATGACAATCCCTCGGTCAGACTTATATAAACTGGAAGAACAGACAAGAGAGCGAAGATCTCTCATAAACAATCTTAAGTGGGGAGACAAACCCCAGAGAAAAATTGGTAGTGGTCGATTTGTGAGTGATGATTCTAGGAAGAAAAGTCCTCATTATAGAGCTTCTAATGGACGGGACCCGATGGGTTCCATGAAAAATAAGTATGATAAATTAAAGATCCAGATGTAACTCTATTAAGGACCTGGACAGATGAGAAGGCGGAAGAGACTGTTACCTCATCGTATCAATACGTGAACGAACTGACCACTCGTTTGAAAGCTGGATGGAAACTGGCAAATGATAATTTGAAGCAAGCCAGGAAGAAACATGCAGCATATTTTAATAGGAAGGCAAAGGACAGGGAACTGGCAGTCGGAGAGAAGGTGCTGCTTCTACTACCCGGAAGCCAGAATAAATTACAAATTGGTTGGCAAGGTCCATATACGGTTCTAGAGAAGGTGTCTAGAACAAACTATAAAATTGACAAAAAGGGGAAGGAGAAAGTTTATCATGTAAACCTGTTAAAGAAGTATCTGGACAGACCACTCCAGGAAAGCACCCCCTTATTGACCTTGGCTATTGCAACCCAGATGCAAAAAGAACCACTCACCTCACATGAATACCCATTACATCCTTGTGAAACCGCAGCACAGGTAAAAGTCAGTAAGCACCTGACTAAAAACCAGAGGGAGAGAGTTCAACAGGTTCTGGAGGAACATACAGATGTATTAACAGATAAACCAGGCCATACAAATTTGCTACAGTATGACATGAAACTGGTAGACTCAAACCCAATCTGTATGAGAGCCTATTCTATTCCGTTCGCGAAGGAGAAGGCATTGAAGGAAGAAATAGAGTATTTGTTGAAGGAGGGGATTATTTCGCACAGTGAATCATCTTTTAGTTCTAGTGTCGTTTTGTTGAGAAAACCGTCTGGGGAACACAGACTGTGCATAGATTACAGGAAACTGAATGCTGTCACAGAAGGACAAGTGGATCCATTACCAGACACAAAACAGTTATTTGCCAGACTGAACAAGGCAAAATACTTTTCAAAGGTGGATCTTAGTAAAGGCTATTACCAGATCCCAGTGAAGCCTGAAGTGAGACCTTATTTGGCTTTTAGCACTTCGGATGGACATTATGAATTCAATATGCTACCATTCGGACTGAAAAATGCTCCGAGTGTGTTTTCAAGGATGATGCGCAAATTGTTGGATCCCCTGAATAACCCATGTATCACGAATTTCATGGATGATATTCTCGTCGCCACAGAGACATTTGAAGAACACATTGAAGCTCTGGAGATGTTGTTTGATAGACTTCGGGAGGCGAACTTAACTGCTAGGCCCACAAAATGTTGTATTGGATGCAAAGAGTTGGAATTCTTGGGACACACTGTATATCAGGGTAATATGACCCCTGATCCTAAGAACTTGGAAAAACTGCAGAGAGCACCTAGGCCGCAAACAAAAAAGGACGTGCGATCATTTGTGTCGTTATGCGGATTTTATCAGAAATACATCAAGAATTTTAACGCTATTTGTGCTCCTCTGACTGATCTGACTCGCAAGGGACTTCCAGATAAAATTATTTGGACTGCACAATGTGAACTAGCGTTCCAAGAGTTAAAGGAAAAACTCACTAGCAAGCCTATTCTCAAACTGCCTGATTTGACACAGGACTTTGTCTTAAGAACCGATGCAAGTAATGTAGGACTAGGAGGGGCTTTGTTGCAAAGATCATCTTCACCTGATGGGGAACTGAAACCAGTCGCTTATGCAAGCCGTAAATTGAATAAGGCGGAACAAGGATACTCCACAAGCGAAAAAGAATGTTTAGCGTTAATCTGGGCAATAAAGAAGTTTCAAATCTATCTGTATGGTAGGACATTTGTGGTGGAGACGGATCATCAGCCTCTCGTATTCTTATCTCAGGCTAAGCATGAAAACGCAAGATTGCTGAGGTGGTCTTTATTGCTTCAACCTTATCAGTTCAGTATCCAATATATCCCAGGCAAATTGAATGTCGGTGCAGATTTCCTCAGTCGGCACCCCTGTGATCAAAATTAGAGTAGTGGCAGACGTGAGGAGTAATTTTACCTATGTGTATCGCTGGTTTTGGAACTTGCCATAGGCATGTTTTCAAGTGGGGAGATGTGTAGTGAAATTGACAGAGATACAACGGTAAAATACCTCCAAAGATAACATGTAAGGATAAAAACATAATGCGTAGGCTGCTGATAGTACATGATCGCCCAGACCGCGGGTCATCACCCTCCATAAAAATTGACTTGCTAGACAGGAGGGGAACGGCGGATAAAAAGGAAAAAATATGACTGGAAAGATTGCGTGAGACTAGAAAGGCTAAGGAGACGCAATTGGGGGGGATGGAGGAAAGTAAAAATTCACGTCCCCAAATTGACACGAGGTACGGAAATGGACGCTTTTGCGATACCAAGCCCTTGATTTGAATTCAGCGGCTAAACGCAGATGTTGAAATATTACAAAATTTAAAAAGTAACTTTTTCATAATATTAATGTTAGGAATATAAAAATTAGCTGGCCGGATGGCCCATTCTGAGCAGTGAACTAATATGTTCTTAATTTTACAGACGGATAGATAATATTGAAGATAATGACAAAAGACAGTGTTGTTCACATCAACGACAGACTGTATGGAATAAAAAGTGTCGCTATTTGCAACAAAGCACAAAAAAAAACACGACCTTGAGAAGCAGGTGTTCAAATCAACTTAGTAGGGAAGCGAAGGGACATTGGTGGGAGCTGTGTCTAAATATAACTTTTAACGACAAAATTTTGGAGGGGAGAGAAAGGTTGGTTCAAAAATCAAGTACATTTTTGTAAAAACGCTAGTAGAGACGGACAGACTAACAGATAAACATCCATACTTGACTGAAGCATGACTGAAATGACTTTAGGGTAGGAAATTTGAATTTCAAATAAACCTAGGCAGTGATTGGCCACAGACAATCATTTTATCGGCGCTCAGACGCGCAAGTGGGGCCATTCCTCAATAGTTGTTCGATGATAGACACAGTATTTTAAAGTGTGGTGATTTCCAAATGAAAGAAAGTGAAATAAGTTCCGGGACGCCATACTATAGCCAGCAGCTCAGCTGAGTTTTGCTAGCATTTCTGTGTTCTTTATTCATAATCTGGTAAGATTGAAATTATTTCTTTGTATATTTTGAATATTGTTTAATGTTCGAGTGATTTGATACTGCCATATCGAAATCTAGCCTTACAAACAAGTAGGGATTTGCTCTAGACCCCCCGCCCAAGTCAGGGTCTAGGGACCAACAATATACATAAACTCCAACAAGGGTTAGGAAAGACAGATCAAGTGTTGAGAATAATGAAACATATTACCTATCCACTTTTAGGGAAGGAAACTAATAAATATTTTTCAGAATCTATAGTCTGGGAGGACCTATCTGATGTAAAACCACCATGGTAAATGTGCTGTTTGGTCAGAGAGATCTGACCTGTCTGTATGATGTGGTTGTTGTGTCAGTGTTGTGTCCAGACGTGGGTAGAGAATAGAATTTTGACACATAGCCAATACTTTGATTGCAGAGCTGTGAGTTTCAGCTGTCAACAAGGCGGTGTCTATCCAGTTGGTGATTTTACTCGAGTGTATCTGTGCCGTACGTTGTGACAGAGACCACTATTATTGCCCGCCAGCACGGAGAGGTGGGACCACCAGATTTCAGCACCAGAGCTACTTCTTCAAGATGAGTGAGCCTCTGGTCTGCTGGAAGTTCACCAACGCCTTTTAGTTACTAATACCCCATAAAATTCCTGCAATTTACTGGACACTGTGTAGTCAATATAGACAGGTGTGATGAGGCCACCCCAACAGCACAAGCATTAACTATCCTCCCAAGTAGATGACTACTAAAACATTTTAATAAAACTAACTAGTCTAGTACTTAAATATGTTCACTCTTGCATTTATTATGTAACATTCCATGCATATCTTTCATAAATTTTAAATCCTTTTTTTTTTAAAAAAAGTTCTGGTCAACATAAAACTTGATCCAGAACAAATAAATGTAATATAATTCTATCAAAAATTTTACACACGTGAGTTAGTTCAGTGTATTTTAACATTTGTTAATATTATTAGTCTGCTTAAATATCTGTGGGTGTATCTATAATTATCACACCACATTACATATCATTACCCTAGACATTTTACATAGATACATTCATTAGAAAGAAAAAAAATAAGTGTGAGGTCGTAGTGGTAGCAAGAAAGGCCTTCTGTCAATTCACAACTACATTTTATCTCAGGAGCCTTCACAGCTGGCCTCATACATTACATTTAGTAATATCACCATCATACAATACCATCAAACCCACTACATAGAGTTTCAATTAATTCTTTTCATAACTGATTAATAAAATCAGAAGATTTTCCTAGAAGATGATAGGAGGTAATTAATAGTTCATTCTTCACCTTCATCATCATCACAGTCTCCCATGCACACACACTCTCATGCACAAGATAGTTAACATCATTAGAATTTAACTCAGAGAGAGATCAATAATGAGCAGTAGTATAAATGAAAGTCAACCAGTGATGTTAAGTGTGAAAACTTACGAAGACTTTTGTGTGTCTTCAGTTCATCAGAAGTCTGAGTCTACACGCAACGTGTCTGACGTCTAACCAGAAATAAGTTATCAAAAAACAGACATTTGGCTAGCGGAATTCACCATAGGACATCTTTCATTCCTCAAATAAAAAGGAATATTTCTTCACCCACAATTCAGACGGTGGACGCAGCATTTTTCGTCAAAATATACTGCTGGCTCACAAGTTCAATACATAGTTATCACGAGTTCAAATCACTCGAAAGCTTATTATCTGAAGTCAAGCAAAAGAGCTCAAAAGTGGAATCTCATATTTATACCAAGTGCAACACACTCCAATGGATGCGAGTCATGGGCAATGACTACAACCCACAAAAGCCAGATCCAAACTTCAGAAATGAGATATCTGAGGAAGGTGGTTGAAGTAACAAGAAGAGACATGGTACGCAACCAGACGATACGTCAAGGCCTTAAATCCCACCCCCTGCAGACCCATGTAGAACAGTACCAACTAAGATGGTTGGGCCATGTCTGCAGAATGGGAGAAGACCGGGTACCACGACAAGCATGGGAAACAAAGAGCCAAGGATCCAGACCCCCAGGACGACCCAGAGTCCGCTGGGAGGACAACATTAGACAATCTTTCAAGGACCGAGGACTAGAATGGAACCAGGCCAGGAGGAAGACAGCCGATAGTATAGTCTGGCGCTCTCTCTTCCAAACCTCTACACCTCACGGTAGAAGGGGAACGACTAAGTAAGTAAGTAAGTAAGCAACACACTCTTAAGCGCATTCTATGAAGCAGACTCTAAAGTATATTTTATGAATCACGACTACATAATGAGTCTACATATCACTAACATTTCGTGAAGATATCCAGTCTGGCCAGTACCCTCGGGAGATTAGACAACATACCTTTTGTTCATATGACAGCTATTAACTGTTGATCAACACTACAGAGATATACTCAAACAGTGAAGGAATATACATATATATCTCTCGTCAACGTTCTCAGTCCGACAACAGTTTTCATCAGAACGTCCTCGACTTAGAGATACCCCACTCGACATAACGTATGACAACTTGGGACATTTTATGCACACATGTGAATCATCGTATCCATGAGAAGCATTTAGAGACACATGGACTGTGTAGATTACTCACCATTTTGGTAACACGTATCATATCACATCATCCTCATTTCGCTTTACACCAGTTCATTCTTAATTAACTATTACTTAATTACCTGCAATTTTAATATCTCATCTGTGTGTTTTGTGTGAATCGTCTTTTTCCACCATCACGTTCTAACCATTACTAACCCTATATGTGTGTTTATTTAATTAATAAACCCAACAATCGTTTGATCATTATCTAGTTTGTTAATGTATCACTCGTGCTGTCGGTGTTACATATTCACACATAGGAACATTTCTCTACTCAGATGAGGTTGGGGGCTTTTTCTTTTACGGGATCTAAGGGCAGAAGCTAAGGTCGCGGGGAAACAGAACTCTTTCCATAATTAATTAGAAAACACTGTCCAGTGGAAAGCATTCGCATTCCCGTCTTCTTGTCCCTATCTCGAATAGAAATTCTTTCTTAACGAGCCAATTTCTAGAGACCTTATACCTAATATCTCATAGGCTATTCCTGGCAAAAACTACTGTCGTAGTTGCCCCAGTACACACCACACGACAGTTGCTCACTTTACATATGAACCATAACCATTTCCAACTGCTCTTATGTATTCGTTTGTTTTATTTTCATTCTCATTTTACTTTGTCTTTAATGTAGGTACCTGGCTTCAGCTTTGTTAATGGCTTTGGATTTAGCCCTTTTTTTTTCTCTTCTATTTCTTTTATGAAATCGGATTCGAAAGATTAAATCTAACTATCTCAGGAGTTCTGTTCCCAAAATAGATGTACGGCCTTTGTTACAACCACACAGCACTTGATACAAACTCTCACTCGCCCCTTCTAATCTTTCTCTATCTCTCCCCTCTGGGGCATCCTCCGATTGGCTCGCACCTGTTTACTATGCGAACAGAAAGTCACCATGACTATGTACTTACGTGACTAGCGTTTCAAACTCCGAAACGATGGACCTCATGCTGACATCATGAAATGAAGAACCGAAATACTTCATGCCTATTCCCTGTTAAGAAATATCCAAAAGTTTCTTCCTAAACCAAACGTTCCTTCCTATATCGATGAGTGAAATTATCCCGTATTCCTTCACTCACCGAGCAATCGAAAAATTATCTTTTGCTACTTATTATACATATCAGCTTGAATTCTTCCTATACAGATACACCGACATTTCTCATATTACTTCCTACAAAGGCACGACAATATGTTTTAATTTATTATACGGAAAAGCGGAATTTGTCAAGCCGATGAGACAGAAAACCTCAAATTTATATCCTTTGTCGAAATGACACGATGTCACTTTCTATGCTGCGATCGACAAGTCTGTTCCTCATTTCAAACACTAATCAGTCGAAATACTTGACACTCAACGCTGATGAGCCGAAATACGTTTATAGGACTCACTAATCAGACGAAATACTTGACACTCAACGCTGATGAGCCGAAATACGTTTATAGGACTCGTTTTTCTCATAAAAATACAACCTGCAACACAAGGCAGTGACTTCGTTCCGTTCAGAAACACAGGCAGGCAAAAACTATTCTCGGCACACGGAAAACTCATACGTCCAACCTGTACAGTTCAGCTGTTTCCCATGACATCGCCCTAAACGGCTGTTCAAGTTTCCATGATTATGACGCATGCAAGGCAGGGTCTAAAGACCACAGACTGGTCTGAAATTAGGGTCTCGCTTCTATTTTCATGACAGGCAGGCACGATTACAAGATGAGTAGTTATCTCGACCAGGTGTTTCATGTTTTTTGCAGGCGGCGTGAGTATTACAAAATATCCAGCATGTAGATCAACCCTGTGCGTAGGAGAGTGGAAATAGATGTAGCGGTGCTAGGCAAACAGGATGAGCTGTCATACTAGCGGGCAAACATGCCAAAAGGCAATTATTTCTGCCAGAAGTGACATTAATTAACGAAAGTGTTAATACTGACTGACACTAACTTTCCAATATAACCTTACAACTGGATAGAACAAGTCGTGGGCGCCAGGTCGCCATGGTATCAAAAAGTTACAGTAGCGCCCATTTTATTGTGTTTTTTTTTTTTTCATTTAATTACTCGATATTTTAATTTGGTAACATATTTGAAAATAAAAACACCAACTAAGAAGTTACAGACTTTCATTAATGGGTGCTTGCGGAGAACAGAAGGAGTGAAGTGAGATGGCAAGGTTACTAATACAGAACTGATGACAAGAACCAGACACAGTGGAACAAGAGATGAGAAGACGACACTAGAGATGGACAGGGCACACATTGAGGAAATCTGTTGATAGCATTACCAGGCAGTCCTTGTTCTGGAATCCCCAGGGTAAGAGAGAGGTAGAGGAAGACCATGGAGAAGAGAACTGAAGACAGACATGAAGGGGGTGAAGAAGGCATAGAAAGACCTTGAGCAGATGGCACGTGACAGGAAGACTTGGCATAAGTTTGTTGAAGGCCTATGTTCATTGGGGTGCTGAATGGTGTGATGAATGAATGACTGAATGGAAATATCTGAAACAAGATAACAACGTCCGTGGTTCCTTAGGCTCTGACTTTATTCTGAATACTATCTGAAGCAGAGACCTTCACAGCTGTGACTATCCTGTGATACCAGTGCTCTTTTCTGACACTGGAACTATATTCTTTTCAGACTGACTTCTTTGTCTGTTCTATACCGACAATTATACTCTTAAAAACCTTTCGCTACAAGAAGTGACCGTAGAGACAAAACTTAACAAGATAAGTTATACTGGTATCAAAAAACAAAACTAAACGCCACCAACGGCCATACTGTGTTCTACATGATGAAACGAAACATAATAGTGAAACTGCTTTTATTTTTTGATTAATTTTGTGAACTTGTGTCAAATATTCATATATGTATCTGCAATTTTTTTTAACTACGCATACCTTAAATATTAAAGTGTAATGATTCAATCTATTAAGAACATTGAAAAACAGCAACTTTAAATCATCACCCCGAGCAATAAACGACAAGAAAGGCGACACTCTAACAGAACGTAAAGATATTCTGAACAGATGGAAGGAGTACTGTCAAGAAATGTATACGGAAATAAACAAAGCGGCAGATAACAACGTCATGAATGAAGCGGAACGTGAACCAGAACCTACCATAGAGGAAGTCCGGAATGCAATCAAACACTTAAAAAGTGGAAAATCTCCTGGTTGTGATGAAATAACAGCTGAAATGATACAGGCAGGAGGAGAAGGCAGCGCTCGTATATACCATGCATTATGCTGCAAGATCTGGCAAAGCGGAATTTGGCCCAAGGAATGGAAACGATCAATTTACATACCCTTGCCAAAAAAGGGCAACCTGAAACTGTGCACAAACTACAGAACTATAGCTCTTATAAGCCATGCCAGCAAAATACTTTTACAAATCATAATGAAAAGGATGCAACAAAAGCTAGAAACAGAAGTAAATGAAGTACAGGCGGGTTTTCGACCAGGTAGAGGCACTAGAGATCATATATTCAACATGAGGATCATCATAGAAAAGTGTAGAGAATTCAACGTTGACCTACATACTTGTTTCATTGATTACACCAAAGCTTTCGATTGTGTACAACATCAGCAGTTATGGGCTATTATGAAAAATATGGGATTTCCAAACCACCTTATACAACTCATCGCACTGCTGTACCAAAAACAACAGGCAGCCGTAAGAATAGAGGGGGAAACATCAGAATGGTTTGAAGTACAGAAAGGAGTAAGACAAGGCTGTACCCTTTCCCCTTACCTGTTTAACATTTATGCCGAGAATATCATGAGAAACGTAAGAGATGACCAAGAACACACAGAGTTTGACTCATTTAACATCGGCGGGTACCAGATCCCGGAAATCAGATATGCTGACGACACAGTCCTCCTATCGACCAACCCAAAAGGACTTGAACAATTACTTCTGTCCACCAAAAAACACAGCGAGGCCCAGAATCTATACCTAAACACCAAGAAGACCAAAGTATTGACAACAGACAAAGTAAAGACCAAACCAGAAATTGAAATTGATGACGAAGAACTGGAAAGTGTCAATGAATTCGAATACTTAGGATCAATCATTAACAGCTCTGGCGACTGTGCAGTAGAAATTAAAAGAAGACTTGCAATTGCTTCACATAAGCTAATACAGATGAAAAACCTATGGCAAGGCACAAGCAAAGAAACAAAGTTACAACTGATCAGAGCATGTATATTCCCAGTAGCAACATACGGCTGCGAGACTTGGACACTCAATAAAACAGTTGCAAAAAAGATTACATCATTCGAAATGAAATGCTACAGAAGGATGTTGAGAATACCCTGGACAGAAAAAAAGACCAACAGAGAAGTACTGCACTCACTAAACGTACAGGAACATTGGCTCCTAAATACCATCGCAATAAGGAAGCTGAAATTTTTCGGTCATATAAAAAGACATAATAGTCTGGAAAAAACAGTGATGGAAGGCACGGTCCCTGGAAAAAGGGGAAGGGGTCGACCTAGACGACGGTGGACCCAAGACATCACAGAGAGTCTGAACTTGTCTTTGGCTGATGCAGGTCGACTTGCCCAGAATCGTGATGCGTTCAGAGCAGCTGTAATGGAGACAACGTTCTGGAAAGAATACGTCACATGATGATGATTCAATCTATAAACTACAGTTACTGATTATTTCCATTTATAAATTCTATTTTGTTGTTGTATAGATTATAAAAGAATAATTCAATGTTAAAACGGGTAGGGAATAATTAACGAGCTGCATTCATATAAACTACTAACACTTGGAGCATGGGATAAGTCTAGCGAGAAGGTGACGTACTTCACAGCTCTCTTCTACAGCCACCGCCTACAACTGTGTAGTTATTTACCTGATTTGTCCTGTGTCTCTCTACCTCTAGTTCACCAGTTCTCTTCTCTACTTCCTGGAATTATTTTATTATCTAACATCTACCTCGTCACAATCGGTATATATTTAACTTACATTATATGGAAGGGAATCCCCAGGGAAAGAGAGGCAGAGGTAGACCAAAAAAAAAAAGAAAACATGGAGAAGAGAGATGGAGACAGAAGTGAAAATGATGAGGAAAACTTGGAAAGAACTTAAGCTGACGGCACGTTACTGGAAGATGTCGCATATGTTTGCTGAAGGCCTCTGCTCCTTAGGGAGCTAAAGGGTACTGATATGAAAGAGGCAGAAGCGTTTAAAGAGTAATCTGCCCTGAACAAAAGAATTCCTTTACTAGTCTGAATTTCCTCGAAAATCAAATTTACTTGTTTAACATTTTTAGCTGTGGGCAGCTTTGCCTAAAAATGCTTGATATTTTTGTGAAAATGTATTAATAATAGTTATTGTTTTTATGTTAGCGTTTTTTGTTTGTTAATAAATAGTGCATTTAAAAAGCATGTTTTTATAATCACTTTTAAACTTCAATATAACGATGTCTTGCGGGGTACCACCCCTCTTGCAAATCAACAAATTAGGCTCAAGGATTCTATTCCGCGCTTTTCTATCGATATATCAGTCTCTCGCTCTGAACTCTTGTGTTAATATTCTCAAACTGAAGACTATACTGTACTGTACTGTATTCGGCTACACTCAACCAAAACAACTGTGTGCATAGTTTTACATATATGCAGCAAGAGAAAATAGTTGTAGTTAATGTTAAACAACTCCAACTCGTCGCTTTCTCCTGACCTATCGAAATGCCTTGGCAAGGGAAAAGATTTGGGACAAGGTGAACAAAGCAGTCTTTTCGCACAATTGTATGTGTTACTTCCCTTTGGTGAATAGGTTACATGAAGGTGCCCATTTAGGTGTGATGGTACCAGAAGGAGAACGCTGGCATTAAAAACAAGTCAACGAATAAAACGATAATCTTTATTTTATCACAACTGCCCTTTCAGGCAGACAGTTTGCTAACGATGAAAAGCTGAAAAATACAAGCGGATGAACAATATGAACAGCAGAATCACCAGACTGTAGCAATCAATGACGGGCACAGTCTATGTATGAGCCAACAAGAGCTTAATATGTGAATGAGTTTCTCATGAAGGTGGCTGTGAGGAGTCAAAACTTCAATCGTTACATTTTTCTGTCACCTTCATTTTCTCTCCTGTGCCCTTCACTTTGTTTTATTTTTTAACCAGCGCATTATCGTTGTTTCGCTTTCATCTTTCAAGGTTTCCTTATCACACCTCGCACCCACCTCTTTCTCCTGGTTATTTTCTCCATTGTTATCAGCGATACGTATCGAAGGAGTGGACTAGCCATATTTACTTTTCGCTTATCGCTAGCTCAAAACGGAATAAAAGTCTACACTAAGCGACAATGCTATTGTTGACTCCGATTTTCTGTCCGGGGACGATACACTCTACTTCACTGCCGCATGGTAAGGTGCGAGATCACAAACATGAGAAATAAAATACACGACACATCTCACCGAGATGAAGGAAATGGCAATCTTGCTGAAGATTAAGACACGGATAGTGGTATAATACTTCCAGCAGATGGACTTTGCTGTGATAAACAATTACAAGGAAATAACATATGGGAAGAGATTATAATGTTAGATCTGTGAAATAGTGAGCTTGTAAATAGGACAGGCGAAACGGAAGAAGCAAGACCTTATATGGTCATGAAAGACAAGCAGATGAAATTGGTAAATGACAAGTAAAGAAAATATCTTGTGTGTCATGTAGAATATTCTACAGATGAGGGTAATGCATGGGGTAACCATGCTGAGTGTCAAGGCACGCATCTTAAAGACCCTTCTGATGTAGGCGTCTAGCGTAGACTGCTGGCAACTCGAAACACAGACTTGTACCACAAGCATGTTCCACAAACTGAGAGAAAACAAATGTTTCTTCTAATTATAGGTTCTCCTGACATGAGAATCAGGCGCCCTCCGCTTCCATTCGACCACTTCATCTTCCTCAGAAAGTTTACTCTCCCTGAGCATTAATATTAAACCCAGTGAGTCGAATCAAAGTGCGTTTGGACAGCGGAAAACGGCAGTTGCATTTTTAAACATGCTTGAATATACACATAAACTTATTAACATGTTAATATAATAAATATGTACACCATGATGTCATCATCATCCACTCCCTGCTCCACATGGCACCTGGGGCTACCTCTGCTTAGGGTTCCTTGTGAGGAAACCCGTACGAAGCAGTCACCAGCTCTTGCAGTGGTGGTTCATGAATTCAATCAATTTTACATGTTGAGGTTGCCAGCCTTGTATGACCCTGTACATCCATAATCAATTTACACGTTAATTGCAAAAATATAGAATTATAAAATGTACATATTACAACTTACCAAGATTATCGGCAATAAATTTACAGACTTCTTGCGCAGTGGAAACTTCCAAATAGTGTCGTGCCACTGGTTTTAAGAGGCCGTCTTACAGGTGGGCGGGGTATTACTTTAGTTATAATCTCAATGTTATTCTGTATTCAGGTTCCTAGGACTCATGGTTTCCAGAACCATAGTCAAGTTTTCTTTCTGTCTAATATCACACGTTCCTCTAATACTTGGTCATGTCCGTATACTGGACAATTGGTGTTTCTGTCCATTATCCTGGCTGTCTGAAATGTCTTTGTGATGAGATGAAAATGCAGTAAAGTAGTCCCAAAATGTTGCAGATTATAAGCGACATTCTCGCCCACACATCCATGTGGTGTCGTAGGAAAAAACATCAATCAGAAGTGGTTTATTTAAACACTACCATGCCAACCCAACTATGTCTAATACGGCAGGAAGATAAAAAGTTCATGACATATAGATGATCTCAGTTACGATGCTTGCTGTCTTAAAATTCCTGTGAGGCTCCCTGAAATAGAAGCAGAATTCTTCTATTTGTATCTTTGCCAAGAGTAATCTTGAGAGAAGGTTGATACCCTTGAAGACCCTCATTTTTATATTGTAAGTTTGGCCATTGTTCGACCACCGTTGCAGAGCAGGGGAGAAAATCCCATTACAGCGGTGGTGGCGTTGGTTTTGATAAATTTCATTAAAACATACATCCAGCAGTAAAATGGGTACTTGACCTCTTCTTTTGAGTTCGAGAAGGCAAAGGCAGCGAAGAAGAGAACTGGTCACCCCCACCTCATAAAAAAACTGGACCTAGTATGGAACGTTTCAGCAAGTGAAAAAGGGTATCAGGCAGGGATGTGTACTGTCACCCGATCTGTTCAATCTGTACAGTGAAAGTATAATGAGATCACTATGCATCTCAGAAGCGAAGAGCAGAATTGCTCAGACAAAAACAGCATTCTATAAAATGAAGAGTATTTTATGCAACAATTCTTTGCAATTGGAAGTAAGAATGAGAGTGTTATATAGAGCCAATCCTGACATATGGGAGTGAGTCATGGACAATTAGTAAACAAGTAGTCAACTAGAGGCCACAGAGATGTGGTTTTACAGAGGAATATTAAAAATACCATGGACAGATAAAAAGATTAATGAGGATGTCCTGAAACAGGCCAATGAGCAAAGGAAATTATTTCACGCTAGAAAGAAGCAATCCACTTTTTTTTTGAGAAAAGGAAAGCTTGAATACATTGTAACAACAAGTAAGATTGAAGGAATATAAGATAAGGGAAGACAATGAGAGCAAATACTAGAAATTTCGACATCGTGGCATGGAAATAAGTCAACAGCAGAATTGATAAATTGTACTGGGGACTGGAAGTTGTGGAGAGACAAGATCTCCTACGCCAATAGGCATGCCACTTGAAGAAAAAAGTATGGTGATGTCTCTAACACTTCACTCCCCTGTCAGTTTATGCTAAGGGACTACTTTTATCTTAATCCACGACATAACCCCAGCACCGTTTCAAAACCTTATTCTAGAGATCTGAGTCCCAGCTAGGGTTCCACAAGTCATCGTCAGGGGTTCCGAGAGACCAGCGGAATAGAGAAATTTAAAAATGATGCACGTTACAGTTTGGTGACTATCAACACTGTAATAATCTCCACGCGTTTGTGACAATCCTAGCTAGTAGTTTACAGTGGTAGATCACGGAATGACTATAAATAAACCTCCTATCAATGTTAAATGCATACAAGTATAAACACTAACGTTTTTCTGAACAATAAGAACTATAAAATGTAAAAATATCTACGAGATAAATAATACCGCACAGAGCATAACATAATTTTTTTTTTAAATATTTAAATTTTTAAATAAATGAAACGCGTCCTGATATAACCAACAACTCGATGTATATGGTGGATGGTTGAAAGGAGCGTGCTACAAAGAAAAGTAGTAAACACCGTAATTTAAAAAAAAATCTCTTTCGCTTTAAGACTTTTCAAATTCACCTGATTTCTCGAGGACGTTCTTTTAGTGTACTTAAAGTTTAACAATCAAGCAACAAGGCAGATTCTAGCAGACAGTTTTAAGCTTATCAATTCATAACAATGATGCACAGATTTCATGAATGGTGTTTTAGTGCGCGTAACCAGAGATTACAAGGGGGGTGGGGGATGGGGAAGGAGGGGGGGGGGAAGAATGGAATTAGTTAATAGTAGCCCCTTTCCAGTCATAACTGACTATGGGAATGCACGCCTGAGGTGATAACCCTCAGCTTATCGGAGTTAGCTTTACAAATTAATAATACACTAAAAATACGGAACGTATCGGGATTACCTTTCGTCAGCCACAGTAAAATACTAATAAGAGGTTTTGATTGGGTGGCAACATGTCACGTAAAACAATTACTACAGAAACCAGCACTGCAGACGGCATGCATGTGATTGGTGAAGGATTCTTAGAGAATTAAGACTGCAATATTTACTCCATGCTCATTAAGGAGTGAATGAGTTATCGCAGGCTCTCTACAACCTACTACAGTGTTGGTTTCATGCTCCTCCACCGTTCGGAACTATAAGGAGACAGGAGGAGGAGCCGCAGTCACGAACAGGAAATAGATATGTGAAATGGTGAGAATGTAGACGTTGTACTCAGCGATTAACCAATTGCACTCGACACATGCTGAACACAAAGAGAAAGTGAAACCAAGGGTAGAGGTTATTAGAAAAAGAAACCAGAAAAACTAGTTAAGTTAGTTGCTTATCCTTTACAGGACGTGGCAATAAACCCCAGCTTTTATTGGCTGTTTGTGATTTTTCTAGGCAATTTTTTCATTCAGTAGTTTGCCATTGCTTTCTGAACGGTACGGCGCTTATACCATTGTTAAAAATCCACACAAAGCGATCTGCTACCAAACCGCCTGCAGCAGGTTTCGAACCTGGTATATCTGGATTATGAAACTGCGTTCATATCCATTAGGCCACAGACGCCAGAAAAACTAGAGAAGGGGAAAATACGACATCAGAAACAGGGCATAAACGAAGTAAGAAAGAAAAAAAAAAAAAAAAAAAACCGAGCACCGGTAAGTAAAAAAGACGAAGGAAAAACAAAGGAAGTCGCTGATAAAGAATACCAGCTACCAAAAGGCAAAAATTAAATCAAATGGCGCCACACATGCAATCACTCAGGAAAAAGACAACTCCGTTTTTACAATGGTGGCGATTCCCATCCAAAAAAAAAAAGCTAGTGACGTCATCAGTATTACACGTGGAGCGCGCAACGATTACTTGCATATCGGACGTTCCCGAATAACTATGACCGTTAGAAGAAAAATCAACAGGTATTATTACTAAAGATATTTCTATTATTAAAGCATTACGTAGTGCAGACCGAAATAAAACGTGTATGAGACAACCGGAGGCGGAAATGAAAATGATGAGGTATATGTGAAAAGACACTGAGCTGATGGCACGCGACAGGAGGAATTGACATGTGCTGACATGAGTAAAAGCTGTCCTGTTTCAGTGTGTATTATATGCATGAAAGCTAACAAACGCGGCTAGGGCCTCAATCAAATTAAACAGACGCTACACTTCTAACCACGGCCACCTGTGAAATAACACTTTCAAGTTAATAGACTTTTGGATGTACAAAGCGCTAATAAAGTAAAACTTGTCAAGTTAATAGACTTTTGGATGTATAAAGTGTTAATATAGTAAAACTTGTCAAGTTAATAGACTTTTGGATGTACAAAGTGCTAATATAGTAAAACTTGTCAAGTTAATAGACTTTTGGATGTACATAGTGCTAATATAGTAAAACTTGTCAAGTTAATAGACTTTTGGATGTACAAAGTGCTAGTATAGTAAAACTTGTCAAGTTAATAGGCTTTTGGAAGTACAAAGTGCTAATATAGTAAAACTTGTCAAGTTAATAGACTTTTGGATGTACAAAGTGCTAATATAGTAAAACTTGTCAAGTTAATAGACTTTTGGATGTACAAAGTGCTAATATAGTAAAACTTGTCAATAGAAAGTAACTACTGCACAAGCAAAATATACTAAAGAAGCAAGTTGTTTGCTAATTCCTTATTTCATCACTTATCAACTCTCCAAAATTATGCCAGGTATCCATGTCACGTGCCATCAGCTCAAGGTCATTTCGTGTCTTCTTCATCCCCTTCATGTCTGTCTCCAGTTCTCTTCTCCGTGTGTTCTTTGGTCTCCCTCTAACTCTCTTACCCCGTGGATTCCAGAGCAAGGACTGTATGCTAATGCTATCAACAGATTTCCTCAGTCTGTGCCCTATCCATCTCCAGCATCATCTTCTCATCTCTTTTTCCACTGGCACTTGTCTGATTTGTTGTCATCCAGTCCACATGTGTGCTAATTGCACTTTAAAAAAAATAATTAATAAATAAAGTCCCACGATCACCGTAAGCAAAACAAAAACAAAAAAATAAAATAAAAACGGAAGGAGGGAAGGGGGCAGGAGCGGTCATATGGATGAAAGTGAAACTGACAACGTTCCTCTGTGACAATACTATCAAATGTCATCTGGATGACATGTCACGAGATACTTAAGTTTCCTTGTATGAAATATGAAAATGGGGAAGAGAAAAGTTAATTTGCTCTATTCCCACAGACAATATTTGTCTGGGGTTTGTTTCTCATTTAAAAATCAAGAGTGAACAAAACAAATGCGATCCTGGGTGGCTTATCCACCAGCCATTAGGTTAAAAACCGAGCGCTTTAACCTCTGCGCCACCTTAGTGTACGCCATATAAATATACATTTAAATGTACATTAAAGGGAATGTGGATATGAAAGACGATGTATTTAAATGTACTGTGCTATATAGGTCAAATGTCATGAATGCACTGACGTCTGAAACCCTTTTCAAGCGCGGTAATGCTCTCCGAGTACTTTCTGAAATGGCTGGCTGCGCACCAGTACCGCCTTCCGCCGAGAACAAAACATAAACAAGACTTGAAAGGTGAAAGGCTCACAGCATACAGAAGTCTCAGCTCTGATCCGATCAGCTGAGTGCAATATATATATATATATATATATATATATATATATATATATATATATATATATATATATATATATATATATATATATATATATATATATATATATATATATATATATATCTCAAACCAAAAGAAAACGATCATAGACGTCGATGACATCGTGCTCAGAATGCACTAATGGCTGCAGACTAGCGCGTTTCCTGAGCACTGGGTGACACGGCTGCCATTTATACACAGTCTCGAGCAAGATAACACGCCATGTGAAACTGTGTTGTAAGGGGAGATTATGAGAGTCCGTGGACAACTGAAAGGGCACTTCGTACAACAAGAAAATACAATATGCCAGACAGCACTGATTATATGAAACTGAGACGCCGAAATATATCATAATTAACCTTCAGTTCCCGATGGAGTATAGGCCTTCAGCAAACTTATGCCAAGTCTTCCTGTCCTGTGACACTAGCTCAAGGTCTTTAAATATGTTCTTCATCCCCATCATATGTCTGTTTCCAGTTTTCTTCTCCGTGTATTCTTTGGCCTTCAAATGCCTTCTTACCCTAGGGATTTTCCAGAACAAGGACTGCCTAGTAATGCTATCAAAAGGTTTCCGAAGAACATAGTGGGATATAAAAACAGAAAACATCTTCAATTATAAAACTAACAAAAGTAAGAAAACGCCAGATGGTGGAACAATACAGAACACTATCTTTAAATAAGCTATATGCAAATAATTTACACTATATAAAAAAGGCATCCTGATATAACCGAGGACACACGTCAATGATTAAAAGAGGCGTGCCACACTTCGAAGCATGGCAAACACTGAAAGGGAATAAAGGAAAAACATAAAAACTGAAGGGTAAGAGTATTCCCAATAGACAGATCAACATTAGAGTAGTTTCCACAGATAGTGTAGCCTTCACAAAATTTCAATGACACATTCCGCGCCCAACAGCTAACAGCATTGAGGACACTGATTTCGACCGTCAGCAGATGACTATGACACATTTCCACTATCCCCTGACCCCACCTTTTTTGCCGCACTTTTGTTTTTGATTATATGGCTCGCGTGAGTTCTTGTCCATTGGCGACTCCACTGTTTTGGCTGTGGTAGGGCTACACCATCACTGAATGCAGTAGAGATGTAGTTTTTCAACAAACAAAAAAGTTAAAAATTCCAAAGACAGCTGAGATAACTAACGAAGAGCGCTTGAGAATAGCTAACAAAGGAACACAATCCCAAAGACACAGAGAAGATAATCAACCTGAACTGGACATCTCATGAAAAACGGGGCCAAAAAAAAAAAAATGGTGACAACAGGAAAGATAGTGGGAAAGGGAAGTAAAGGTTGAGGGAAAGATAAGTAGAGGAAGACAAAGAAATAAGACAGTGGATATTTACGTAGAGGAAGATAGAAACAAAGACACTGGTGAATGTTACGCTACAGGATGAATTATTACACAAGGTAGCAAACAAATTATAATCAAGATATTTATGGGACAAGAAGCAAGCTGACGGGCTGTATAAAATACCATGCCCCCCGTCTTAACTCTGCTTCGTTTGTTTAAATATTAACGCACCTGCCGAGCTGCAGACCTTGCAGTACGGGTCGTGAAGTTAAATACACTGTGTTACTATTTATCTCCAATTCTTTCATTCGTCCACTCTGCAGAGACAAATATCCGATTCTGCAGTCAGTGCAACCGTTTACTGTAGAACAATGTTTTACCTGGCAAGAGGGCCATTTTACCTGAGAAGAGGGCCATTTTACCGGGGAAGAGGGCCAGAACATAGTTCTAAGGAGGAAATAAAGAGTGAAAACATTCAAATTATAAAAGTACACCCATTTTTGTTTTCAACTAAAAAAAAATAAAGACAGTCCTTCAGCCCTGTAACATTTAATGATGATCCGCCCTCTGGTTCTCACGCCCCAGTCAGTGATGCAGTCAAATTCCGTCGATGTACAACTTATGCAAGAAATCCACAAACATTAAGAAGTGTCACAGGCACGCTGACCACATAATTATTTTTTTTTCTTAACCAGCGGCACTTGGGCTTTCAGCCCTTCGGCCCAATGACATGTCATTGCGAGGCTGGGGAACCTGAGGACTTTCCTTCCAACCCGGTCAGGAGTTTCGCTCCTTCCCATCCACAGAGGGTTTATCACAGGAGCCGTTCAAGTTATTCAGTCAAATCTCCGGTCGTAAGCATTCCTTCAAACGCCGACGCCCGGGTTTGAACCATGAACACCTGGTCGCCAGTACAACGCCGAAGCCATTACACCAGCGCGGCTCCCATGATCACATAATAAAATGCGTCGTTACCTCGAGAATCTTTTTTCTTTCTTTCACACCCCCCCCCCCCCCTTTCCGCATGTACGCCGCACAAATAAGTGTGCAAAATCACGACAGACAACACAAATTGTGTTCGGATGCAGTACCCAGATGTACGGCAGATAGATAACCTAGGATCAATGACAGACAACTCAGACTAACTCGCATTCCTAAGATAATCATTCTTTGAAAAGTAAAGATATTAAAATAAAAAGAATATGTATTTCATATTTTTTTTTAATACCTTAAGATTCAAGCCAGTAAATATTACTGATCAAATTAAGATCTGGGTTCAGGGCACGGGGAAGGCAAAGAGGCTGAGGGATAGACAACATCACAGACGTCCTACAACAACACGGGCTCACAGCAGCCAAGGCGACACAGTTGGCTCAATAACGCAAATGTCAGCTCCAGTCTACGCTTCACAGCAACAGTGGGATGAAAACGTAAGTAAGGATATAATTAACAATGTTAAAACAGGAAAGACAAAATCATAGTAAACAACAGCACTACTTACCTTCATGACAGTCATTCACTACGTACATTCATGATAATCATTCACTACGTACATTCTTGATAGTCATTCACTACGTACATTCATGATAGTCATTCAAGAACAAGAAATGCATTTTTAACTAGAAAAGACTTTAAAACCTAGTAACAATATAAATAAATGCTTTGATCCATGAAAAAGAATGAACAACTGCTTTATGATTTGTACTAGCTGGTGTAGGTGATCATGTATCTCCACAACCTCCTGTGCCCACCGTTGTTTATTAATTATGTTGCTGACTTCTTTCGATGCCTCGATGTAACCTGTTCAGTACTCTATGGAAGTTTCATTTACGATGGTTCAAGGATGTCACAAGATGACATTCATCCGATTCAATTTTCCTGTCTATTCCAATGCTACACTCCTTTCTGACATTATTTACCGGTTATTATCTTTTGTTTAAGCCTACATCTACCAAGGAGTATCTTCTCCTCGGGTTGAAACCAGGTATTTTACAGGCCTGCTACCTTCCTGACCTGTTTATTTTTGTGCTCATCGCCGTTTAGCAAAGACGAGGATCAATGCCACCTTGACGTGTTTCCTTAAGGCGCCAGCGGCAGACGTATTAAGCCGTCTATCCCCACACTAGATTGCATTATTACTTCCGCTCATCTGGTGAATGAGTCTGCTAGTGGAAAAACAGATGGTCATTTAAGACATACAGTGGGAGCGACGTGTAAAAATACGACCCAGCCTTATGATTATCGTGATTTTAACAATCTGGACACGAGACCAATTACGTTACTATTTCCGGCAAGTCACTTCACAATCTTAAGCAAGATGTCGTGCAATAAACAAATGTGGGAACAGAGTGCAACATTGGAAGATATTATAAGACGTGATAATTTAGGGCAGGTCGTGCGATATACTGGTTTTGGTAAAAATAACACTAAAGGGGCAAAATCTTATATGGCCATGTCAATTATGTTCAGAAAGAGTGGTGGGGATAACATTTCCTAAAATAAGACTCCTTACCTTGTGGTTGGTTTGAAATTACAAATTAAACTAAACAAAAATTGTGGTTGGGTTTCACCCAAGAAAATCTCACAAGGTGACAATTGTGTGTGGGCAAAAATTCAACTTTAAAACCTAGCGCATTTTGAAGATTTCCCCCACTGCATTCCTTACCTTCGCCAGGTGATCACAGACAGCCAGAATATGGAGTAGTACCAAGGATTCCAGTATAGAACACCTAAAGTGACTTGGAGTATCTTTTAAAATTTAAAAAAGCGTCAACCTTCAGTGTTAATACTTAGCGCCCCAACTCCGAGGAACCTTCCTCAAGTGTAAACAGCCAGGAACCTAACTCACAGAGGGACAGCTGCATTTTAAACAGTTGCAATACATAATACGCCTATCTTGTGCAATGGTCTTGATATAATCACCCAAATTTATTGCGGTAAGTTGTAACATGTACATTTTATTAATTTTTATTTGCATTTGACATGTACGATTTACTTACTAATGTACAGTTGCATATGGGGCTGGCAACCTAGAACTTGCCACAAAAACCACCATAGCAAGAGCTGGTGACTGCTTCGTGCGGGTTTCCTCATAAGGGACCAAGAGTAGAGGTGGCCCCAGGCTCTCAAGGGAGCAGAGAGTGGATGATGGTAACATCAAGTTTGTGTGTGTGTGTGTATATATATATATATATATATATATATATATATATATAGCTGGGTGCTCACTTAATACGAGTCAGAACATATATTTCTCAAAGTGGACGGATAATACACAATTTATAAAAAAAACTTAGATGACTGAGTTGTTATAATTGCCATTCTATAAATTCCTGTGAGACTCCCTGAAATAGTATCACTGTCCATCTATTTGCATCTCTGCCAACAGGTAATCATGAGCGAAGGTTGCTACCTTTGTAAACCCCATTCCTTTTACTCAAAGTTTAGTCATCAGTGGACCAATATTGCAGAGCAGGGGAGACAACCCGCGACAAAGGGATAGCAGAATAGGTTATTCCCCCTTGACTTTCATCTGTTTTAGTATGGGAACACCAGCCTACCTTTCACTAAAATGTCAGTAGGGAGGGGACAGGTTAAGGCGCTCCCAACGAGCCTTCTCCCTAAGAACGATTCATTGTATTATTTAAAAATAAAAACAAACAAAAACAGTGAAAAGAAAAAGAAGCCGACGAAGGTTAATCAAAGAAAAACTCTGATTTGTGAAAGAAAATGTTCCTGTAAATCTGAGTGAGAGCGGAACTGGAATGGGGAAATTCCTGGCGTGTTACAAGGGGTTTCCCTATAGGAGTGTTTCCCGGCACGCGATGAGCAGACCCCAGTGTCCATGCACTTAATATTGATATGATACCATAGCTCAATACTGTATATGACTTATTCATTCGCCCACACTTTAGTAGTCTATACTGCATACACTTGATAGACACTTTTGGAAAGGTCACCTTGCAGTTTGTCAGATATGCCGTTTTCCCGGCCATCTGAGCACGCTTAAAAACCCAGTCGCGGGTTAATTAATGTCTTCCGCGGGTAAAAAAACGGTCATCAAGATAAAAATGGTATACTGTACTTGTCTACGCATTACGGCTGTTGGGCCATACACTGGCTAGTTGTATCTGGGCAGGATATTTATGAACTATCTGGTAACTTTGATCTCAAGGGATCCACGGTTCCAGCTGCCCTCATGAGACTTGGAAAATTAATAAATCGATATGAGAGAGAGAGAGAGAGAGAGAGAGAGAGAGAGAGAGAGAGAGAGAGAGAGAGAGAGAGAGAGAGAGAGAGAATAAATGAATTTATACTAATTCATGAATTTTGAGACTGATCTTACTACATTTAAACTCCTGTTTATATACAGGTCTTTGGCGCAAAAAAGCTGTCACACATATATTTAAACACTGATAAGCTTGCGTAATGTCATTTTATTGTCCATTAGTCTAATGTAATTATTAATATGCCGGTCTCTCACTGTCGCAATTATCATACTTCTTCCTCCCCAGTCTGACAAACGGACAGACATAGATAAAAAGAATGAGAAAATGAGGGATAAACAGATGGGACGTACGGGCAAAAGAGACAGACAGAAAAAAGGACAGACTATGATGGTGTGGAGTGCCATGCGTGACTGTGTGCGTATAAAGAAAAACTGTTACATTATAATCACCATCGTTTCCTATTTCGCCCCTGTACAGATCATGGAACTATTACAGCTCGTCTGTCTTAAATTTCTTGTAAGTATGAAATTGTTTTTTCTCCTAAGGTCTGTTGTCTATACTGCATGAAGCTCCCTGTTATGATTCTCATGGCTCGGTTTTGGAATCGGTAAACTTTATGAAAGTTTGATCTGAAATGGGTGATTTCTCATACTGCACTACCATATTCTAAGACTAGTCTGAACCACTGGGCGTACAGGTATAGAGGTCTTTTACATATATAATCTAATATAACCGACTAGGTTGAATGGGACGCGCCTCGCCAAAACGAAGCAAAATTTTATTTAAAAAAAAAGGTCTGGAGCTTCCGGAGTACAGTTCTGAAGCGTCCGGTGCGCGGGTCTAAAGCGTCCGGCGTACAAGTCTGAAGCGCTAGGGATACAGGTCTGAGCGCCAGGTGTACAGCTTCTTTAATATATTCTCATCTTGCCCAGATTGTTTCTGACTTTTTTTTCCCGAATAGCCTTTCTTAGCAGCTCGTTTTGTTCTTAACTTCTGCTTTCCACGTCAATCGGCGATCAAAAGTAATCCTAGATTTTTATCCAGGTGTCACATAATGGATTGGGGCGACCCCTTCTTATTCCTAATCTCTTTCATGGATTTTATTGCTTGCTTTCAATTGTCGCACTTTCTTTCTTTCTCTGCTAAGTAGCAGATATTTGACATTGTCAAATCATTTTGACACTCCTTGTTGGTGATAATACATCGCGTTTGCCAGGGTGCGGATAAGCTTTGCTAAGATTAGGCCGGGGTGCGCGACAGATAAGAGATTAATCGTCTGTGCGACACATTCTGGACAGTCAAGCATGACATAATCGTTTCCGGTACACCTTGTTACAAAGAGATTACTTTCTGATAAGGTAATAATTTGTTACATCTGCCGGGCAATCGGATGTTTATAACCCATTTTCAGAAAAGTAATGTTTGAAAGTAATGTTTAGATGAGTCATGCAGAATATTCAAATCAGACTGGCTGATTATTTGAGTGTCATAACAACCAGAGCGGGGTAGGACAGTGAATATAACCTGACGCTTCAGTCAGTCTAGTTCACTGAGATTCACGCTGCCAAAGACACCAGACTTGCCAGTAGTTAGAAGTCAGAATTTCCATTTATCAGACCGGACACCTTTTATTGGAGTATTTATCAGGACTTACAATTCAGCCTAGGAAATCTCTAACATTTTAAAAAGGAAAACCGGAATATCTGAGGACCCTGAAACACACGAAGTCAGAGAGGGAATTATCTTATTAAAGAAATGACACCCCAGACGCGTGTAAGAGGCCGATTCAAGTCTCTTTTAATCACCTGAGAAAAAAAGGTATTGTTAAGGTTGGGTTTACTGCTGCCCGTGTAAATGTAAGTGTAGAAATGTAACGTGAGAGACTTGGGTGGTAAGTTCACACTGGATACCACAGGTGTAAACAGTCATGTATGGTCTGTGCTTGTCCAGCGTAGCAGGTGACCGTGACACAAATAGTACAGGTATAGTTTGGCCACTGAAGCGAATTGTTCAGAATAATATTAGGAATGCTACAGCGCCAGCTAGGTTGGTATAATTGTATGCAGGCCCTGGTTGGCCGCAACAATGCTTGCATTCGTGTGGAGATCTTGAAGAGATGAGGTGTAATAGATATATGATGTAGTGTGAGTAGACTTCAATCAATATGTGTGAATGCGTAGTTAAATTTCATGGAAGACAGGCATCCAAATAACGTCACACTCTTGTAACTAAACGTGTAGTAGTCATAGAGTTCTTGAAACACCTCTAACGTTTTCATATATTTAATACTCCACCAATGACAGATACGCCGACATCAACATAGGACAGTCATGGAACAGTTCAGCACATAAATCGTATGAATAGGGTTCACTATCAAGCTATGCATGAATATGATAAAGCTGATCTCGTACATTCCACTCCCGTCAGCTACAGTAAAGTACATTCAATATATGAGTTTAGACAAACTCCTTTCTGACTTCAATCAGACAAATATGTAGATGGGTCTACAACAGGCTGCGCAACATGGCGGGCTTATAGATAAATAATGATGATGGCCTCTGTGATATTCTTGCAAACAAGGGGAGTTCCGCCTTGAGCAAATGGTATCGCCGGCATAGCGGGATACAACAATATATAAAGTACCTTTGGGCCTGCACCATCCTAGTGCATAATATTAGGAAACATTGTGAGCTTCTTTTCAAATGTACTGAGGTGGATTTTCTCCCGCCCAGGGGAAAAGTCATATGCTGGCTACAATATAAGTCACGTAAGATTCTTGCAAACGGGGAAAACAGTTATAAGAGTAAATTAACTTACTGTCCCTTCAGAATCACAATCACCACACTCACTGCCTATCCTAGGCGTATAGAATATAACTATAATATTCGACATCTTTGTCGACACACAGAGGGACCTTTTAAAGAACCCATCTTGATCCTGTCGAAATCACAGCACGACTCTAACACAGTCGTTCTCTCCAAAATCGCGCCAGAAAAAACTCGCGCATGCGCTCTGACAAGCAAAAGACCTTTGAGCTCAGCTCAAAATAGGTGGTTTGAAAATATATCAGGGAAAGCCGACATTGGTTCCCAAATTTAAACCACTGACATTACAGACAAGTGGGACAACTACCACTGTCAACTACCATCCCAGTAAAACATGAATTAATGCCCTTTGACCAGGAATTTAATAATTAGAATCCCCAGAAATTAACCAGGCACATATACAATCATAGACTCAGCAAACTGAACGCTACAGGTATGTGAGCCAGGATTGGCATAAGTTGTCATTTTACATTACTAACATGTGAACTAACATATATATGTATATGGCCATGTGAATTTTAATATGTGAAGATCGCTAGTGCATGTCCTAGTTATTTGAGGCTGGCAAACTCAGCGTATAGAATGACGATTTCATGAACCACCACTGCCAAGAGCTGGTGATTGCTTTATTGCTAGTTTCGTAAAGAGAACTAAAAGCATAAAGTAGTCCCAGGTTCCATATGGAGCAGGGAGGAAAAGATGAAGAAATGATGTACATTCTAATTATAATACTTACAGTTTCAAACCAGTGTAAATGTCTATGTTAACGTATACACTTTAAAATTAATGGAAGTTTCAAACTTTTCAAATCAGTGTAAACATAAATGAAAACATATTCAATTTATATTGTGAACACTTTTCAATCAGTGGAAATGTAAATGTAAACAGTCTATCTGTACTATTAACCTTTTCATTTAAATGTAATGTAAAGCTTAAGCTATCCAGTTTAAATGTAAAGAAAGTTTTATCCCGAGGGATTAAATTTAATTCTCATCAAAGGTAAATTCTGAGATAAATGGGATGGTAGAATAGAGGAAAGGGGGCACATAAGTATGTGTTGGGAAACACAATACTAAGAAGAGCGTATCGTTTCTATTCTTTATCATAGTTATTGGTGGTACCAGCAGAAAGTGCTATCACTGGAACAAGGAGGGACAAGTGGCCTACGCTTTAAGATGAGGGACCAACTTTGTAGACTCTCCTTGACATTTCTGGGAAATGAGCTACGCCCGACAACCTTGACCAGTGATGAGCGTGAGCAGTGTAAAAAGACCCCATCAGTGCGAGCAGAACTACTATTGGCAGCTAAGTGCAAAATATACGCTGCCAAAGTGAACTTTTTTCCATCGACTCTACTATAAATCAATGATGAAACTTTTCTTCTAAACTATTCAATTATTTTCAAACTGTTAAAACTTAAGTGATTATTAAATTTTATTTGTAATTTTACAAATTTAACTTCGATTTAATCATTTTAAATGTACTGCATGTTTGTCGCAGTCAAATTTACTACACACACTCTAAACTGAGCTATACCAGAATAATAAGAATTCCCATGAGTTAATCAGAGTGGGGGCTTAAACGAGCTAACATAAACCATTGCTTAATCCTTCACAAAAGTTGTCAGCAGATTCTAGAATTAACGTGCTCAGCCAAATGCAGAACTGTTTTCGCTTATCTGAATATCTTGTGGAACTAATTTGTGGTAGAAGCGTCATTAACCTTCTATCTACATATCTGCCAAGAGTAATCTTGCGCGAAGGTAGACACCTCTGAAACCCATATTAAATACTCTTGAGATTTGGCAACTGTTGGACCACTACTGCAAAGCAGGGGAGACAATACCGTCACACCAGGCTTAAATTTGTGTAACTCAGTACTAGTTGGGGGGGGTACTGTGTAGGTGCCCGGGGTCTCTTGTGAGACAAAGACAGATTGGGCCTACTGCTACCGCAAGCATGTCGTACTAGGCAGTTTATATGGCTTGTTGCATGAAGCTGGCAACATCATCGTGTCAAATATACTGCAACAGAAACCACTGCTTCAAAAATGATGGCATGCTCTACAGGGAGCGTACAGAAAATGATGATGACTAGTTTGGAGCCATGTAGACTGGTGTAGTAAATGGGACAGCACTGTGTATGATTGTTTTCTTCCTTCGTTTATCTTGATTTGCCATGATGACATGGCTCGCAGCATCCAAGTGCTTCTTCTACTTTGATCCTTAGCCCCTGACTGACAAAGCAGTCAGTGGCCATCACGCCTAGTGGCGTCTATCCAAGTGCTTGCTATGTTGATAACTTTTTCAGAGGTCCAAAGTGTAGGTCATCAGCAGACAAGGAATGATGGGCTCTTAATCTGGGACATTTTCCGTTACATTACTTATGTATATGTAAGGGACAGTGTAGGCGATAGGACTACCCTGCTTTACTGGCATCGTCTGACTCGTCTGTCCTTGTACTCTGGCAGTTTTGTTGTCCCAGAACTGCTTGATCCATCTGCACATTTTCCCCGATTACTTCATTTCTGAGAACCTTACTTTCAATCATCCACACATACCGCTAGTTGTATTTCCTCTCCTGGAAGGCATGTTCAATTTCCTGGCCTACATTGGTGATCTGATCTTCGGCAAATCTGTTTTGTCTTAACCCTGCTTGCTGATGAATTAGTAGGTGCTTTTCTTCTAGATGCCATATTCGCCTGGTGTTCACTTTTCGTTTCATCAGTTTTCCAACATACATCTTTGTTTTCTTGGGACTGGTAGCAAGGTAGTACATGCCTCGTTTCAAGCTGCAGTCCAGCATTGCAAAATTAATGTATTTTTTTTTTAACTTTTGCAATCAAATTTCATTTTCTGTTCCATCCTTTCCTGGCAATTCTTTTTTCTTGTGACCTCAGTGCTCTTCCATTTCCTCCACATTTACATTTGCCAACGTGTTCTTCTGGAGCGACAAAGTGGGAAGACACACTGGAAGAACCAGGAATGTGAAGCGAAACATTTCTCAATTTAATATCGTACACGCACTAACACCTGACTTATATAAGTGTTATCCACGTGACTTCACAACCTGGTCCCAGAAGCTCAACAAATTACCTTCATATCTATTATCGAAAAGCTCAGAAGACGAGAATTTCAGATATACGCTAATTTCCTTCAACATAAACAGGAACACGTGTGTGAAACATAATGTGTTAACGCATTCACCGGATGTTTATGAGTTAGAGAATGATGGGATGCACTTATCAGGAAATACACACTGATTATCAGGTGTTCCAGCAAAAGTGCAAAAGAACTGCCAATTCAGAAAATATGAATGTTGTTATTTCAAGAAACAAATACGTTATTACATTCAAGCTGAACAAGGACATGAAAACAAAATCTCAACATAAAAAGGGCAGGAGACTGTTTTACTGATAAAACTTAAGAACTGGTATGGAGTCAATAGAACGATATACTAAAAATGTGTAGTATGTATTACATTAGGGATTGATCTCTTGTAAAACTGACACCATATCAAATTTATGTTTGCTTTATCTTCAAGTTTTTACAGCAGCCCTCTTTATTATTTACATATACAGTTTTAGTAGGCCGGAAAAAGGACCCAATCGCGACTTTAAAATTAGCTACAAATACAGTAGCACATATTTGTATCTAAGGTCCTTTTTCCAGCGGTACGGGTGCTGAACCCATATCGCTGGAAAAAGGACCTTAGATACAAATATGTGCTACTGTATTTGTAGCTAATTTTTAAAGGTCACGATTGGGTCCTTTTTCCGGCGATACGGGTTTGGCCGCCATTTTCGGTCGAACCTTAGCGTAAGCTGTTTCTGTGGCAATTTGTCGTACATGATAAGGCTGCCAGTCCCATGCACAACCTTATAATAGTCGCCTTATACGACATGCTTGAGGGTGCAGTTGTCTTATTTTTGTGTCTTTGTCTCTTCAAAGAACGGCCGGGAACTACACGGTGCTCGTCTATTTTACAATGAGTTAATCTTGTGCTTCAGGAAATCACACAAGAGCGTACAAGGAACTACACGGTGCTCGTCTATTTTACAATGAGTTAATCTTGTGCTTCAGGAAATCACACAAGAGCGTACAAGGAACTACACGGTGCTCGTCTATTTTACAATGAGTTAATCTTGTGCTTCAGGAAATCACACAAGAGCGTACAAGGAACTACACGGTGCTCGTCTATTTTACAATGAGTTAATCTTGTGCTTCAGGAAATCACACAAGAGCGTACAAGGAACTACACAGCGAAACGCATATCCTGAAATTGTCTCTTCTAAAAACTAAACATACAACTCCAATAAGAATTATTATACTCCTTCCTCCCCTTCCCTTTTCACTGCCGTAGCCCCAATGCAGGTAGCCTGTACCAAAGCACTGATGTACTCTTCAGTTCTCAAACAACTGTTTTATATGGTGCGGGTGCCAGGCCCTCATTCACAATCTCAATTTAGTTGCCCCATACTATAAAAAGACTATTTACGTAATATTCCATGCAGATGGATAAAAGATTGTACCCTTTTCAAAAAATTTATTCTCGGCCCCATGATGTGGTACGAGGTTGCTTTCTATCACAAAAGTAAGATAATCTCTGCCAGTTTTTAAGCATACCTTACAAAGACTCAATATATGCACCCTTCGTGACGCGACAGATATATTTCTAAATGGAGACAAAATTAAATATTTCGCTCTTTGTCGTGGAAAGGTTCCCGACCCCTGACTTTGTACAATCGATGATGGGACAGAGCTACTGTGGAGAACGCTCATTCCTACTATCTAAAACTGTAAAGGCAGTCCCACTGCAGATAATGCCGTAGGCGGGTGAAGTGTTAGAGACCACTATACTAGGTTCACGTGTGTTACCGGGGCCCGAAAGGGGAGCAAAGAATAGTAACACTGCACCCTACCACGCATGTCGTAAAAAGCGACTAAGGAGGGTATGGGCATGGGGCTGTTTACCCCATCCCGTAAAAAAACTTTGCACAGTGGGCTGATCACCTGCTTGTCAACCAATCTGATTACGGAAACAATGATAGATTGTTTGGTCTGTTTTTGTTCCACAAAGACGCCACTAGGCGTGGTGGAAACAGCGATAGATTGATCAATTTGTTGTTGCCCTAAGACGCCACTAGGCGTACTGGCCACATACTGCTTTGCCGGTTGATGGCTAAGGATGGAAGAAGAAGAAGAAGATACTAGGTTCAGCTTAATGAGGTGGAGTGACTAGTTCTCTTCCTTGCAGCCTCTGTCTTTCCTAACTCAAGAGCAGAGTCAGGTACCCATTTACCTCTTGCCAACTCTTTCTCTGCTTATTAATAAAATATAATAAGTAGACAACTATTTGTTTTCAGATGCAATTTAAACGAAATAAATCAAATGATTTTAACCCTCATACACCTATGAGTCGGCTTGCATTAAAAATGAAAAGTGTCATGAAATCAACGATTTCGTTTGCTTTGGTAGCTGTGGCGCCCTGTAACAGCATTACACGTTTCCATGTCATTTCTCATCGTAAGTAGAAGCATTAATTCCAAAGACAAAACACATTGTTTATACCGTCAGAGCAGAGCTATTGACAGGCCATGTTTCCCTCGACAAACGTTATTCTTCAAAGTGAAGGCTGCACTTAAACGATTACCGGCCTGCACTTACTCTGTTGCACATTTGAACAGTGGTACCTTTGAACGCCGGTTAGCACTGATTACTATGTTTGCTACGCGACCAGTCATCACATTTTATGCAGCTGACATAAACAGACATTATTCTTCGTCTTTCACCTCCCAATGGACCATATATCTTCAATTAGTTCACGCCACACTTGCATGTCTTGTGCCACATATCTGATTCCATTTGTTTTCCCAATATATTCTCAGTCTCTTCTATTTCTTATACCCAGGGGATTACAGAACAAGAACTGCCTTGTGATGTTATTAGCCCTTTTCCTCAATGTGTATCATATTCACCAATGTGTATCATATTCACCAATGTGTATCATATTCACCAACATCTTTTAGTGCATATCCTATTTCAGAGATATTTATCTGATTCATTTGATCAATTCCACATTATTGATCCTGTCATAGCATTTTAATTCTTCTATTCTATGCCTTCTTCTTGGATCCTTATCTCCTGACTATCAAAGCAGTCGGTGGCCATCACGCCTAGTGGCGTCTTGTAGGGCAGCTACAAACTGTCCCCATTTTGCTCGGTCGGTGGCCATCCATCGTGCCATGCCCCAACTCTGCTCTGTATCTCAGCCTCAACTGTTCTCTGCCAGGATGTCTTTGGTCTGCCTCTCTGTCGCCGTCCTTCTCGGGTCCATGGCATAGCAGTTCTGGTGATAGGGTCAGGATCCTTTCTGAGGACATGGCCAACCCAGTTCCAGCATCTGCCTGCCACGATGGTGTGCATGCATTTTTTACTGCACCATGTAATCACCCATTATAACAATGTTGCGACTTCTCCGCTGTCATTTTTATTCTCCAGGCTTTAAAGAGACATTCTTCACCATCATCAATATCTTTCAACTCTCGGCGTGGAACAAGTCCTCACTAAAAACATGCCAAGCTCTCCTGTCCTGTGCCACCAGCTCTACATCTTTCTATTCTTTACCCTTTTTATGTCTTGTCCTCAGTTTAAAACATGAATCATGTTTAATCTGACTTATTTAGGTCACTCTAATGCAAGACTCAATACGTTATATTATTCTACAGGGTGGTCCAAAAGTCTCCATACATAAGGAAATTGATCACTTCTTTAACAAACTGTCACTAGGTGCGCCATGTTTCGTATTTGTTCCTGGTACACCATGGTCATGACAAAAAAAAGAAAAGAATTATTCCCAATGTATGGAGACTTTTGGACCACACTGTATATTACATCTCAAAATGTTCTACACGGACATGATCACCGCACCGTTTCACGGAATCCCCGTATACACCACAAAACTAATTTAAAACTAAGAAATTTATTGTCAGAATATTAAAGAATAGCCAACCCTTAAAAACAAGACCCTATAAACCAGAATACAAAATTCGTTTAAGCCAAAAATAAACAAAAAGTCCACAGCTCTTCACCGCGGAATTCTGCACAAATATTTATTTATTGTATACGGGTAAAAGTACACATCTACTCTTCCACAATGTCCTACATTTAAGGAGGGAAGAAGGATCCCGGTTACATGCCCACGTAGACATATTGGGAATATGGTGTTAGGTCCATATTTTCTTGACCATACGGCACACTAGGGGTGATGAACCCGGAACCGTTTGCGGCCTAAAAAATCCCACCTCAGCTGGGGATCAAACCATGGACCACCAAGCTAGGAAATCAGTGCACTAACCACTGCGCTACCACAGCTACATTTAGGGTCATGTAAATGAACATCAAGCAAAGTAATTGAGCATGCAGGGTACTTCACATTAAATTTAACATGATGCTAGGAAATGAGCGGTTTCTTCAAAGATTATTCTACACAACTGATAGATGATGACTAGAACATAAACCACTAATCATTACATGATGCTAGGAAATGAGCGGTTTCTTCAAAGATTATTCTACACAACTGATAGATAATGACTAGAACATACACCACTAATCATTTTCCTTTATGCTCCTTATGGAGCATGAAGCCCCCACTGCGGCTGGTCCCGTTGCAGGAAGCCTGCACCAAGTATTCACATGCTCTTGTAACAATGTTTTCTGTGGCAGTTTGTTTTACATGATGAGTTTGCCAGCCCCTTACACAACCTCCTTTTAACTGCCTTGCACGACATGCCTGAGGGTGCAGTTGTACTAGTCTATCTTAGTCTCTCCCGAGACTCCGGGGGTCCTACATTACAGCCATGTAAATAAACATTTAGCAAAGTAACTGAGGATAGTCGGTATGTCACGTTCAATTTGTTAAAATGCTAGGACGAGCCATTTCTTCAAAGACTTTTCCACACAACTGCTTGATAATTATAAGAATAATAAGTCCTTTATATTTAGTCACCCTGGAATACATAAGGGTTAATAACAGCTATATTAAAATTAACGAATAAACAAGCATAGCACCGCACTCATCAACAACATTAACACTACTGCAGGTTAAGTAACTACATCACACTCAACAACAACAAACAGGAAAAGGGGTTGGGGTAGAGGGGGGAGAAGAACAGTTAAATAATTCCGATAGCCGAATATATTCGGAACAGTGCATGCTGGGTGCTGATTGGAGTCATCTGAATAGAAGGTTGATAATTTGCATATTAATATGTTGCAAACGTGGACATGAAGGGACGATGTGCACAGTGGTGTGCAAAAAAAAAAATGTGTACAATGGACAGTTGTTCATGTCAGTGGAAATCAAATAACAACAGTGACAACATCTACGGATGGATACGCATGAATGAGAAGTCAATCTAGATTACACACAAGGTATTCCTTCCTACTTTTGTTCAAAACTAATGTGGTCGTTGGGGCATCACTTTATTCTGAATGCTTTATTATTGTTGTCTATATCTATCTTGTGTCTGTGTGCAAAGGTCTTTTCTGTCCACTTATGAAAATTGTCTGCCTAACTCAGGTGTTCCCAGCTTTTCTGTCCTCACACCTCTCATGAGAGCGGGTTTAATAATGTTCACACCTCAAGTCTTTCCTTAAGTACATCAATGAACCAGTCAAGACATATACTACTGGACAAAAGTTAAGGGCCGCCATTCAGTTTAGACAAGGTTTATATAATTCTTCGTGAGCAGGGTCGATTTTCCAAATGTCCGGTAGCTTGAAATCTCTCAAGAAGTCTCTGAATGGTAGAGTGGGACGCTGCTAAAAGTCTTGCAACATGACGAACAGATTGACCATTCTGAATCCATGCCATGGCTCGACCACGGTCTACAGTGCTGAGACTTCTCCTTGGTGGCATGGCTAATGCAGTGATCATTTCGACCACCTGTCATACTGATTTATTGCATATCAACGGTGAACACTCTTTACCAATGATCATTTTCCACATGCATTCAAATTCAACTCACTTTTTCACCTTTTGAACTAGTGGGGCGTGTTGCAAAAACCACGAGTTTTTGCAGCAACAATGGCAATTTTCACATGCCGGTTAAAGTGACCCAGTTTTTGGACACTTAAAAAAAATTAACCTAGTGTACACAGAAATGTATACACATTTCTCTGAGCTCAGTTTTAATGACATTTTCACTTGTCTTTACAGTTTGCCAATCAATTATATAAACCTTGTCTAAACTGAATGGCGGCCCTTAACTTTTGTCCAGTAGTATAATTAAGATGATACTACATCCATTTTATTTCTGGACAAGTCCTCACATACACAGGTCATCGAAAGGCGCTGAGCGATACTTCGTTTCATACAATCAGACATATGAAGGAAATTATACAGTCTGATTCTAGACTTCGTAATCGTATCGAGTGAGAAAGCAATGGTGATACACTTTTTTGGAGGCTCCCCACACCTGCACTGTATACCCTCTGCACAACTCCTGAGGAAGCGCACCACACAGGTTAAGAACCCCCTGGCCTGGCTTGCCTTTTTTTTACACTTTGCAATATCACCAGGCCCTATCAAAGTTAGAAACAAAACCATGATATACTGTTGAAGTACAAAATATCAGCAATGAAGAGGAACAATGATCCGGATGGGTGGACCTTTTCAAGTAAAGTCCAAACAGGAGCCAACCAATACAAACCACCAACACAAAATAGGCAAAAAATATATAAATATAATATATATATATATATAAATATATACAAAATATAACGGCTGCAGGGCCGGACAGAATCCCTGCAGAACCAATGAAAGTTAATGCTTCATCCACTACAGAGCTGCTGTACTGCATCTTAAATAAAATCTTGGAAAAATAGGTCATCTCAATGATTGTAGCATTATTAAACTACCCAATATGGGCACACTTGACTATAAGCAGCAACTAGTGAGGTCTAGTGACCTGAACATTCTGATTAGTGATCCTAGACCAGTGGTTCTTAACCTTTTCTTTACCACGGGTCCCCTTTAAATATCTTTTGCTGCGGACCACCAAGACTTAACTCAAGATTTAAAACCCTATAGTGCATCAAATATTTATTTAAAGTTGCTCATCAAGGGTCTTCAAATTTAGAGAGAAGGGAGAAATAAGTAAATGCACACACTCCTATTATAATATTTTTATTGGAATGATTCCATACAAATGTAAAATAATAATAAAACCTGAACACCGAACCATGGCCTAATATTACTTGTTAATTTTAATTAATTAATTAATGAGAAAGCTGGTGCTGCATTTCACTTACAAGCCTTGTTATATCGGGCTATTAAAGCTGAAGCTTGTATTCTGAGTTCTGACTCTTCGTTTTTCAAACGGTTTCTATACTTATTCTTAAGATAAACGAGAGCAAAGAATTATTTTTTGCACAAGTATGTCGTTTCGAAAGGCATCAATACTTTCATAGCCATCTTCAATAGTTCCGGAAAATCTGCTTGTAAGTGAGCTGTCGTAAATTTATTTTGAGAGAAAGAGTCTATAAATAGTAGTCCGGTTTAGAGTGTAGAATGATGATGAAAACTCAGTGATAGAAATGTATAGATTAAATATGATGCTCCACAGAGTGCTGGAGGAGAGTAAAGACAGACTTATTTACGACAAATCGTTTCTCTCAATCTTCTCTTCCACTCTACTGGTCAAACAATTATTTGCCAGTTTTCCAAACACACGTCTGCGCTCACACCGATTTGTTGCTTCAAACATTCAGACGACGTGGATACAGCTATATTAAACAAATAGGGAATGTTTGGGCTTTTGGGTATTCCAACACAGTCCGATATAAGTTTATGATGTTTATTTACCGTAAAGATCAAATCACAAAAAAACAATATCAAGTGTTACATAAAATTATCATAAGTACAGAAAAAAATGCAAATATCAAGGTAGGGAGGGGGTGAAGAAGATTGGTATCGACTGAGCCCTTCCCGCTTGTATTAGACAAAGATAAACCCAGTCTCAAGATAGATAGTTATCAGGAGCATAGGAAAGTTAACCCAACAGTGAATTTAATTACTCTGAAAGAGGTGTTACAATATTAGTTATGGTGGTAGACAAAAATTACTGTTATCCCAACTGGTGTCTTCCCTTTACTAAGCAAAGAAAAAAAAGGGGGGGGGGGGGATGAAACAGAGTTAACAAATTATCCCACTAATGGAACAATGCCGGGTATACAGAAAACGTATTACCCGGTAGGCAAGTTAACAAATGGGTTTTGCAAAAAAAATAAATCTCCTGCCATTCATACACACTGTGCGGATCCACACTCATATACACCACACACTTACCGAGTTGCAGCATCAGACAATCCCTTAGAATGATAAACACAATAATTAACTCTTGACGTATGACAACTGTCTAGTCCTTCTATGTCCCGCCCCAGATAATGCGAGGATTCACTGAGAGCAAATATTCCCGCTTATCGCCGGACTTGAAGTTCTAAGAGTTCTTGTGTTTTATTATAAAGAAACGAGTCTATGGGATGGCACTGACGCAGTTCGACATAGGGGTGAAAAATGAGGTGATGGCAATATTCCTTCACTGCGTGATGATAGCCACTGACCGGTAAAGTTTTTAATCCAGTGAGGAAAAACTAGGCTCAGTCACAGTCAGGTAAATCGGTAATCTCTCACAATAGAGCAGTATATAAACTATCACTACTGGCACTGTTCATCTTCCAGTTTATCTTACAGATTTAATTTGATAATAATCAAATGATCTTGGGTAGGCTTTCTTTCATGTAATTATGTTAGCTAGGCCGCACCGGACCACCACAAGATTTACTTTAAAAAAATGTTTCATCAAACTGTCTGAAAGTTTAAGAACCGAGTATGGAAACTCTGAAAGATTTCGTTATTGCTGGGATTGCAAAAGGTGATCAATCTAGAGAAAAAGATAGAAAACCCATAACAACATAATCATACTTTAAAAATCAAATAATCTTCTAAGCGCGCGATAAATTTCCCGTTAAGCCTATTATACACTCGAGTATTTAATTATGTATTTAATAAACACTGCGCGAGTTCTAGTGGTTAAATCACACATCTATAAATATAGGACTTAACTAAATGTATTAATTATAAATTCCTTCGCGACTTTAAAAGTTAATTTACACATTAAACATCTATTATCTTTTTGGAAATAGTATAGCAGGTATATCATTACATTTACAACTGGAACTATTGAGACGGTTTAATTTAATAGGTTTAAATTAACACAAAATCCAATGAAATATAATGAATGAACTAGACCACTGATCACTTTACACAATATATATATTACCGTTTTGCACAGAAATAGAATTCACTGCAAATATAAATGAAAATCCATGGGATAATCTAGCAAGATTTCAAATATCGCTAGTGCTTCTATCAAGTTCTGGCCAGCGAATGATGAAGTGTATTTCTACGTGATCTGTATATCTACAACTGGAATGCAAGATGAGTGGGACATGAGAACTTTGACAGCTTTTTTGATCTCATGAACTTTGGGGGATCTGACCGCCAAATCCAAAGAGAGAAGCCGCCCCTGGCCTCTCGTATCTTCGCTCGCTGCTTGCGTCAGCTTTCCCCGTTCGCTCTGGCTGCGATCGGTTCCGTGCTTAACACCGAGATGCGAAATCGTTTCAGGGACCACTACTGTCTTTGATAGCATGCTGCCCGTCGTTCCTGAAATCTCCACCAGTGTCTTTCTTCTGATCGCTCTGGTCCATCTTGCGAGCGGTTGAGTTCGCGCGGAGATGATAAATACCAGCGAGAAACAAGCTTCTCTGCTCGGGGATCGTCTCAGTGTCTTTGATCTTGTGCCGCATACTAAATGAGTCCCGGTCTGTTCGCTCTGGCGAAACGAAAAGTTACAACCAATGTTCAGGGGTTCTAATGTTATGAAAAGCTAAAGGTCCCTTTAAATCATCCATCATATCAGGGAAAATTCACTTGTTGAACTAGACGTACGTCACATGAGCCCAGAAATTTGGAAGGGACTGTTCCTTGAACTGCGATTTCAGAGCACCATCCCTGGATATTTCTATGAGCTTGTCTTCCTCTGCTGCTGTGAGCCCCTCTAGTTCATACACATTAACTGAAAATGGATCTCTAATCCAGTTTTTGCTTGCATCATGAACAGGAAAATATTCACGGAAACTATGTTGCAAATCTTTCAAATGTTGTGCGATAAGTGATGTGTCCTCCTCAGACAACTCTTCATCAGTGGAATCAAGAAAATATGTAAGGTTTGGAAATGTCTCATTGTTTCGGTTCGATAGGCGATGATGCCACAATTCCAACTTTTTCATCATTGCTTCAATCTTGTCTTCAACTTGAAAAACTGTAACTTTTTCTCCTGCAAGATTTAAGTTGAGCATATTTAAATGGATGAAGATATCTGACAGATATGCTAATTTTATTAACCATGAAAAATCTGTCAAATGATAGCTGAGGTGAAATTGCTGCTCCATGAGGAATAATCTTAGCTCATCTCTCAATTCCCAAAAATGAGACAAAACTTTACCTCGTGATTGCCAACGAACTTCACAGTGTAGCAAAAGTTGATGGTGTTCACTGTCTATATCTTTGCAAAGCTGCTCAAAAAGTCTTGAATTCAGTGATTTGCTTTTTATAAAATTTACAATTTTGACTGATTCATTTAAGGTCTGTTTTAGTTTTTCTGGTATCTTCTTAGCAATTAGAGCTTCCTTATGTATGCAGCAATGATACCAAGTCACCGACGGTATGATTCCCTTAATCCGTGCTACAAGTCCAGTAAGCTTTCCAGACATTGCTCGTTCCCCATCTGTGCTAATTCCAACGCATTTCAACCAATCCATGTCATGAGATGTTATAAACTCATTTACATTGTTAAATACTTCTTCAGCTAAAGTGTGTACCAACGGGGAGATGAACAGTAAGTCTTCGAAAATATTTCTCTCGTGCTCATATCTAACGTAGCACAATAAGGTCGCTTTGTTTGTTATGTCTGTGCTTTCGTCCAGTTGCAGAGCAAAATAAGGGGACATGCAAATTCTTTCTAATAAATGTTCCTTGATATTGGCTGACAAACCGTTGATTCGCTTCTTAACTGTGTCATTTGACAAAGGTATTAAGGAAAGGTCCTTGGCAACTTTCTCGTTGATTAATGCAAAAACCTTGATTTTTGCAGCAGGTAATATAAGTTCTTCAGCTATTGTGTGCGGTTTTACGGTTTTTGCTATTAGCTGAGAAACTTCAAATGAGGCCCTCTCTGCATTTTCATTGTTACAACCTGTTGCAGTCTTTTTTACCATTTTCTTACTTTCCCGAAGCTCCTGCTCCTTACTTTTGAAAAAAATCGATGCTCTTTGTGGCATGTTCTTTATGTTTAGTATCGAGATGTCTTCGTAATCTTGATGGTTTCATGGCCTCGTTGGACAATATATTGCAACATAACACACACTGTCACAACAGGCTGATCACCCGTTTGCCAGTCACTTCGATTACGGAAACAACAGCAAATGGGTTGATTTGCCGTTGCCCTAAAGACGCCACTAGGCGTGATGGGAAACAATGGCAAAGAAAACCTATCTGCTGTTGCCCTAAGACGCCACTAGGCGTAATGGCCACTGACTGCTTTGACGGTCGGTGGCTAAGGACGGAAGAAGAAGAAGAAGATAACACACACTGTGGTAGTTGCTTGTCTTCTGGGCCTGTACACGTGAAGCCAATCGACAGATATTCCTTGCCATAACAGCGGCACTTTTTAAGATGACTGGAGGAAGCTTCATTTTGCTTTGAACAGGATGCACCTTCATCAACATCATCAGTACTTTTACGTTTCAAATTCAGCCAGCGATCCATCCTGAGGCTCAGCCAATATGTATTGTTACGAAATTCACCGCAACAACATCGAAAGGTCACTTTACCCGACAATAACCAAACGCTTTTATTCAGAGAAATCAAATTTTGAATGACTCTGACTCTCTCTTCTCGCGAACACGGTCTTACTTTTATACACAAATTTCTTCAAGAACATTCTCAACACAGCTAGAGAATTCTGGGAAGCAACAGACGTTCCGAGAATGTGGTGGCACAACGTGGACAACACTAGAGTTTGGTGCAGCTATGAAGGCGGCTTCTGGCTGTGTGCGCGGTAGCAAGAAATGTCACGTGCTTTCTCTCAGCGTCATTCACTTGCCTGTTCTCACCGCGTGCAGAAGTATCACGTGCTGAGTACATTTTTTGCTATCAAACAGTTATTTTCATAACCGATTTTTACTTTTGTTTGTTTTTAATGAAGGCGGTAGGTTAGAAAAGTCAAGTTTTACACAAACAAGCGAGAGAAATTAAGATTTCGTTCTTAGTTTTCTTTTCTTTCTTTCTTCCTTTCTTTCATTTTTTCTTTCTATTTTAACCGTAAAAGCTCATAACATTTCTTCAAGCCTTCACGTACCCCCTGTGAGAACATCGCGGCCCCCCCGGGGGTACGCGGACCACTGGTTAAGAACCGCTGTCCTAGACTATGTACAGGAAGACTTAGCCAACTGGACGCTCCTATCCTAATAATATTAATAGGCAAACATAGACATTAATGATTGGATGAAAGAAGAAATGCACAACTTCACTTACTTGAGAGATGTAACAACTGACACAACAGGAACAAATCAGTATGTAAACGTCATCACAAACAAAGCCAAATCTGCCTCCAATTCCCTCAAACCAGTATGAAACTCTGCAGCTCTTCCCCAAGAAAACAAAATTGGGTTGTTCAGCAGAAACGTTAAATCTGACCCATTCTAAGGCCCCGAAATGCTTGTCATCAAGAATATTTTGTTCAAACTTCAGAAACTTATAACTTTCAATTTTCAGAGTATTTCGGTTTTCGGGTGTTTGGACAAAAGAAAACGGACCTGTAGTATTTCTTTCGGCAAGCAAGATTGTGGTGACTCATGTCAACTTTCAAGATTAATGAAATAAAGAACATTATTTGTTCTTTCATATTTAGCTGGTAACAGATTGAATAACATAGTAAGATGGGTAAAAAGTCAAATAATGTAATATGATTTATTTGGTGTTTTTTAATTCCTGAGTTAACAAAAAGTTTTGTGCTGTATAAATTAGAAGGGGCAAGAGTTCTGCAATGGCTTGAGAGGAGAATAAAGCAGCCAGTCTGATTGGCAGGTACGGAACTTTGTAATGGTTACTAGAAAACCAAAACTGGATGCAATACTGAAGCACTGGTTTGGAAAGGGGGCGATTTTGGATCAAGCTACTCGGTGGGGTGGGGGGAGAGACACACACATACTTGATGATTCAGCAACTTCTTGAACTGAAACCTATACTTTGTGACATGGATAACCCGGATATAACAATACTGGTCTTCTACTTCTTTATTTCTCACTGAGTGCCTGATAACATACCTTTGTGTGTTGTTTGTTTATTTATTTACGGATATAACAATGACTGAAGTTCAATGGGAAGAAATTAAGGAACTTGAAAACTTGCTTCACTATCCTTATGTTGTTGCAAAAAATAAAGTTGCAAGCAGCAGATATGACTCCTGGCCTGTTTAAAAAAGAGTGGAAGAACCTTATATTCACCTTCCCTAATTTGGAGGTACGACGGCAGATAAAATTAAAAACTCAATGCTGCACAGAGAAAATCACCTGCTAGACAATGACATATTTTGACTGGTATATAGGTGTGCCCCCATAATTCAAGTACAACTGACAGAAGAATAGCAAATTAAAGCTAAAGATGCCTTGTGCGAATTAGCTGTTCGTATGAAAGTCATATGAGAGGAAGACGAGGCAGTAACAGGGTCACTGCATGAAAACATTCGATCACCTTTACCATCAAAATTTAAAAATTAGAAACCTACCCACAACAAATATATTTATAGAATGTGTGATTCCTATATACACACACTGGGATTCTCATCGGTGCTATGGAGTTCTGTGCACTGTGCTGAGATCCTCCTTGTGTGATCTAAGGGTGGAGATTGGAGCATTGATGTTGTTGTCCGTGTGCAATGAAGATAGTTCTTAAAAAACCAAAACCAAAGCAAAAGTCTACTTAAAAAAAAACAACAAACAGCAGCAGAAATTTATGTCTGACTACAGAATACAAGGACAAATCTTCCACGGATACCACGACTGTCACAACTACCGCTAACATGGCAATATAACTTAACTACATCATGTCAGTCAATTACTCAATTTCCTCTTTCTTTTCCGGATGATGATACATCTCTGGATACACATCTTCCGCACAGCCTCTCCAGATGTAGATATCCTTGAGAGTTACTTGCTGCAGCCCTCCCTAACTCCCCCAGGTCTTTATCAATCTCTTTTTTTCCCTGTACTGACGCACTTTGACATATTTTTTTTTCCTTCCATGTGGAATTAATGTTAATTGATTCTCCCACATGGAAATTGTGGGTTATATAAGTTCATACAAAAAGTAAGAGACAGCATTACAACAGAAACAGACAACATCATCAATAATCATATAATCTGACTTTTTTTTTTTTTAAACACCAATGAGGAGGAAAATATATATCAAATTCAACATTAACACTATCTGAACATAATTAACACTATACGAAAATGCCCCTTGATATAACCAAGTTCCATTCATATGGTTAAAAATTGAAAACGGCTTTGTGGAAATGTAGCAAATACTGCAAGCAAAAAATGCTGACTATATGAGGGCAAAGAAGGGTTAAAGACAGGACAACAGCCAATTTACAACAAAAAAAAAAAGAAAAAAGTAATCGGTTCCAGAAACACAAACAAGACGATCAACACTACAGCAATAATGCTCATTAGAATTAAATGAGGGCAAGAGTTATAATTTACTCACGCTGGCTTTGCCTCCCTTCCATCTGGGTGGTAGAGTGTTATTGTTGCAATTATACATCCATGTGTAACTGGAAGAAAAAACACAACGATAAAAGATTATTTTACTTACTAGTGTAAAAGCGCGTCATAAGACGGTAATTAAATTCAAAAGCAACAATACCTAACAGCAAACAAAAGTATTTTAAAAAATCACTGTGCATCACCACAGTACACGAACTAAGTAGCAGCAGCGAGGATCCCAATGTGTGTATAAGGGATCACACATTCTATAAATATATTTTTGTGCACACCGTCATTTGCGCATTCTTCTTTGGTAAGTGTTACTATTTTTGGGAGAGTACATATAAGGGAAACAATACAATTAATGTCTAACTTTCAATCAAAGTTGCATCCCTTAGCGTTACGCACTGACAGAAAAAGCTGGGATTTTATATATAGGATGAGTTCATCATCATTTTCCCTTTAGCTCCACATGGAGCCACCACTACAGCTAGCCCCAATGCAGGAAGCCTGCACCAAAACATGCACATTCTTCAGCAGTGATGTTCTCTGTAGCAATCTGTTTTACATGATGAGGTTGCCAACCTCACATACAACCTCATTATCAGCCATCTTTTAGGAAATGCTTGAGGGAAAAGTAGTCCTATTCTTTATTTTGTCTCCTCAGAGACTGGAAAGCTACATGGGGCAATTTAAAATTAACAAGAATTTTTTTTTTCCACTTATCTGAGAACAAATCCCTCAGCCCTTGTAATGACAAGTTTAATAGATTTTCAATGTAAATTCTCTACATATATCAAGCTGCCATTGTGCACTGTTAAAACCAAAGCTCAGACTATGGTTATACAATATGCTTTACATTAATTCTTCACTCTGAAGATTATTGATTTCTTGTGTGCTGTAGCATTTCTATTGTGCTGGTGATTACAGTCCAGTTTTTCATGCTGTCTTTACAATTTATGCTTCTTCCCACTTCCCAACATTTTTTTTTGCTGTCTCCCTTCCATGTAGTGCACCCCTTTCAACCATTAACCATGTGCATGGGTCTGCTGGTTTTGTCAAGATGCTTTCTATATCATGTGATAAGTTTCCTGTTTGTGTATGCCAGTTGTATTGTTCTATACTTCTCCAGATCAGGGTTCTCCACCTTTTTTGCTCATGGCTCCCATTCTGAGTCTCATTTACCTCTGTGGCTCCCTTGACAGTCACTGTTAGCTGGATAAAAATGTACTTTACTGTCTTACTGTGGCCCCCTCAAAATATGGCATAGGGCCCACATCGAGAACCACTGCTCCAGGTGATGCTTCTCCACTTTAGTCTGCGTTATTGCACCTTTCAGTAGCTCCAAAATTTTCTCATTTCTGGACTCATATCTGGCTAGGTGGCTTCAATTAGGCTACAGTGTGTTTGTATTACTCCTGCATATATACTGACCAGCTCCAGCAGTCTTCTTTCTTTTCTCCTCCTTTCTATATTTTTCTTATGCTTTGGTCCTTGGCTGTTGACTGACAAAGCGATCACTGACCATCATGTCTGGTGCCATCTTGTAGGGCAGCAACAAACTGTCTCCACTTTGCTCAGTCGACAGCCATCCTTCATGTGGTGCCTCAGCTCTGGTTCATACTCAGCATCTCCGCCTCCACAGCTCTCCACCAGATGGCCCCTGGCTGTCCCTGCCCTCGCTTTCCCTCTGGAATCCATAGCATGGCAGCTCTCGGGATCTCCTCCAAGGAAGAGATCATCGAGGCCATCAGGGAGTTGAAGGGCAGAGGAGCTCCAGGCCATGACAACCTAGGTACAGTTTGCAGTGGATCCTACGTTGGTGGTAGAGTTATTGGAGCTGCTGTTTGCACAGGTGTGTCAAGCGGAGATAATACATAAATAATTGCCCTGTGTAGTTATCGGGGGTCTTTGAAGAGACAAAGAAAGAACAGGACTAATGCACCATCAGGCATGTCGTACAAGGTGACTAATATGAGGCTGGAAACCTCATCATGTAAAACAAATAGCCACAGAAACCACCACTGCTAGAACATGTGAATGTTTGATGCAAGCTTCCTGTAAGAGGACCAGCTGTAGTGATGGTTCCATGATCCGTAACGAACGCAAAGAAAAGTGATGATGATACATAAATAATAAAAATGGAAGTCAGTAAACATAGTCAGTGGAAAAGTAGTGCTGCTCATTGATCTAATAGACCAAGGGCTTTTTCCACATAGAAGATCAGCTGATTTGATTTCCAGCAAATGTCTTAACAGCTGCTACTTCCAGACGATCTTCTTATGCTCCGTTCCTTTTAAACTGTGGTAATCTTTTTATCATTATCCTTCAGCCTTTTCCTCCATTATTGTTCTCAGTGAAGTGTTACAGTTATAAAACACTACAGTCAGGAAATTAATGGTTTCTGATGAAACAGCTCATGGCAGGACTTTGTAGGTGACCTGGTCTTTAAATTCCTGTAGTCATATCCAGATGCAGGATAAAGAGACAGTATGAGATGAAATGTTATGGCACGTGGGTCTCCACAGAGAAAAGACAAAGATCTTGAGAATAAATGCAATAAACTATATAGAAACCACAGCTGGTGAAACAACCCTGTAGAAAATAAACTCAGATCTTGGCAACACAAAGAAGAATACCGGCACATTGCATGTGCATCAAACTGAGGATGCAATGAAGTTACAAATGAATGAAAAAATTCCATATATAAGTAAGAATTTTCAATTAAATTGGCAAATTAGACTTCTTGCGCATGTTATCAGAAATATGGAGGACACCAAAATGTACAGCCAAGACATAGCAAACATGTCTAAATAAATGCCGGTATTGGACAAAGTGACTGAAAATAGTTTGACAGAATCGACAATATAAATTTGAAAGAACTGGATAAATGAATTAATGGAATAAAAAGTGTGGAAAAGAAAATACGATTGGATAAGACTCAAAATAGAAAATCCCTGGAGGCAACAGTGAAGAACAATATGGGACAATATAAGGAGTCAAAACCCATCTTCGCAATACAAAAGACACTCCTGAGTCCCAAACAAAAACTGAACTACCAAGGGTATAAAATACTTAGAAATGATAGACCAGCGGGAAGAGGAGGCGGTGTGGCCTTTTTAGTACATGAAGACTTCAAAATATTAATATGGGAGCAGTTTGTCACAGATAATATGGAAGGAATAAGTATACATACTTTGTGCCTTACTAATGAGATTTTACTGAAAAATGACATTAATATCATGTTCAGCTAAAATGCCCAATTAGAAGACAGAAGTCAGTGAACAAAAGATCACACACATGTAAGAAACAAACAGTCCACTATTTTTGGGCATGTTATGAGAAGTGGAATGTTGAAGTACACTGTTACTGCAGTTTTTTTTGTTTAAACAGAAAATAAATAAAAAACGGTGAGGACAGCAAAGAGAAATGAAACTGGATAGTATAAATTTGTGGGAAAGATTTAAAACAAGGTGTTGTATTTACATACAGGTCTATGTCCTTTTGTCCGAACACCCAAAAACCGAAATATTCTGAAAATAAAGTTTCTTTGGGTTACTTTTTAATCACAATTTGGGTGATTTGTGACTATTTTGAATGACTTTGGGTTACTTTTGGAACAAGATTTGGGCAACATCTGAAAACCGTCAAAATCCACTTTCCAAAACAAAACTGTTCCCAAGGATTTCGGATGATGTTGTTGTTGTTGTTGTAGTTTAACTAGTGCTGCCGAGCTTCTCGCTCTTTTGCAGCCAATACCAAGTTGAAGACTCCTTGGTATTATCTACGCTGTAGATCTAGGCTTTTCCTGTGGCTTTTCTGCCATTCCACACCATGCTGAGTTTGAAGTCATGAGCTCGAGTTTCTCCAGCTTGGCTTCCATTTAAACGATTATCACATCTGATCCCAAGCTAAAAGTAAGAAGCACGTGGCATACTGTGCATTCCCCACCATCCAAGGGGGCTCTCCAACTATGCAGAGCTAAAATACTGTGCTCTAATTCTGGACAGAGCCACTTCTCAGCTCCCCTTGCCTATCACTGGGTCCATAATGAGATCCTCCTGCATGAAGTCAACCAGGTCAAAGCAAAAGAATTATGTCTGAGGCTCAAGTGACTTCTCCAAGCTTAGCATGCAATGCTGGGTTCTCAACAAGTTTCACCACAGGGGGAATCCCTGGAAGTGTGTGGATGATTTCAAGAGTCAATGAGGGTGTAATTAGCCCCACTGACAGAAGTTCACTTCCACATATGTATATTGTAGCGTTGTGCATAGCTGGTGGTCATATAAGGATGATTCCAGATATGCCTCCATGCATCGAGGATTTCGGATAAAAGGATACATACTTGTATCTGGAATAACCAAATTAAACTAGAAATAGTTGCATAGAGAAGAGAACAAACATTTGCTTACTTTTCTCTCCACGTCTGTTGTTCTCCATAACCTCCACCCCAAATTGTATGACACTCCCAGAGAAGATTTCTCTAGCAGGACTCTCTTCCCCTCCCTTGCACAGCCTCTGATTGTCAACGAAAGTCCCATTGCTGCTTTTTGTGTCTTGTAAATAAAACTGAAAATACAGGAAATTTTTTAAAATCCATATCTTTTTTTTTTCAGTGTATTGCGGGGTGGAAAAGATATCCATACATTGGTGTGACTTGTTATCAATTACTTTGTTTAAATAAAGACAAATTGATCGACCAATTTATCCATCTATGCAGGTACAATTCTGGATGCTGTATGAGACACAATGATATAAAAACATTTTGACAATTACATGAAGAAAATGGTTAAAAGTCAGCCACAATTTTTTACAAATAATACAAAACCGTTACAACTCTCTGTCTGAGAAAGCAAGTTGCTCATACATTTTAACGATAGAATTCTGGCAAGGCATCAGCTTCTGTTGTACACTGGGGATTTCTATCCAACCAGTTTCTGGGCAGAATATTTTCTATCTTTGTTTCTCTGAAGCCAGTAGACAGTTGTAAGTTCACACATAACTTATGCTTAACTATCCTTCATGATCGTATATTGGGAAACAGGGATTCTAGAATTTGCACCCCCTGTTAAGATATCAGATTCCCATAAACTACACAGAGGAAGCATGGTTTCTAGTTATGGATCATCTTATCCATAAAATGTTACAGGGAAGGAAATACAGAATTTCACAACACTTTTAATAGCAGAAAAGCTGCTCACGCACGTTTACAACAAAGTCTACAAGAAACAACAATTTCAAACATTACATGTTAAAGTATATGCAGTAAAAACAAAAAGAACCATTCACAGTCAACAAATACATACACATTTTTTTTTATTAACACAAAGTAGAAACAAATGTAATACAAACTCTAATATAATTTATTATAAGTGTGAGACATATGCACAGTTTTCACCATGAAGTCTTACAAACCACTGCAATCATCATCATCACTTTACTTTTCGCTCATTATGGAACATGGAGCCACCAATGCTGCTGGTTCCCTTGCAGGAAGTCTATATAAGCATTCATATGTGGTTTCTGCAGCAGTCTGTTTTTCCTGATGAGATTGCCAGCACCATGCACAATTTCATATTATTTGTCATTATTTGTATGACATGCCTGAGGGAGCTGTGGTCCTATCCTTTCTTTGTCTCATCAAAGAATAATGAGACCCCTCAGGAGCACAGGCCTTCAACAAACACATGCCAAGTCTTCCTGTCCTGGACCATCTGCTCAAGTTCTTTCCATGTTTTCTTCATCATTTTCACCTCTCTATCCAGTTCTCTTCTCCATGTGTTTTTTGGTCTACCTCTGCCTCTCTTTCCCTGTGGATTCCAGAACAAGGACTGCCTAGTAATGCTATCAACAGGGTTTCCTCAATGTCTGTCCTATCCATCGCCAGCGTCTTCTTCTCAACTCTTGTTCCACGGGTACTTGTCTGGTTCTTGTCATCAATTCCACAACCGCCATAAGATCCTAGAATATTGGTGGGCATAACAATGAATGATCCTCCAGCGTTTTGACTGCTCAGCTAATTTTTCATTATGTTGCTGCTTCATTTCTTCTTTATATCCGTGTTTAAACAAATTTTTTTTTTAAAAATAAACATTTGTGACTTCCAAGTGTCTTGTTCCCAGATGAAAGCTTAGGTTGCAACATGGGTACCTTTGTCTATGGCATTATATACAACTTCTGACAGTACTGTTGAACTTTAACCCTATTAAACACTGACATGCTTCTTTAAAATACAGCAGTTAGTATGTCCATCTGTCACATGGGTGGAGCAGGGTTTGACCCAGCTGAAAAGTCAATTGTAGCAGACCTTGCAATTCAGCAGTATACAAGTATATATATATATATATGTTGCTAAGTGAAATGAAGCCATGTTCCCACAGCAAAAGGTGGAAAGATAATTTGTTAATTTACAGAAGTGGAAACAAAACTTTGTTTACACAAAAGATTTTAAAAACACAATGTTCATATCCTTTATCGCCTCAGACATTGGGTAAACTCAGTAAAAAAAAAAAATTTTTTATAGCCCAGGTCCTGGTCATTTATGCTGTGATAAACAGACACGGCAACAAAGTTAATCTTATTATAACTGAAGATGGTTATAGCTCGGCAGCGTTGGCTTAGCTGGCGAGTCCTTTTTAGGGCTTTAGGCTAGCAGATAGATAATGTTAGTCCTTTTCAGGACTTAGTATCTATCAATGCTGATCAGGTTAGCAGTGAACAGATTTCACTTATTCTTATTCTTGGATGGCAAATGTGCTCTCATATAACTAAATAGGCTGAAAGAACGCGCCTCGCCACAAGAAGGCACAAAAAACAAAAACAAAAGTTAATCTTATGCCACTTGCATTCATTGTTTGTTTTCAACAAATACAAGCCAAGCTTATGTCTGCATGAGAATTGTGATGGACGAACTCGGCTGACCCTGAACTTTGTTGTAATTCTTGTAAAACGGGACTTTGTAAAATGGGACTTCTTTCACGTGGATTCATGAGCTATGCAACTGTTCCACACAGAGGGCAAACACGTTTGCTGATTGATATGCGGAGAGTTTACCTATCGTTTGATTCTGGTCATCGCATTGATTTAAGGAGAGATTAAATCACGCCCACTAACATCTCTTGAACAATCATAGGCAGTTATTTTCATTAACTTGGCCAGGGATGGGGGGGGGGGGGGGCGTCGCCAGAATCAAACAGATACAGCGACCACGATCAAAGAGACAGACTGAGGGATTTCAGGGGAGACTATCGGCGTTATCAAAGACAGTAGTGGTCCCTGATACGAGACGCAGTTGCTTGCCGCTATTTTCGCGTCTCGGTGTCAACCGCAGAACCGAGCGAACGGGGAAAGCCGAAACGGGCAGCAGCGAACAGAGATACGAAGACCAGGGGGCGGCTTCTTCCCTTGATTTGGCGGTCAGATCCCCAAAAGTTCATGAGATCAAATAAGCTGTCAAGTTTATCATGTCCCACTCAACTTACATTCCATTTTAGATAAATAGACCATGAAGAATAGACATTTTATCACTCGCTGGCCAGACCTTTACAGAAGCACTAGCTTTATTGAAATCTTGTTATAGATTTTCCCCTGGATTTTATATATATATTTGCAGTGATTTCTATTCTGTGCAAAGCGGTAATATATATTGTGTAAAGTGATCAGTGGTCTAGTTCAGTCATTCTATTTCAATGGATTTTGTGTTAATTTAAATCTATTAAATTAAACCATCTCAATAGTTCCAGTTGTAAATATAATGATCTATCTATTATATTATTTCAAAAGATAATAGATGCTTAAATTAACTTTTAAAGTCGCGAAGGAATTTATAATTAATAAATTCAGTTAAGTCCTAGTTTTATAGATGTGTGTTTTTAACCACTAGAATTCGCGCAGTGTTTATTAAATACATAATTAAATACTCGAGTGTATTATAGGCTTAACGGGAAATTTATCGCGCTTGATTTTTCGGTATGTTACATGTCTTTTTTCTTTCATACAGAGTGATCGTAACCTGCGGTCCCAGCTAAATAAAGAAAGAAATAAAGAAATCATCCTATAAACTTCCAGTCATATTGAAGAAACATTTCTTTTAAATATAATCTTGTGGCGGTCCTTTTGCGACCTAGCTGTCAGAATTAAATGAAATAAAGCCCACCCAAGAACATTTTAAAGAACAATCATCAAATTACCCTTACAAACCTGTAAGATAAACTGGAAGGTAATCATCGCCAGTAGCGATATCATATTTACTGTTTACTGTGAGAGAGTACATATTTTCCTGACTGTGACTGAGCCTAGTTTTTCCTCAATTGGATTTAATAAAACTATCATCACGCATTGAAGGAATTTTACCATAGCGGAGGATTAAAAGAGACCACTTCATTTTCACCCCTGTGCCGAACTGTGTCAGTGCCATCCCATAGACTCCTTTTTTTATATAATAAAAAACACAAGAACTCTTAGTCTTCAAGTCTTGCGATAAGTGAGAATATTTGTTACCAGCAAAAACCTCGCAAACATCTGGGGCGGGACACCGAAGGACTAGACAGTTCATATGTCTAGAGAATACTTGCTGTTTTTATATACTTTTATGGATCGTCTGAGGCTGCATTCGGTAAGTGTGTGAGTATATGAGTGTGGATCCTCACGCGTGTGCATGAATGACAGGAAATTTAATCTTTTTTCTTTTGTAACCCTGTTGTTAACTTTCTTGCCTAGTAATATAATTTTTCTGTATTTCCTGCATTGTTCCTTTAAGGGGGAGTTGATAATTGGTTAACTCTGTTTAAAAACCCCCCTCCTTTCCATTTGCTTAGTAAAGGGAAGAACAGCTGGGAAGAACAGGTTTTTTCTATCACCTATACCTAACTTTGTAACACCTCTTTCAGAGCAATTAACTTCACTGTTAGGTTAACGTACCCGTGTTCCTGATATTATCTATCTCTGGACTGGGTTTATCTTTGTCTAATAAGCGGGAAGGGCTTAGTCGATACCAATCTTCTTCACCCCTCCCAAATTTGTTATTTGCATTTGTGTACTTATGATAATTTATGTAATACCTGATATTTGTTAGTAATTGATGTTTAAGGTGAATAAAATCACATAAACTCAGTTAGTTCTGTGTTGGAGATACCCAAAGCCCAACTTTTCCCCTATTCGTTTAATATAGTTTGTATCTACGTCGTCTGTGTGTTTGAAAACACCAAATCGGTGTGCGCGCAGATGCGTGTCTGGAAAACTGGCAAATAATTGTTTGACCAGGAGAGTGGAAGAGAAGATTGAGAGAGACGAATTGTCGTAAATAAGTCTGTCTTTACTCTCCTCCAGCACGCTGTGAAGCAACTATTTAATCTCTACATTTTCTATCACTGAGCTTTCCATCATCATTTTCCACTCTAAACCGGACCACTATTTCTAAGACTCTTTTCTCTCAAAATAAATTTACGACAATATTTGGGGGCTCGTCCGGGATTATTTTGAGATACATTTGATGCACACATATTTGTGGGCTGGTTCTGGGATCTTGAGCTACATTTGAGGCAATCGCATAGCCGGGTTAAAGATATTTTGAGTCTGATTTAGTCTGGGTCTAACTAGGTAGAGTGTGAATGATCTGTCTTTGTGAATTAGGGAAATAAATAAATAATTACACCCCTAGACAAACGTCCTTTAAGTATTTGGGTTGTCCACACAGCATATTTACAGGTTGTTTTCTCTCCACAGCAGTAGAAAGTACAGATAAACAAAAATATTTGCTATTTTAATTATCCTCTGGCGGAGATAATTATATTTCTTTCTTTATAAGAGTTGCTGGGATTGCGTGATTGTTTTACAGTCACAAAGGTTTTTGAAGTTAAAAAGAGTTGAGCTTAGCTAAAGACGGATTGTTCTGATTTTTAAAAATTAAGTTAACAACGTCTCATCTCAATAATTGACTTTAGGGACGGAGTTTGTTGTCAGAGATTTAAAATTTAGGGAAACATTTTTTTTTCCTTTTAAATTGTTTTAATATAAATTTTTTCTCTACTGTTAGTAAAAGTAGATTCTTTTCCAGTGTAACTTACCATTTAGTGGCATAGTCGCTTGCGTTTAGAGCCTTAATTGCCAGATAATAGCAGCGATAAGTTTGCACAGTACAGGTAGGAGGTAACACAGGTAAATTTATACTTGTGTTTTTTTTTCTCGTAGCGGTTCAGAGTTCCTCCCTTTCGCGTTTCTTCTTACTAGTTCTCTAGGCATACTTCATCTTATTCTTTAACAATGGCAGAGAGGATAAAGATGAGGTCCATCTTGAGGCTGGAAGCGAAAGAGGCAGGATTAGATGCAGAAGCTGCAAACGCGTTTATTAACCAGGAATTGGAAATATATGACGCGGAGCAACAGAGAGCCGAAGCTGAAAGGAAGGCGGAGCAACAGAGAGCCGAAGCTGAGAGGAAGGCGGAGCAACAGAGAGCAGAAGCTGAGAGGAAGGCAGAGCAACAGAGAGCAGAAGCTGAGAGGAAGGAAGAGAAAGAAAGAACAGAGAGAAGAGAAGCCCAGGAGAGGGCAGATAAGAAAGAAGCGGAAGAACGTCTTTTGGAACAGAAGAAAATTGAAGCAGAGATGGAAACTCGCAGAGAGAGAGAGAGAGAGAGACAAGGAAAGACAGCATCAACTGGCGCTTAAGGCTCTAGAGAGTCGGGGCGCCTCTACTTCGACTAACGGAGAGCCGTCTTCGCCCCAGTCTCAATCAATGGACCTCTCCAGTACTCAATCTGCCCAATTAACTGCTATGTCGTTTTCTTTAGAATCTTTTCCTAGCCCTAATGAAAAAATTGACAGCTACCTAGAAAAATTTGAGAGACTCGCGAATCTTTATGGGTTAGAGAGTACCCGCTGGGCGCTTAAACTCTCAATGTCACTGAAAGGCAATGCTTATGACGTGTACACAAAGCTGGGACCGAATCAACATGATTATGACCTGTTGAAGAAGGCCTTACTACAGCAGTTTGAGATGACTGCCCGAAAGTTTCTGCAGTTGTTCAGAAACAGCCGAAAAGAGAGCACGGAAACATTTCCCCAGTTCTCTTCACGTCTCACGGGTTATCTGACAAAGTGCATTGAATTATCTGACCTACCTCTTTCATATGAGGGACTCCTCGAACTTGTTCTTGTGGAGCAGATAAAATCCACTTTGTCGAATGAAACTCTTAGATTTTTGGCTGAACAGGGGGCAGTCAGGCTTGAAGACATACTCAATAAAGCCGAACGCTATAGCAATGCAATGGCCGAACTTCCCAGCACTAAACGTAAACCCACCGATGAGCCATCTCGTAAACAGAATCTAGAGCAGGCATCCTATTCTTCCACTTCCTCTCAACATTTTAACCAACGAGATAACAATACCCAGAAACCTCCCCAGGAAAAATCGAAATTCTACAAAACCCGATACCCCCCCAACAACAATTCTGATCAACCCAACAAGCCTACGTGGCAGCGCGGCCACCAAGGTCAAGGAAAAGGGAAGACCCCTACACCAGGAACGTCTGATCAGGGCAAACAAACCAGTGCAAACCGCATTGGATGTTTGCATACAGCCTCGAAAGGTAGAGTCAATGTCAGTGATTCTCAACCTGAGGGGGACCGACCCTCAACTCGAGGAACTGTAATTTTGAACGGTACCTCTACTACTTGTCTTTTTGACACTGGATTAAGCTTTGATTGTATTGTCGCTAGGCACCTAGTCAAACCCGGTCAGGAGACAGAGGAAACCGTCAAACTTAGTGGAGTTTTCACGAGTGATGCACCCAGGACGCTTCCTATCGCACTGGTAGAAATACACTCTGATTTTGTCAGAGGTGTTATTAAAGCGGCCATTATGGATGATCCGATCTACCCAGTTATCTTGGGATGTAGATATGTGTTCATTGGGAGACCTAAGGAGCCGATTGTGGCAGCGGTAACCACAAGAGGGCAAGCCAAGAAGGAGAGGGAGCCTGCGCCAAATTTGTTGCCAAATGAACTGAAGGAGGCGCAACAAAAGGACCCTACTCTGGCGCCCTGCTTTAAAAAACTGCCCATGGCTAAGGACCCCAGACACAACGGAGACATCTTTTCTAAGGATGGTGTATTGTATCGTAGAACGGGCAACCCGGACACGGGGAATAACCAGCTCCTAGTACCGACGCAGTACAGAAACCAGATCTTAGAAATGGGGCACTCTCTTCCCTTTAGCGGACATATGGGACAAAACGCCACTATTCAGCGAATAAAAAACCACTATTGGTGGCCAGGAATGAACTCTGACATTGTCAGGTATGTGAAATCCTGCGCCCAGTGCCAACGGGTAGCCCCCAAGCACTTGACACCCCCAGTACCTATGGGGCAAATGCCAATAGTAGGGACTCCATTTGAACGGGTTGCTGTCGACATTATTGGTCCCCTGGAAAAGACCAAAAGAAGGAACAGGTTCATCCTGACCTTAGTCGACACTTGCACTATGTGGGCCGAAGCCGTACCGCTACCATGCACAAATTCCAAGCATGTTGCAGAAGCCCTTGTGCAAATTTTTACACGGTTGGGATTCCCTCAACAAGTTTTGACGGACAATGGATCCCAATTCCGTAGCCTGTTAATGGAGGAGATCTTTAAGATCTTGAGGGCCAAACATATCCACACAAGTCCCTACCATCCGGCTGGAAATGGGCTCGTGGAACGTTTTAACGGTACCCTCACCATGATGTTACGTAAGCTGGGTCAGGAGAAACCGGAAGACTGGGACCAATATATATCGGCTGCCTTATTCGCCTACCGAGAGGTACCCCAAGCGTCTACCGGTTTTGCGCCAGCTACACTTTTATTTGGCAGACCTATTAAGGGGCCACTAGAAGCCTTACTTCGGTCCCTGACAGACCAGAAGGCTGACGAGACAGTCGTCTCTGCAAGCAAGTATGTATCTGAACTTAAGGAAAGGCTAAAGCTAGGATGGGATCTAGCTACTACCAACCTTAAGAAAGCCTGCGCTAAAATTACTAAAAGATACAACAAAGCTGCAAAAGAGAGAGAACTACAACCAGGGGAGAAAGTCCTATTGCTACTTCCAACCTGAAGCAATAAACTTCGCATCGGATGGCAAGGACCGTTTACCGTCCTTAAAAAGATCTCACGTACCAACTACAAGATCTCCATCAAAGGAAAGGAGAAGGTCTTCCACATAAATCTGCTAAAGAAATATTTGGAAAGACCGGTGCCATCCTCCGAGCATCTCCTGGCTGTCGCCATAGCAACGGAAGACGAGGAAGATGATGATGGTTGCATGGAGTATCCATTGCAACCCACAGAATCCTTTAAAGATGTCAAGTTCGGCGACAATCTCTCACCAGAACAACAAACAGAAACCAGGGCTCTACTAAAACAGTACAGTGCAGTCTTAACGGATGTACCTGGTCGAACAAATCTCATTGAATTTGATATGAAATTAACAAACGAGACCCCTGTTCGAACCAGAGTTTACCCCATCCCGTACGCTAAAGCGGATGCACTTCGCGGAGAAATAGACAAGCTGCGTCAGGCAGGAATTATCAGTGAGTCTTCATCTCCTTACAGTTCCAGTGTAGTGCTATTGCAGAAGCCCAATAAGGAAGTTCGGCTGTGTATAGATTACCGGCTGCTAAACGCTGTAATGGAATTCCAGCCCGAACCTCTCCAAACTGTTTCTGAGTTGTTCACCAAGCTCAGCAAAGCAAAGATTTTCTCCAAGATTGACCTCAGTAAAGGTTATTATCAAATACCAGTCAAGGAGGAAATTAAACCTTTGTTAGCTTTCAGCACTAGTGAAGGACATTACACATTTAACGTGATGCCGTTCGGTTTGCATAACGCACCAGGAGTGTTCACCAGGATGATGAGGAAACTTCTAGAACCTTTGCAAAGTCCCCATATCCATAATTTCATGGATGACATATTAATTGCATCGGAAACCTATGAAGAACATATTGCTACGGTTGCTATGCTCCTCAGGAGACTACAGGAAACGGGTCTCACAGCCAGACCTAGCAAATGTCTCATCGGGTTTGAACAGTTAGACTTCCTGGGGCACACTATTTCTCACGGATGCAGTTGGCCTATTAAGAAGAACGTGGAGAAAATAGTGGCAGCAAAAAGACCCCGAACGAAGAAAGACGTACGTTCCTTCATATCGCTATGTGCATACTATCAGAAGTACATCCAGAACTTCAACGGACTGACGGCACCTCTGACAGACCTCACAAAGAAAGGTTGTCCTGATAAGGTCATATGGGATCAAAAGTGCGAACACGCGTATAGCACTTTGAAAGGACAGTTGTCTGCATACCCCCATTTTGAGGTTGCCTGACCTCAAGAAACCTTTTGTACTGAGAGTCGACGCGTCAGGTCAGGGCATCGGGTCAACACTGCTTCAAGCCGATGACAGTGACCTGAACATGCTATTTCCAGTTGCCTATGGCAGTCGGAAATTAAATAAAGCGGAACGGAACTACAGCGTAGTTGAAAGGGAATGTCTTGCTCTGATTGACGGTATCAGACGCCATCATGAGTTTCTTTATGGTACATCTTTCACGGTGCAAACAGACCACGCTCCGTTAGCATTTCTTGGTGCCAATAAAGAATTTAACGCTAGGATCATGCGTTGGGCCCTCCTTTTAAGCGTTTATTCTTTCAAAGTGGAATATATTCCGGGAAGACAGAATGTCGGGGCTGATTTCCTGAGTAGAAACTGGACTACAGAGGAAGAGGAGGAAGGTGAAGATACCAATCATCCAAAAGTTACCGATCAGGGCAGCTTCATCGTCATAAATCAAACATGAAAACACGTTTTCACATCTCAAAAGAGGGGACGATTGTGATGGACGAACTCGGCTGACCCTGAACTTTGTTGTAATTCTTGTAAAACGGGACTTCTTTCACGTGGATTCATGAGCTATGCAACTGTTCCACACAGAGGGCAAACATGTTTGCTGATTGATATGCGGAGAGTTTACCTATCGTTTGATTCTGGTCATCGCATTGATTTAAGGAGAGATTAAATCACGCCCACTAACATCTCTTGAACAATCATAGGCAGTTATTTTCATTAACTTGGCCAGGGGGGGGCGTCGCCAGAATCAAACAGATACAGCGACCACGATCAAAGAGACAGACTGAGGGATTTCAGGGGAGACTATCGGCGTTATCAAAGACAGTAGTGGTCCCTGATACGAGACGCAGTTGCTTGCCGCTATTTTCGCGTCTCGGTGTCAAACGCAGAACCGAGCGAACGGGGAAAGCCGAAACGGGCAGCAGCGAACAGAGATACGAAGACCAGGGGGCGGCTTCTTCCCTTGATTTGGCGGTCAGATCCCCAAAAGTTCATGAGATCAAATAAGCTGTCAAGTTTATCATGTCCCACTCAACTTACATTCCATTTTAGATAAATAGACCATGAAGAATAGACATTTTATCACTCGCTGGCCAGACCTTTACAGAAGCACTAGCTTTATTGAAATCTTGTTATAGATTTTCCCCTGGATTTTATATATATATTTGCAGTGATTTCTATTCTGTGCAAAGCGGTAATATATATTGTGTAAAGTGATCAGTGGTCTAGTTCAGTCATTCTATTTCAATGGATTTTGTGTTAATTTAAATCTATTAAATTAAACCATCTCAATAGTTCCAGTTGTAAATATAATGATCTATCTATTATATTATTTCAAAAGATAATAGATGCTTAAATTAACTTTTAAAGTCGCGAAGGAATTTATAATTAATAAATTCAGTTAAGTCCTAGTTTTATAGATGTGTGTTTTTAACCACTAGAATTCGCGCAGTGTTTATTAAATACATAATTAAATACTCGAGTGTATTATAGGCTTAACGGGAAATTTATCGCGCTTGATTTTTCGGTATGTTACATGTCTTTTTTCTTTCATACAGAGTAACCTGCGGTCCCAGCTAAATAAAGAAAGAAATAAAGAAATCATCCTATAAACTTCCAGTCATATTGAAGAAACATTTCTTTTAAATATAATCTTGTGGCGGTCCTTTTGCGACCTAGCTGTCAGAATTAAATGAAATAAAGCCCACCCAAGAACATTTTAAAGAACAATCATCAAATTACCCTTACAAACCTGTAAGATAAACTGGAAGGTAATCATCGCCAGTAGCGATATCATATTTACTGTTTACTGTGAGAGAGTACATATTTTCCTGACTGTGACTGAGCCTAGTTTTTCCTCAATTGGATTCAATAAAACTATCATCACGCATTGAAGGAATTTTACCATAGCGGAGGATTAAAAGAGACCACTTCATTTTCACCCCTGTGCCGAACTGTGTCAGTGCCATCCCATAGACTCCTTTTTTTATATAATAAAAAACACAAGAACTCTTAGTCTTCAAGTCTTGCGATAAGTGAGAATATTTGTTACCAGCAAAAACCTCGCAAATATCTGGGGCAGGACACCGAAGGACTAGATAGTTCATATGTCTAGAGAATACTTGCTGTTTTTATATACTTTTATGGATCGTCTGAGGCTGCATTCGGTAAGTGTGTGAGTATATGAGTGTGGATCCTCACGCGTGTGCATGAATGACAGGAAATTTAATCTTTTTTCTTTTGTAACCCTGTTGTTAACTTTCTTGCCTAGTAATATAATTTTTCTGTATTTCCTGCATTGTTCCTTTAAGGGGGAGTTGATAATTGGTTAACTCTGTTTAAAACCCCCCTCCTTTCCATTTGCTTAGTAAAGGGAAGAACAGCTGGGAAGAACAGGTTTTTTCTATCACCTATACCTAACTTTGTAACACCTCTTTCAGAGCAATTAACTTCACTGTTAGGTTAACGTACCCGTGTTCCTGATATTATCTATCTCTGGACTGGGTTTATCTTTGTCTAATAAGCGGGAAGGGCTTAGTCGATACCAATCTTCTTCACCCCTCCCAAATTTGTTATTTGCATTTGTGTACTTATGATAATTTATGTAATACCTGATATTTGTTAGTAATTGATGTTTAAGGTGAATAAAATCACATAAACTCAGTTAGTTCTGTGTTGGAGATATCCAAAGCCCAACTTTTCCCCTATTCGTTTAATATAGTTTGTATCTATGTCGTCTGTGTGTTTGAAAACACCAAATCGGTGTGCGCGCAGAAGCATGTCTGGAAAACTGGCAAATAATTGTTTGACCAGGAGAGTGGAAGAGAAGATTGAGAGAGACGAATTGTCGTAAATAAGTCTGTCTTTACTCTCCTCCAGCACGCTGTGAAGCAACTATTTAATCTCTACATTTTCTATCACTGAGCTTTCCATCATCATTTTCCACTCTAAACCGGACCACTATTTCTAAGACTCTTTTCTCTCAAAATAAATTTACGACAAGAATTAAGGCTTGCATGCTACCCTGCTGGACATAGTTAAAATTCTTTTTGAGGTTTCCAAAGGTTTATGGTTGGTTTGCAGCTACTGAGTAGCGGTTTATGGTCGGTTTGCAGCTACTGCGTAGCGGTTAATGGTCAGTTTGCAGCTACTATGTAGCGGTTTATGGTTGGTTTGCAGCAACAGAGTAGCGATTTATGGTTGGTTTGCAGCTACCGAGTAGCGGTTTATGGTTGGTTTGCAGCTATGGAGTAGCGGTTTATGGTTGGTTTGCAGCTGATGGAGCAGCGGTTTATGGTTGGTTTGCAGCTACCGAGCAGCGGTTTATGGTTGGCTTGCAGCTACCGAGTAGATGTTTATGGTTGGTTTGCAGCTACAGAGTAGCTGTTTATGGTTGGTTTGCAGCTACCGAGTAGCGGTTTATGGTTGGTTTGCAGCTACTGAGTAGCAGTTTATGGTTGGTTTGCAGCTACCGAGTAGCAGTTTATGGTTGGTTTGCGGGAGCCGCGCTGGTGTAATGGCTTCGGCGTTGTACTGGCGACCAGGTGTTCATGGTTCAAACCCGGGCGTCGGCGTTTGAAGAAATGTTTACGGCCGGAAATTTGACTGAATAGCCTGAACGGCTCCTGTGATAAACCCTCTGTGGATGGGAAGGAGCGAAGCTCCTGACCGGGTTGGAAGGAAAGTCCTCAGGTTCCCCAGCCTCGCAATGACATGTCATTGGGCCGAAGGGCTGAAAGCCCAAGTGCCGCTGGATAAGAAAAAAAAAAAAAAAAAAAAAAAAAAAAATGGTTGGTTTGCAGCTACCGAGTAGCAGTTTATGGTTGGTTTGCAGCTACTGAGTAGCAGTTTATGGTTGGTTTGCAGCTACTGAGTAGCGATTTTCTTCTCCCTTTTTCGTTCCTTGTGTGTGCGTGAAGCTACCGCTGTAGCTGCTGCCCTTGCAGGAAGCCTGCATCAAAGCGTTCATGTGATCTTTTAGCTGTGGTTTCTGTAGCAATTTGTCTGAAATGAAGAGGTTGTGATCCCCAAGCACAACTTCGGATTAGTCGCCTGTCATGCCTGAGGGAGCAAATGGTATTCTATCTTTGTCTCATTGGAGATGGCAGGAATTAAACAGGGCAATGAGTGGTACTGCCAAGAAATTTGTAGCTGTGATACTGTGTATCTTGACGTTAGGACTGATAAAAAATTATATAACTGGAAACCAGAGGAAAAGGAGCAAATGATGCATTATACTAAAGATAATTCACATGCTAAAGTAAATCATTTCTTTGGAAAGTATGGGAAACTAAGAGCCCAGACCTCCAGGACGACCCAGAGTCCACTGATAGGACAACATTAGACAATCTCTGAAGGACCATGGACTAGATTGGAACCAGGCCAGGAGGAAGACAGCTTACAGGATAGTATGGTGCTCTCTCTGGCAAACCTCTATACCCCAGGGTAGAATAAAAACGACTAAGTAAGTAATAAGTAGTAAATTCTCGGAAACAAAGAAAATTTGTGTTAACTAAAAGATAGAGGCAGACAAAGTAAGAATAAAAAAGGCAAAGCAAGTTTTCACTGCACTGAAAAATCTTTGGAAATAAAAGAAATCAAGTCTATAATAAAACTAGAATCTTCAACTCAAAGGTCAATGCACTTTTATAGTATGGCTCTGTAACAATGAGGACAAAATATTCAAAAAGCAGTAACCAAGAAGTTACAGACGTTCATAAATGGATCTTATATAGAACAGAAGACTGAAATGATCAGACACTAAAGTGGAACTGATGGCAAGGATCAGGCAAGTAACTAGTGGAATTAGAGGTGAGAAAAAGACGCTGATGATGGACAGGACACATACTGAGGAAACCTGCTGATAGAATTACAATGCAGTCCTATTTCTGTGATGTCCAGGGTAAGAGAGAGGTAGAGAGACTGAAAAATATGGAGAAAAAAATCTTAAAAGAAGACACACAGCAAGACAGTTTGGCATGAATTTCTTGGAGGCCTATGCTCCTGTGGGAGCTGAAAAGTAATGATTATAATAAAGTAATGATATAATAAAGTAATGATATAATAAAGTAATGATATAATAAGAGACAAAAACAAATAAGATGGGCAGACAACTATATTTATATATATATAATTTTCCTGTGCAATGCATAAGGAGCATGCAGCCACCAGTGCAGCTGGTTACTTTGAAAGAAGTCTGCACCAAGCATTCAAAGGCACTTGCAGCAGCTGTTTCTGTAGCAAATTGTTTACATGATGAGGCTGCACAACCTCATATTAGTCACCTCCTACGACATGCCTGATGGTGCAGCAGTCTTATTCTTTCTTTGCCTCATCAAAGACCCCCTGGAATTATTCGCAGCTAAATAAATCCTAAAGAATAAGAAAAGCCCTCATTTCCTCTTTTTCCTTTAAACTACTCCATTAGCAGACAGGATGATTATTCTCTACATGTAACAAACTCAGAAGCCATCCTGAGAGCTATGGGCAGCAGGTCCCAAGAGGATGGGCAGGTCATTTCCGATACAACAGCAACATAAGCATTCATTCCCCTTCGTGAAATTTGCATGCATGGCAAATATTTCAAGGGAGGGAGCCTGAATTATTGTAACATTGTTAAGATCTTGTCTGCTTGTTCGTCACAGTGCAGCTCTAATATAACATGTCAAAATACACCATCTCCTGCTGCTTTTAAAGATGTGTTCTAGTATTATACTTCTATACAGTAGAGGAGTGAAGTGTTAGAGACTTCACTATCTTAGGTCTCAGCTTTATGAAGTTCCCTTCCTCTCTGCCTTTGTCTTCCCTAAATCAAGAGCAGAGTCAGGTACTCACTGAACATGACAAAGTATTTCAAGTTAGGAAATAATGTAAGACCTTGCCAAAGACAAGACAATGGAGAACAAGAACAAAGAATTATGCACATTACATAAACATAAAAGGACTCAACTGGCTGGTAATGTAAACAAAAAAAAATAAGAATTTAAATGAAAACAAACAAAGTACAAGTATGCAGAAAACAGATGAAGTCAGCACGAGGGTAACCATAATGACAAGTGGTAGACATCTAAGATTGAGTGTAAAAGTTCTTGGGGGGGTGTGTGTGTGAATAGACCTAAACAATAACGAAAACTAGTTAGGAATGGATAACGAAAAGACTCGGAGAAAATAACCTCATTTTTGTAGGACACAGAAAAAGCAAAGTGGAAATAAGGACAAGCAGATAAATACTGAACTCCCAACTAAAAACAAACAATTTATTATTACATATTACTTTTGTTTTTACAAAGCAGTTCTTATTTTGCAAACCCCCAGGATAAGAGGTTAAAGGAGGCTGAAAAACACACAGAGAAGAGAAATGAAGACAGAAATTAAAGGCCTCAAGAAGATATGGAAAGCGGATGGCACAGGACAAAAAAAGACTTAGCATGAATCTGTTAAAGGCCTATACACAAATAAACTTGGGGAAATTTACAATGACTCACTTGTTCTCTACCACTAACCTCCTATGCTTGCATGACAGGGGACCTTTGACTTCGCTAACAATTTACCCCACTCCAACAACAATTCATTTCCCTTATAACTCATATCACATACTGTGGTGGGGAGAGAGAAGGAATAACTACAGCTAGGGACTAAAACAATCCATTCTTATCTCAGTTTCATGAGACCTGCACATTAAGGAAGCCAATTTCCACCACTTCAAGAATACAGAGATCAAGTTATCTCTAGGGGGCGTACCATGATGACGGTAGCAATCCGCACTGACAGTTAGAACATAGAGGTATTGATTATTGACCCTGTGGCTCCACATGTGGAAAAACCTCTGGCAGAGGACAATACAGAGTGATTGGGAGATACTAAAGCCATGTCATTTACACACTGTCTTCAGACAAGTAATAAATAAATGTCATGAAAAACAAAACCCCATTTTAAAAAAACAAAAACATTTTCTTATTTTAAATTTTTTAGACTCTGTGCAAGGCCACAGCAGATTGGGATATCATCTATTCAACAAGTTAAAAATAGGAACTACCGATGAGTGTAACTGTGGAACAGATAAAATGACTGCTGAACATCTGCTTCAAGGATGCTCAACATGAGGCACATAGAAAGCACATATGGCCGTCACCAGTACCATTCCTGGAAAAAACATTATAAAGATAGAACTGCTTTTTTTGAAAATATTCAAGTAGACATCTGAAAGTGTACGAAGAAGAAGATTTCAAATAATTTCTTCCTTCACAGAATGTACTCCTCGAAGACCCTTTTTTTTTTATCTCTTCATGAAATGGGAGGATAATGGAATAACATCTGATGAGCTTCATTTTCCTCCGCTCATCTACCATCATGGAAGAGTCTACCCTGTTCGACCTAATCTTCAGTTATAATTAGGGTATTCAGTGTAATTTCTGCTTGGTAATTAGTAAAGAACTCTCCACATGGTTCATATATTTCTAGTGTGTTGCCATCTAGGTACTTCAAGTAAGTGCCAAGTTCAGCATTTATGATGGCCTTGAAGGCAGAGCCATCTGTGTATGCATGTATTGTAGTGTTAGGGTAGCTGTCTATAGTCTCTAAAGTAGCTGTCTTGAGTACTGTTGGGTTAGTGTCTCTTGTTAGTGTGCTATCCATGAGTGTGGTTTTTAATATGGGTAGTTTTAACTCCGTTCTGGGATAAAAGTACTGGGTATTTTTCAATTATTTCTCATATCTGTGGGAGGTGGTGTTGTTTTGCTATAGTTGTTGCTACTTGTAGTGGTGATTTCTGTTTTAATCTGCTAAGAAGAGCCAGTAGAACAAGGTATGAGAAGAAGATGCTGGCAGTGGATGGGACACACTGAGGAAGCCTGATGATAGCGTGACAAGGTAGTCCTTGTTTTGGAGAACATGAACGATAGGAAATTGAAAAATATATAAAAAAAGAAATTTAAACAAATGAAAGGGATGAGGAGGAATGGAAAGACCTCAAGCTGATGGCACAAGACAGGAGGATTTGGCATGAATTGAAGGCCTATGCTTCTCATGGAGTTGAATGGTAAAAAAATGAATTAATAAAAGCCTTTATTTTAACTTTCTGCCACTTTTATATCAATCATTCCCTTAACTTCACTTTTTACTATGAAGAGTGTACCATCAGCGTAGCCCAAGCTGTTTTGTATGAAGCCCACCAACTGATATTCTTGGCATATCCTCTAAGTATCTCTTTATATTTTCACTGTAACGAATGAACTGATCAGGTGATAGAACACATCCCTGCCTAGCACCCTGCTTTATCTCCTGAAATGTGCCTATCTGGTTGCCAATTCTTATAACCACTGTTCATTGCCAATATACGTTCTTTGTTGTTCTCACATCCTTGCCATAGATGTTTATGTTTTGTAGCATTTTTATAATTGCCTCATGCTTCATCTAACATATTGAATAGTCTAGTCTATAAAGCAAAAGTCTTTGATTGTTTTACTTCTACTGCTCTCTCTCTCTCTCTCTATTAATGCTCTTGTAATTTGTGCGTGATTGAAAAGTCATTTCCTAATTGTAAACTATTATTTCTTCAATCCCCTCCTTCTAATGTATGTGAAAGAAACATTCAAATAAAGAAAATTAACTGCCATTTTATTACCAAAAAAAAACCCTGTCCCATTATTATTTCAAACTCAGGGTGAGATCCTGTCTGTTCAACACAAGATTTTATGTTTTTGCTGTTCTAATGCCCAGGGATTCGAGTTATTCCCTTTTTCACCCCTGCGGCAATTTGAGAGTGTCGTTTTGGGCTTTCTTGAAACCTCAGAGAACGTCCCCAACTCAGTGGGCACAGCTGGTTGGAGGTCACACCAGAATTGGCGAGTGTGCAATGCCATGAGAAGGATGGTCCTCTACCCTGCAAGGGGGTCATTGTGGAGGGGGACTCTTTCGTCACCCGAGCAGGCAGCACAGCCACCACCGTTACTGCCCTTCCCAAAGACGCTGTCCGGACAGACACACATAGTTCTGCCTTATTATTTGAACTGGGAGGGCCCATCGCTGGGAGCACTACGCACTGTCTTTTGGGGCAGTGTTCAACACAGGCAGCAATTTTTTTCTGTCTCTTGTAACATCAGTTTATTGACCATTTTAGATTTGATTTGATTTTGTTTCTGGGAATACAAAATAAAATAAAAATTAAAAACTTTTTTGTCAAATGGCTGTTATTGCTCATTATTTTGACATTTGCTTCATGTATTTCCAATCAGTGGATACAAGTGAGACTATATAAAGTAAATAGAGGTTTTTCAATTACCCTGTATGTGGTGGTGTTTGTGCAGTGGCTTGTACAAATCTGCACTGGTCATCTCCATTGTCTGGTTTTATTTTACTTCTCACTCTTCTATCAACAATTCTTAGCAGTATTTCGGTCATATGGTTCTAAAGACTAAGTGTACAGTTGTCTTCATATCTGATGGCTCCAGCTTTCTTTGGAATAGCTACAAATATGGAGTTTAGGAGATCATCACTAGTTGCTGATGCCACTCAATAGTTGTGTTATCACTTCTATTCCAAATTCTCCCACAGCCTCAATAACAAGCTGTTTTGTTATTTGTTTTTTTATCCTCAACTTTTATATTATCTAGTCAGGTGCCTTGCCTTTCTTTAAGCGACATCCTGAATGTAAGGCACAATCACAGCTATTTTGAATATTTAATTCTAATCTTTCATTTATCGCACAGTTTATTTAAGTATTTTGTCCATCTTTTTATTTCGTTCTCTTGACCCATTAATATTGCTCCTTCTTTTGATTTCAAACGGCCAAAAGCTGTTTGTGTTCCTCTACCTGTTAGCTCCTTTAATTGCTTGTACATAGATTTTATATCGGTTCTGTGCCACACTTCGAGCTATGTGCATCTCTGGTTTAGCCAGGCTTCTTTTGCTTCTTACACTTGCTTACTATTGCTTTATTCAATCTTTTATATCCTTTGTGTTGCTTCTTCTTTCTTGAGTCCACCAACTGTAAAACTTCATCTGTCACAAATTTCTTCCTTGTATATTCACTTTACATCTTTGACACGTTAAGCTCCTATAAAAAATGTCCCACTGCTCATCAATACTCTGTACTTTTCTATGGCAAAGCAACTATTGTCTATTGTAATATTATAGTAATAGGAAACTATATACAGCAGTGCTTCTTAACCAGGGATGCATGCACCCCAGGACCTAATTATGAGGGGTGCAAGACATGTCAGATATTTTAGGAGGTGAATCATCACAAACACAATATAATACACAGAATTAAAATGTATTTGTATAAAACAGAACACTGACACCGTGAATTCAAGACTGAAACTAAGTCACATTTCAAAAATACATTTTCTTAGGTATGACAGAAAAGAAGTAGCATCAGATGGATCATTCATCTAGTTAACTCATGATCACTATCACATGTAAAATGCTCAGCTGTCACATTTTCTCAAATTTGTTATAGCATTTACAACAAATTTAACATTATTTTTCTGTCATTCTTTAGTTATGAATATACTGTACTTAAATTACCATTTTAAAAATAGTTTTAAATATTGGCGCAGGTTTTATTCAAGAATAATTTCATTACTTCTACAGCTTTATGAAAAGCAAACAATGAAAATTACTCATAAAACACACCTACTAGTGTGCCTCCAATAACCAGTTTCCCATTTGCCCCACTTGATACTATCTTTTTATTTAACGTAATTTAGCAGTATTTTATCTCTTTTTCTCATTTCAGGCTATTTTGCGAGCTAGACGATAAGAGGGAGCAAGGCTTCTTAAGATGCTTTAAAGGGCTGCATGACCTCTAAATGGTTAAGAACTGATATAGAGCATTTCAACAGCAGGTAATCTGATCATCAAAAGGGGACTCCTGTCAAATAAGTATTTCTACCTTTAAACTCTCACTCATTTCTTTACTTGCTTTTTGTAAGGTATGATATCTGACTCTTCGAATTTGTTTAAGCTCTCTTTACTTTCTTCAGTTTTATTCTGAATTTTTCTGTTACCAGTTTATGATCACTGCTGCTTCTGGCCAAAGTCTGCTCCTAGTTTAGTTTTCCCAGATGGTTTCCACGTCTGCTGCTTACTAGAATGTAATCAATTTGATTACAAACGATGTTTCCTAGTCTTTTCTGCGTCAAAAGTATCTAGGATGTTGTCTAAACCAGCTATTTCCTATGACAATATCATGTGCTCTTGCCCAAGCAATCAGTCTGTCATCTTACCAGGTCACAACCAACCACCAGTCACATTTACCACTACCAACATTTGTACTGGTCTCCAAGTAGTAAAACTGTCTCATGAATTTACACCAGGCCACACACTTGGACTTAAAATTGTGGTCTATGATCAGACCTAAAGGTCTTTTATATTTGAAGATGCGCCCTAACATAACCGACTAGGTTGAATGGGACGCGCCTCGCCAAAACTTTACTTTAAAAAAACAAAAACAAAAGGCCACAGCAATGTCAAGACCATTGTGGAACATGTCATTTTCTTCCTCGGTACTATCCGCTGTTATACCACCACTGCAAGAGCTTGTAAATGCTTTTTGCAGGCTTCCTGCAAGTGGTGGTCCCATGCTTTATAAGAAGTGCAAGGGAACATGATGATGATTAGCCGCTGTTGGAGTGTATTTGTACAAAATTAATACTTCGTTGTCTGTCATTCAATTTAATTAATAGGACCAGATCTGATATTGTCAAAAAGCCCTATACTGCTCTTATTCTTTCAGTACCTAAAATCCTCCTGATTTTTCTTCCATGTAATTTTCTCCTGAGTAAATTATTTTGCAGACAAAGGAATGAATATCACCTTTATGTTATTCTAAGAAATATAATTCATTCTTTCCATCTACCCTCTTGATGTTTTCTAATTTTTTATCCAGGTTAAGTGTCCTGGTATTCCAAGTTTCAATGGTCAAGGTATCCTTAATTAAAATTTTGCTACAGCAGCTTGATCACAGTTTGGTGTCACCTGTAGCATTTAATTTTCCCTACCAAATAAAGTGATTCAACTGAAACTTCCATTAATGCCATTCTCCTGCCTATGGAACTGTTTCAGTTCATGATTAGAAAAGAGACAATAAGACTGGTTTTTCCCCTTACTTTCTGTCTGTTTGTATCAGTTAACCTTTTTATTAAAACCATCTAACCCATATGGTGGGGGCGAGAGGAGAAGTTAAAGTGCTTCCACGTCAATGACTGCTACGTCATAAAGCATAAAGATAAAGATAACTGCCACCCACAACAACCACACCTAACTCTCTCAGTGGCAAAGACCTGTTAGCCCCAATCCCAACAACCCCATCTCACTCTCCGTGATAAAGACCTGTTTAGGTCCAGGGCCACCTATTCAGTATTAACAATTAACCTCTATATCAAGAGATAGTTCAACCATCTGACACCTGATTGATATGCCTGGCCGTAGGACAGGCACCCGACCAATTATAATACATTACAGAAAGAAAAAGAATATGATTAAAATTAGCACGATAAATAAATCTGTTTAATTAAGCAAAAGTATATTATAGGGATGAGAACACTCTCATACACAAAGATAATCTACTACTTAGTCGTTCCTCTTCTACCGTGAGGTGTAGAGGTTTGGAAGAAAGAGCGCCAGACTATCCTATCGGCTGTCTTCCTCCTGGCCTGGTTCCATTCTAGTCCTCGGTCCGTCAAAGATTGTCTAATGTTGTCCTCCCAGCAGACTCTGGGTCGTCCTGGGGGTCTGGATACCTGGTTCTTTGTTTCCCATGCTTGTCGTGGTAGCCGATCTTCTCCCATTCTGCAGACATGGCCAAACCATCTTAGTTGGGACTGTTCTACTTGGGTCTGCAGGGGGTGGGATTTTAGGCCTTGACGTATTGTCAGGTTGCGGACCATGTCTCTTCTTGTTACTTCAACCACCTTCCTCAGATACCTCATTTCTGAGGTTTGGATCTGGCTTTTATGGGTTGTAGTCATTGCCCATGACTCGCATCTATATGTCAAGACTGGGACATAGGTGGAGCGGTATACAGCCATCTTCGTTTTCTTACCAACCTCTCTCTTGCTGAGGAATCCTCGATTTATGGCCTGAAAAAGTCTCCCAGCTGCTGCTTTTTGAGTGGCCAACTCTTCTTTGATGCCTCCCTTTCGGTCTATAATAGCCCCGAGATATTTAAAGGGGTCGACCTGCTCCAGGACCTGTTCTCCCAGCTTAATCTGATGTCTTCTTTCTTCTCGTGATATCACCATGGATTTTGTTTTAGAGCTGCTTATGACCATCCCTCTCTTCTCCAGCTCTTCCTTCCAGACTTGCAGGTTGGATTGGAGATGTGCCTCTGATTTAGCAATCAGGGCAACATCATCAGCAAATGCCAGCTCTGAAATACATACCTGTCTCATCTTCCAGTACCCCACTGAATACTTTCTTGTTCTCTCCTTACATGACTTGATAACATCGTCCATGAGGAGTATGAAAATATAAGGTGACAGGATATCACCTTGTCTTACACCAGTAGTGGTCCTGAACTCTTCTGACTTATGGTTTGCTGTCCTCACATAAATTCTGCAAGACTTGTAGAAGCTCTGTATAGCATGAATCAGAGGTGCTGGAATGTTCTCCCTTGCCAAACAGTCCCAAAGTTTGCCCCAGGGGACCCTGTCAAATGCCTTTTCCAGATCTATGAAACAAAGATGGATCTCACTTTTATACTCAAGGGCCTTTTCACTCAGCTGTCTGAGTAAGAAGATTAGGTCTTGAGTACTTCGGTTTGCTCAGAATCCGCACTGGACCTCATCCAATTGTGGCTCAGCTAGGCGTCGGAGTCTCTGCTCTAAAATTCTAGAGTAGATTTTACCAGGGACATTGAGAAGGGATATGCCTCTATGGTTTCCACATTGTCGATTGTCACCCTTTTTGAAAATTGGTGTTATGATGGCAATCTCCCAGTCCTTTGGTATGGTCTTGTTGCACCACACTGCCTGTAGGACCCTTAAGAGTAATAGGTCGCCTGATGCTCCCATGTACTTAACCATTTCTGGTGTTATACCATCATGCCTGCTGCTCTGCCCATCTTGATTTTCTCCAGTGCTGCCTTCAGTTCTTCCATCTTTATGTCATCTTCATCACCATTTGTTTCCTCTTCTGTGCTAGTGGTTATCATTTCTGATGCTTGACCTTGCTCACCATCAAGGAGTTCTGAGAAATATTCTTTCCATCTTTCCATTACTTTCTTCGGAGCAGTAAGCAATTTGCCTTGCTTGTCCTTTATAAATTTGAGAGGGCATTGTTTTTCCTTCCTCATGTTCTTTAGGGTCTTATAGAACAATTTCGCATCTTTTTCTAGCTTTTCTCCAAATTCTTCCCAGGACTTCTGTTTTGCTGCTAGCACCTTGTTCTTTGCTTCTGTTCTGAGTATCACATATTCTCTATATTTCTCTATTTGTCCTGCTGTGTTTTTAGCTCCTAAGTATTGTTTCCATGCCATTTTCTTCTCTCTTATTTTCTCTTTGACTTCCTCTGTCCACCATGGTGTCCTCTTTCTCTTGTTCCCAAGTCGGACTTCACCACATGCTTCTGCAGCAGATGTCTTTATGATGTCCTTGAATTTAAGCCATAGGATTTCCAAGTTGTCAGTTGTTCTTCTGTGTTTCTCACCGCTGTAGCAATAAGCCCCTGATATCTGGTACTAATTTCTGGCTCTCTCAGCTTGTAGGTCTTAATGCTCATTTCTTCCGTTCGTTTACTTGGTTTCTTGCATGATGCCGGGCAGTTCCTAGGCTGAGCAACTCTTTCAGTTGTTCTTTTGATTGTAAGCAGGTAGTGACCACTTCCAATCTCTGGCCCCCTCCAGACTCTAGCATCCGGGACATATTTGAATGAGCTCTTCCTAACAATGGCATAGTCGATCACTGACTTTTCATTCTTTGTTGGTTCACACCTAGTGTATGCATGTATGCACTTATGGGGGAACTTTGTGTTGGTAATGATCAGATTCTGCTCACTGCAGAATCTAAGGAGTCGCTTTCCATTGTCATTGAGAGTATCTTCTCCATATCTTCCGATAACTCCACCCCATCTAGCATGGTCATTTCTAACTCTGGCATTGAAATCTCCGAGCATGATAATTTCATCTAGGCAGTCATCCACTGTCCTTTGAAGCAGCTCGAAGAATTCCTCCTTGACCTCTGCTCACTCATCCTCATTTGGCCCATACACTATGACCAGGTTGACTTTGGTTTCTCCTTTTAGTTTTACAACCATAATGCGCTCCGAGACAAAGTTCCATCCCTTGATACTATCTTTCTGGTTTTTGGCCACAATGCAACCCACGCCCCCTTTAGCTCTTTCAGATGTGGGTAAACCACTGTAGAGCAGCGTGTTGCCATCAAGATCCATGACTCCTTGTCTTTTTTTCTTTCTTTCCGTAATAGCCAGGATTTCTAGTTTTGCTTTCCTCATCTCTTCCACCAGCTCCTCTTCTGTCCCATTTATACTTCTTGTGTTCCAAGTTCCATAAGTCGTAGTCCGTTCCAGTTCGTCGCCTTTAGAATCAGTCCGGTTTTCTCTCTTGTATTTCGCGTAATCATGTTTTAAAGCAAGCAAGAGGACATGCACACCATCATAGCTGGCAGACGCTGGAGCTGGGTTGGCCATGTCCTCAGAAGAGACCCTGATGCCATCACAAGAACAGCTATGCTATGGACCCCTGAAGGAAAACGAAAGAGAGGCTGACCAAAAACAACTTGGCGGAGGACTGTGGAGGCTGAGATGCAAAGAATGAACCAGAGTTGGGGCACTGTACGAAGGATGGCCGCCGACCGAGCAAAGTGGAATCAATTTGTTGTTGCCCTACAAGACGCCACCAGGCGTAATGGCCACTGACTGCTTTGACGGTCGGCGGCTAAGGATCAAAGAAGAAGAAGAATGTTTTAAAGCAAACAAGTGATTGGCCTGTTGTGCCTTTGCATGGTGGAGGAGCTGCCTCCTTATGGCCTCCATGCAGGCCGCCCTCCTCCTTTTTCAGCTGGGCTTGGGACCGGCCTAGGCGGAGTTCACAAAGATAATCAATCAGCCAATACCTTTCCATTCCCAGCATGTCAAGCCTTTCTGTCCCATGCAATCTGCTCATTATATCTCCATGTCTTCATCCCATTCACATCTGTCTCTAATTTTGTTCTCCCTGTTTTTTTGGTCCCCCGTTTCTCTTACCCTGGGAATTCCAAAACAGGGACTGTGTGGTAGTGTTAACTGGTCTTCTTTAATTAATGCTAGCATCTTCTCCCCAATTTCTATTCTATGGTTATGTATCTAGTTCTGTCCTATTCCACATTAGTGATCTTATCATACCATTTACTATTCCACATTAGTGATCTATGATATAATTTACTATCCACATTAGTGATCTTATCATACCATTTCCTATTCCACATTAGGGATCTTAACATACCATTTCAATCCTTCTGTTCTGCACAAGCACCCATTTATGAAAGTCTGTATCTTTCTGGTTGTTACTTCTGTTGTACTATGTGTTCCAGAGCCATACAATATGAAAAACTTGAGTAGTCGGAGTTGAAGATTCAGATTTTTTGTGTTGAGCTTCATTTCTTTTGATTTCTATGTATTTCCCATTGCAATGAAAGCTCCTCTTGTCTTTTGAATTCTTATTTTGATAACAAAGATAATGAATCACAGTTGCCCAAGGAATCACTAACATTCGTCTAAAAATGCATACCACTGTCACTGAGAACTTGAGGATGATGTCACTAAAAACTTCAAAGGCGAAAATGGTATTAGCATACTATCATAATTTTTTAGCTATATGTTCTTTACACAGCTTCTTGTATTCTTTTTTCCCCTCCCTTTTTAAATTCAAAGTGTTTTCATTCTATTCCCCATGTTTCTTTATTCCTTTAAGTGTCTCTACATTCACACTTCTGTGTATCTCCATCTTTAAACTTTGTGACTTCTTGTGTTCTGCCTTTTTTGTTCCTGCATTCCAGTTTTTTCCATCACGTTAACAAATTTTAAAACCTGCTTATAAATAGGATGGAAAATGCTATAAACGGAATAGGCAAGACAAAGGCAGCTTTTAAAGTTACTGAAAAAAACTTCAGACAGTAAAAGAAAATGCAAACAAAAAATGCACATGTACAAACACACTTCTTCCAGCAAAACAAAAGCAAAGCCAAATGATAATCTCACCTTCCCAGCCTCATACCACAGCATGGCATGATGTCGAGACAGAACCTTGCAGTCAAAGATGCCATTACTGCCAGATGGTCGAGCTCGTGCCACCGAGCGTCCAATTTTGACTGGCTCATGTAGAGAGATATGCCTCTCTTGGAATGGGTGTGAGTTTGGCCGGCATGACAAAATCGCCAATGCCGACATAGTTTGGCGCATATTTTCCTCCCCTTCCACCTGAATAACAAAAAAATATCATTTTAATCAACTGACTATTTTAGATAATAAATTTATATCAGCCTTATTTTCCAAGGGGAATGAATAGACATGATAACTATGCAACCTGGAGACAATGTATGAGCAGAAAAACTGGCTTTGCAGCATGTTTATGAAGCAACTTGACCAAAAGAAATATGATAAAACTATTGCAGAACTCCTATTATCTGAATTAGTACATGACAAGGGTTGTTTGGATAATAAAAAGTCTGGATTAAGATAGAAACACTATCCACAAAAATAACATTTTATTAATCAGTTTTTATTTAACAGAGCTTTTATATGCAAAATGAGTTCTGAAATTGGCTGTCAACAAATCTTTTTTTTTTCTTATAAACTATTTGTATATTGTTTCTTTACCTTAGCCATTGTCAACCTTTTTTATTGTTTTTCTGCAAGAGCTAGCATCTTCATTTTCTAATACAAAATGAACTGAAGAACTGACTTATTCTTTTTTACTGAAAAAAGTTGTGGCTGCCTCCACACCGTATCTTTCTGCAATTTTGTCTTCATTTTCCTCTTTTCAAGGAATTAATTTTTGTTCACTTTGTCACTGTCAGAACAATACATTATCAATCACTTGATACTGTAACATTTGTAGTGTTTATGAAAATCAGAATGGGGTTTTTAATTAAACTAAACACATGCGAGCTAGCGAGTGGAGGGGTGCTTATGTCACAAACTGTGCACTCGTTTCTTGCTTTTGGTGACTCAGTTAACTGGCTCTTTGGTTGATCAGAGTTCTGCGTATCCAGCATGTGATACAAGGATGCAGTGCAGCACACAAGAAACAGTTGAATACTATACTATATCCTTTTTTTCCTGCTTTACACATCAATTCAGCTGAATTATACAACATGGGGATGTACGTCAGATTTCACCAACAAGGCTATCGACAAGTCGCCACAGTCAGGGTTTTCTTCTTTGTTCATGTCAATAATTATTTTTGAAAAGGCTCGAAATAAGGTTAGGGTTAAGGTTAGCATCAGTAACTATTTTCCTGTATCTGGGAGTTTGCCTACTTAAAATTTATAATAGCATGAAGAAATGAGAACAAAGTAAGTCACTAACCCTGGTGGAAGAATTACCCAGTTATTACACCGCTGACAAGAACTTCTAATTAGTATGAATATTTTCAAGCTATTAATTCTATCATGTAAATAAAGTTATGTAACATGATATTAATAAATCTAAGCCTTAATGAAAATAATATTCAGTTTTGTGGCATATTTTCTGGGTCTATAAAGAAGTAGATGAAGATAAACTGTTTGGTCACCAGGGTTGAAACATAGAATAGGGGATCATATGCCAGATTTTGACCCTAATAGCTATTGATGCAGTGGCAAAGTAAGCTGCCGGAGATAAAGCCTTAAAAAAGGATTTGTTGTAAAATGTTATGTTGGTATTTTGTTTTGTTTTAAGTAAGCCTACAGTCTGACTCTTTGTTACACATTATCATTTTTTTTAAACACTAACAACAGGGTTAGAGTTTAGGTTAGCATTTAAGAATATTTTTCTATCTCTTCACCCTAAACCTAAATCCTTATGCTAAACTGCTAACTACTAAGCTGTTTTCGGTGTTTCTTTTTCTTTCTGCAAATAAGTGGCTACAGTTCTCACAACAAACAATAATGTTTAATGCTTATATGAACCCTTACTCTCTGCAGAGTCGATTAGAAAATAATTATTGACCCAAAAAAATGGAGGTAGTTATGAACTGGAAGTTCCGTTCCTGTATTGATAGCCACTTGGGCTAAATCCAGCATGTGTCTCCCTATTGCATGATTCGGCCTGCATAGTCTTGTAGCAATGTTCTCAAGGCCTAATAAAGAAGCAGGCCTAGTTGAACAGTTTGGTCACCAGCAAAGATCTAACTTGTTTCAACGTTTTTATTTTTAAAAATCCACACAGACCATGATTTAGAGTCTGAAAAGGTAGACATAACTGGGGGGAAATGACGTATGGTAACACAAATGATAGCTAAAGCATTCTAAATAGCCTACTAAGGCTGGTACTTTATGTTAACCATTCCTTAACTGTTAGGCTAATATGAAATGTCTGATAAATACCTTATACTTCTCCATTTGGTTTACGTCAGTTTTTATATTTAAATGAGAGTTTATGCTAGTCGTTATACTTTCATCATCTCATCTCAACCCATAACCCGTCATGGGTCGTAGGGGTGCCATGGTGGAAGCATCAGCAGACAGGGTACTTTAATGTGAGTTTATGCCGGATTTCGGTATTCCGCTACTTTTATAAAGTTCTTAGCCTATTAAACTTTTTATAAATTTGACTTGGCTAATGACAGATTACACTAGTCAACAACCAAAATGTACCAGAAATGAAAATAGCTGATCTTAACTAATTTTGGTGTGCTGAAAATGAAAATGACATTTAAAAATGTTGATTGGCTCTAGTTTTCAAGATATATGCTACAAGTTTATTTAATTACGGTCAATTTATATATATGACGCAACTGTTGTGGGCAATTGCATAATTTTTTCTAATGACCAATAAAAATGTAACTAGAAGTTGATGATGCAATCCTACCTATGATTACATCACCTTTGTGTATAAATATCTTATCTCTGATAAAATTTTGCCATTAGTTAGTGCATTTGTTCTTATCAAAAGTATCGTAGTTAGAAATGCCTAGGACATGTGTGAACAGTGCTAATAATTTATGTTATATATGTGGTGAGGTGACATTTCTATCACAAAAACGAAATATAACTAAAGTGATTAAGAAGGCGTACAGTTTGTATTTTGGCTGCAGAATAGGAGATCAAGATAAGAGCTGGGCGCCACGCATATGCTGCAATACATGTGCAGCACATCTTAAACTGTGGTTGACTGGCAAAAGGCAAGCTATGCCTTTTGCAGTCCCAATGATTTGGAGAGAGCCCACTGATCATCTCAACAACTGTTACTTTTACATGGTCCCTCCAATTGGGAAAGGCATATCAAAGAAGAAAAAATGGACTCTGGAATATACAAACATCCCCTCTACAATACACCCTTAACCACATGGTGATGACCTACCAGTTCCCAAAGTGCCAGAATCATTTTCAGCTGCTTCCACTGATGAAGAAGAGGGCATTGGTGGTCCTGAACCATCAACGTCAAGCGACCCAGATTTTGAGCAAACTACATCCACTAAACCACACTTAATAACCCAAGGTGAACTGAATGATCTTGTAAGAGATCTGAATTTACCGAAGAACAAGGCAGAGCTTTTGGGTTCCAGATTGCAACAGTGGAATCTCCTGGCAGAAGATGTTACAATTTCTGTGTATAGGAACCGCCAGAAGCCGCTTATTACATTCTTTTTCAAAGAGGGTGACCTTTCTGCGTGCCACAACATTTATGGTTTAATGGCAGCCCTCAAAATCAATTACATACCGGAAGAGTGGAGGCTTTTCATTGATTCATCTAAGACGAGTCTTAAAGCTGTTTTGTTGAATAATGGTAATGTGTTACCGTCAATTCCAGTTGGTCACGCAGTTCATATGAAAGAAACTTATGAAAACATTAAGCAGCTTTTGAAGTGTATAAACTGCGATCATCATCATTGGTCACTTTGCAGTGACTTAAAAGTGGTCGCTCTTTTGCTTGGACTACAGGGTGGATACACCAAGTACTGTTGCTTTCTCTGTGAGTGGGATAGCCGAGCACGAAGTGACCATTACATCAGAAGACATTGGCCAATCAGGCAGTCATTGCAGCCTGGCAGTAAGAATGTTGAGAACCCAGCACTTGTGGACACCAGCAAGATTTTGTTGCCACCCTTGCACATGGGTCTCATGAAAAACTTTGTCAAGGCAATGGAGAAAACAGATGAGGCTTTCAAATACCTCATCAGAAAATTTCCAACACTAAGTGAAGCTAAAATAAGAGAGGGAGTATTTGTTGGTCCGCAAATTCGAAAACTTCTTCATGATAACGAGTTTCTTTGCGTGTTGCATGGCAAGGAAAAAGCAGCATGGCTAGCATTTAAGTCAGTGGTGGACAATTTTCTTGGAAACAACAGATCTGATAATTACAATGAAATTGTAGAAAATCTCCTTCTGAAGTATAAGAGTCTTGGCTGCAACATGTCTTTGAAAATTCATTTTCTGGATTCTCATCTGGATTTCTTTACGTCAAACTGTGGAGCGGTCAGTGATGAGCATGGTGAACGATTTCACCAGGACATTGCTGCTATGGAGACAAGGTATCAAGGCAATTGGAGCCCTTCAATGCTTGCTGATTACTGTTGGACTGTGACAAGAGACACCTCATCGATTGACTACAAGAAGCCAGCAAAGAGAGCTCGAACAGCGACTGAATAATGATGGAATGGGTTCAAATGTGCCTTAAAAACATGACATGTGAACTTTAAATAATGTTTTTATTTTTTTTCTATCATTTTATGTTGAAATATCAATTAATTGAGTATGCAACCACAATTTTTATAATGCTAAAGTAGAAAGACTAGCTGTTCACACCAGAGAATTAAACAAGCATACATTATTTGTATTACTGTAATGTAAATTCATCATTTTTTTTAAAACCAGAGCCAATTGGTGAATTTCATTATGATATTTGAAATCAGCATGTCAAAATCAATAAGAAATGGTATATTTAATTTCTGGTACAAATAACTTTTGAAAATTTGTTGACTAGTGTTATTTTTCAGGCAAATCGGCTCTAACTACCACAATTTTGTAGGCCTACTGATCAATTTGACATGTAAATTAATACATTCATAAGCATGCACTGTTTTATTGTAGTGATATTAGCATACCACAGTAATTTCCTTAAACATTAAACCGTCACTCTAAACGATATAGTCCTCATACCCACCATTTTACGTTGTCCTACATTATTGTTCTTCCTCTATGAGACGGCCATCTTGAAAACTTTCCTTTATAATCTCTAACGTCGCTTATTTTTAAAGATAAATTAAGTTATTCAGGACAACGCTAAAATACGTTTTCAATAAAGTAAAATAAAACAATAATCTAGTTCGTTTAGTAAAACTTGTAATAAAAGGATTTTTAAAGGATTTAAATATTTGTCACTTAGTATTTTTTTTTCCATCAGGCTAATAGAGAGTTCAGGGTCACCAAGAAGTAAACACGATTATCGTTGTACTAACTTGGCGTGTTGAGACTACAATATTATCTTGAATGGAATTCATTGTGTATGCGTTACATAAACAATTAATTCTGTTCCGTGTATTTTATCTAAAGCAATCAATTGTTAATTGCAGTAATACTTTAGGAATTAAACTTCCCAATTCTCTAACCCATCCGTCACCCTAGTCCCATCGTTTCCCACCAAAGCTGCAATATTTCATGCCGCACTGTTCGGCACGAAATGCACTTGACGCCTGTTGAAATAATGAGTTTTAATGGAAGAAGTTTGATTTTTAGCCTCAATTTCATGAATTTTCCCTGTCTGTAAGTCCGGTAATATTGAATAAAGAGTGAAATTAGTTACATTTGCAGTAACTCGGCCGATATAGTCGCTCGTGTCGATACGTTCAATGCCTGGAATATCAGATTTTAGCACAGGAAAGCATCTTCTATTCCACAATAGGATAATTATGCTTGGTGGTATTTTCTTTGTGATTGAATTTGCTAGCATGATATCTTTTCTAATTTTCTCTTTTGTCGGGGGAACAAAGTTAGTTCGCTTGAGGCTGCGTCTTCCTACCCTGTTTATTCTCTTGCACATGGTGTATCCTTCGAGTTTTTCAGCTTGTAGTAAGATTCTGTTGTCTCGTCTGTACTCCATTGACTGTAGCTCTCTAATGGTTTCCATATGGTTGATTTTCGTGGAATTTAGGGCCCCAGTTATGATATAAGTGGCTTGGTTTTGCAGTTTGTTTACTTTTTTTCCCAATGTGACTAAGCTGCCGTTGAAAAGGCTGTCTTTCTTCTTCCTTCTTCCTCGTTCGCCCTGAAAAGGACGGTGGTTGCGTTGTGTCTGTTAACGCCATAGCTGTGATATCTGCACCTTTCGATCGACACATCCGACTTCAGCACGGCATTTTTTGGGACGGGTTTGCCTTCCCTCTTCGATCTGTACTCGCTCAGCCAGACTGCACTGCTGCAGACAGTTTCCAGGACCACCACATGGAGGTGGAGTACGGTCTTGGTCAGCTCTGGTTCGCTAACCCTGATGCAAGCAGTCAAGCTATGGGTCGCTGACTGCATTCTCTATTGCTGCATCTTTTGGTCCCGAAAAGGCTGTGATGTCATATTCCATAACAGGCCTGACTCTGCCGAGTGTACAGCTTTTTTTTCAGACAGAAACACAAAGAAAGCGTATAGAAACCAAGTACTTACTTACTTACTCAGTCGTTCCCCTTCTACCGTGAAGTGTAGAGGTTTGGAAGACAGAGCGCCAGACTATCCTATCGGCTGTCTTCCTCCTGGTCTGGTTCCATTCTAGTCCTCGGTCCTTCAAAGATTGTCTAATAATGTCCTCCCAGCGGACTCTGGGTTGTCCTGGAGGTCTGGATCCCTAGCAATTTGTTTCCCATGCTTGTCGTGGTAGGCGATCTTCTCCCATTCTGCAGACATGGCCAAACCATCTTAGTTGGGACTGTGCTACTTGGGTCTGCAGGGGGGTGGCATTTTAGGCCTTGACCTATCGTCTGGTTGCGGACCATGTCTCTTCTTGTTACTTCAACCACCTTCCTCAGATACCTCATTTCTGAGGTTTGGATCTGGCTTTTATGGGTTGTAGTCATTGCCCATGACTCGCATCCATATGTCAAGACTGGGACATTGGTGGAGCATTATACAGCCATCTTCGTTTTCTTACCAACCTCTCTTTTGCTGAGGAATCCTCAATTTATGGCCTGAAAAAGTCTCCCAGCTGCTGCTTTTCGAGTGGCCAACTCTTCTTTGATGCCTCCCTTTCAGTCTATAACAGCTCCGAGATATTTAGAATGGTCGTCCTGCTCCAGGACCTGTTCTCCCAGCTTAATCTGATGTCTTCTTTCTGTGACAGGTTAGATGTGGTTGAGATGTAGATTTGGCTACCTCACACCCAAGACCCATGCACTAAGAAAATTGTATTAAGGATCGTTTGACAGGGGTTGCAATTATTGGTTGCTTACAACCCTCTCAGCAGCAGACTTAGCAATTCAAGCAACACAAAGCCTTATACAGATCAACATTTAATACTACCGAACACCCAGACAGTGTTCGTAGACTTTCTGAAAAACAATTTATAAAAACAATGTCTAAGTGAAAATCATAGCATAAATAATAACACTTACCATTCAGAAAACATGCACCTGCCACAGTCAGCCATGATCAATCAGCTACAGGTATCCATTCATACCATGTGCCCTTATGGTTACGCAATCTTGCGAGAACAGCATACAGGCACGCTAACAACCCAGCTAAGCTGCGTGGTTGTACATTCTACAGTAACCTTACATTATAATACTAAATATTATAGAAATAATGGCTTAGCAAAGCTATTTAAAGCGGTACAGATAACCAATAGAGATTTTACACTGTATAAAAGACTATAAAACTAAGGAAGTTAACACCAATTAGCTATAGCCGATCTTACTAATACTTACACCACATTATCAGTCTAACATTACTGAAGAAGCACAGGACTTATTCTAGTAAGCTGTAACATATTAATAAATTGCAGCACTCTCCACACTAAAATAAACCATTTTCGGCATGAGCACCGTAGTTAATAAATATAACAATCTAAATCGCGCCACAATTAAATATTATTCAAACAGACTACGTGTCAGATTTACATAAGATCATAGAAGGTTTCCTTAACCCCAAACAATATGGAAATATTTAACCGTTAAATTTCATTTACACAAATGTAATAACTGAATATGCCAGTTCTAGTACCGGCCACGTGTTATATTTCCTGAACAAGGACCCACGCCATGTCCGAATAGATTTAGATCTAACATCAACCGCACGCGAAATAAATACCACAGACTTAAGTATATACTTATTTAAAATACTACGGCACAAAGATGGTAAACCCAGTATCCTGTATCCTTTCTAACACTGTAAAGACTTTAGAATGTTGGAGAAATGTTATATCTACTCACAAGTCCTAGGCATGATCTTGCTTGAATTAGACTTCAGATCTCAATAGCTTGTTCTCTCTCCACGACAGGCGATTGGAATGATAAAGAATTATCAACTGACGTACTAGCCTGGGCGCTTCTCTTCTCTGATTGGCTGCTACTCCTTCAGCGGCATTACTAATGTTCTATTTTTAGATGTGACCTAACAATGGCTGCCACATGCTATGTTGTGGTAGGAGGTGCAGAACAACCGACACCATGGCGATGGCACTGTCACATTTCTTCTCGTGATATCACCATGCATTTTGTTTTAGAGCTGCTTATGACCACCCCTTTCTTCTCCAGCTCTTCCTTCCAGACTTGCAGGTTGGATTGGAGATTGGATTTAGCAATCAGGGCAACATCATCAGCAAATGTCAGCTCTGAAATACAGACCTGTCTCATCTTCCAGTACCCCACTGAATACTTTCAGTATATACAGTTACATATATACTGAAGCATATTAAAAACGCACCACCTGTATAATCCAGGAACAGAGTGTGAAATGTAAATATAAGTGTTTACAAGTTTACATATTTGGAATCTTTATTCATTTTCCTATGAATCCATGCTGGTCATTAATTTGTACATTTGATTGTTATGAAATTCAATGCATTCTGTGCAGGCAAGGGAGAAAACCAAAAATGCAACCAATAAAAAAATTCATTCACACTATCCTCAGTATCTGGTATGTCCACCGTGTGCTTGCAAACAAGCTTGGCAGCGGCTCCGCATGGAACACACAAGTCTCTGAAGGAAATTCCGGGGGATCAAGTCCCATTCACGTGTAAGAGCAGCTTCGAGCTGTTGCAGATTAGCTGGAGAACCTTGCCTGTAGACTCTGCGTCCAAGCTCGTCCCACAGATGTTCTATAGGGGACATGTCTGGTGATAGGGCAGGCCAATCAATCGTCACAATGTTCTGCTGCTGTAGATATTGCTGCGTAATGCATGCGGTGTGCACACGTGCGTTATCCTGCTGGAAAAGCTGCAAGTCTGGATACTTTGTGAACGCAAGAACAACCAATGCATCCAGAACCTCATCTCGATGTGTCACAGCATTAACATTTCCACGTAAGAAGTGAAGAGGCAAGCAATGGTGAAAACTGAATCCTCCCCAAATGTAAATACTGCCATCTCCAAATCGGTTGTGCTGACGAACACAGCAATCTGCAAAGCGCTTTCCACACCGTCACCAAATCCGCATACGTCCATCAGCAAAGGATATGTTGAATCTGCTCTCGTCCGTGAATAAGACAGCATTCCACTGCAGTCTAGTCCATCTGACATGTTGCTCTGCCCATTGCAAGCGCTGCTGACGATGTCTGTGAGTCACGTTTGGCCCAACATAAGGTCGACTTGCAGTAAGGCCTGTATCTCTGAGTCGTCATATGACTGTCATTCGAGAGACTTGCCCACGTCTACCCATTATTGCTCTTGCTGTTTGACTTGGCGGGAGAGAACGATTCCTTAGGTGACTCAGCACAATATGACGATCTTGCGCAGGGGTAGTAACTCGTGGTTGGCCACTTGAAGTCTATCCCGGGCACTGCCAGTGGTTCCGTAACGTTCATTGAGACGTACAATAGTGCTGTGGTGGCAATTCATCCTTCTGGCTAAGGCCCGCGAGCTTATTCCGGTCTCCAATATACCAATGGCTCGGTGGCGGTCGTTTTCAGATAGTCGTGGCATTTCAAGCACATGTACTGGGTGTTTTGTCTCAACGGCTTTTTTATACCGAGTATACTGCCACAACGCGTACACATTTTCAGGGTCATAGCTGTTGGAAATCGTGTTGCACGTGTAACTTGCATTGTTTTCATGTAGTCTGTACACAAACCCGTGGGTTGAATCATGCACTTTCCATTCCAGCAGCCATTCGCTCTCTACCTCATGACAAACACGTGGAAAATCCATTCCCACACTTTTTTGTTTCCAGCTTCTCGGCATAAGTATATATAATAGTGGTGCGTTTTTAATGTGCTTCAGTATATATTCAGGACACAGGCCATCAAAGCAAAAATTTCAAAGATAACCATACATTTACCGCGGTCCCCCAAATGTGATCAAAGCGCTGTTAATTTTTTAGTCAAAGTATACTCTATTTGCCCATTCCTACTTCTCAGTCTTCTAAATGTGCTGCAAGGGCTGAAAGTTGACTGTTGGTCAGTTTTGACGCCCGTACCGAAACAACGGTGAGAGCGTTGTTTTGACGTTGGTTTTAATTTTTCTCCCTTCTTTGTTTTGACGAGTATACGTGTGCGGAAAAAGAAAAGAATAACTGATTACAAAAGACATCAACGCTACAACATTACGTGATACTTTAGAGCAGGCTTCTTGCATTCTAGCCAGCTGCAGTAATGGCTCTATAATTAGTGAAAGCGGAAATGACGAATAAGTCAGAATCTTGAACAATCAGACCAATAAATTGATTCGACAGAAATACGGTTGCTAAAGAAAATGCACGCACAATGAACTTAACATTGGAATAAAACGTAAGGGAAAACATCGAGATCTTCGGTAACAAATGTGACAAGAAGACGCGCAAACTTCAATTGCTGCGTAAGGTCAACTTAAAAATGAGGCACCTGTTGAGAACGAGCTGACAGTTGGATGAATATAGAGTCAAAAGACACAGAGGAAGGTAGCGATGAAATTTACTGAATGTCATGACAATGTGGCTAGGAATTCCATGAGTACATTCAGTGTTGAAATGTTTAAACGTCAGAGAACTGTGCAGGGAATTTATCCCCAACGCTATTATGCAAGACAGTTGATGATGGTAATGATGATTGATGATGATAAACGAATTACTACTATCTGCGCCCCTGCTTTACTTCACTGGCTTACAATGTGTTTTCTGATTATTTAACTCTCAACAATGTTCTTCGACTTACAATCAGTGTCGCTGGCAGCATGGGATACGAAAGAGCCTATCCACGAGGGTATGGATTGGTGCTGTATGGCAAATTACCTCGGGTAATGATTGGTCACGCCGTCTAGATTACTGAGGACGATGCTTATGGAGGAAAGTGGCAATGAGCGTCAAGACATAATAAAATCTTAAATGAAATTCTGAAGATATATGGGCAAAGAGCTTCTGATTGGCAGAGTGATTATAGCGCTGGCCTTTCGCAGCAAAGGTACCGTGATTGAAGCACGGTGGCGTTACACACCAGTCTACCCAGCTTTAAACGTGTTTGTGGCTCAGCTCTTGAGTTAGAGAAGGCAAAGGCTGGTCACGCCACCTCTCAAAACTTAGAATAGTCAAGTCTCTAATACTTCACTTTCCATCGGCAGTTGCAATGGGACTAGCTTTACCTTTCCCTTATAGACTTTCATGCGTCCTGTGGACAAAAAGAATAGTGTTAATCACGTGATAATCTTCAACTCAAATGTGAAGTCAGTCCTATTGTATGGCTCTGAGACATGGAGAACAACAAAGACAACAACCAAAAAGCTACAGACTTTCATAAATGGGGGCTTGCGTAGAATAGAGGGATTAAAATGGTATGACAAGGTTACCAACGTGGAACTGATGACAAGAACTAGACAAGTGCCAGTGGAACAAGAGATGAGAAGAAGGCGATGGATTGGACACACACTGAGGAGACCTGTTGATAGCATTACAAGGCAGTCCTTGTTCTGGAACCCCCAGGGCAAGAGAGGCAGAGGTAGACCAAGAAGTACATGGAGAAGAGAGCTGGAAACAGAGGTGAAAATGATGAGGAGAACGTGGAAAGAACTTGAGATGATGGCACGTGACAGGAGGACTTGGCATGTGTTTGTTGAAGGCCTATGCTCCTTTGGGAGTGGAGGATTATGAATGAACGTGACCAGTGATCGCCTCATCATTGTTAGGACTGGTGAGTTTTCTCTCACATTCTTGTTGCTCTTATAGATCCCGCAGGATTTGGGTTCTCGACCTTCGATCCAGTGTTATGTACTTGCATCTGCACGTGTTTGCAAGCTGCTGTCCTTCTTAAATGCAAGTTGTTTAGAAGCATTTCTTAAAAGTAGAAGGAATTAATGTTAATAAATATCCTTTTTTTTTCTAATCAAGACGTTTAGTCAACAAAATTCGATTTCTTGCACCGTACTTTAAGTCTAATAACAAGAAATATGTTATGCAGCATGCTCACAATTATGGGACTGGTAACCTTCTCTCTTCTTAGTATTGTTGGTAAGGCTTTTGCCAGAGTCATCTTAATGCGACTACACACGTTTGCTGAGCGCATATATCCAGAGTCACAGTGTGGATTCCAAGCTCGTAGATCAACAACAGACATAATTTTTCTTTCCACCAGCTGCAGGAAAAATCAAGAGAGCAGAAAAGACCTTTGTATGTCGCCTTTATGGACCTCACAAAGGCATTTGACCTGGTTAGTAGGGATGGACTCTTCAAAATCCTCCTGAAAATAGGCTGCCCTGCTAAATTGCTGGAAATGATAAAGTCATTCCATGACGACATGAATGGAACAGTTCAATATGCTGGAAGCACGTCACAGCCCTTTGATATACGAAGTAGCGTTAAACAAGGCTGTGTTCTCGCTCCGACCCTCTTCGGGATCTTCGTTGCCTTACTCTTGAAACATGCATTGAGATGCAACTGAAGGAATATGCCTTCACACTAGGTTAGATGGCCGTCTGTTCAATCTCGCAAGGCTGAAGGCAAAAACAAAAATCAGAAGCGTCACTATAAGAGAGTTGTTATTCGTTGATTACACTGCAGTCGTCACTCAAAGCGAACAGGAGCTTCAGAGCTTGATGAATCGCTTCACCTAAGCATGCAAGGACTTTGGCCTCACAATAAGTCTAAAGAAAACAAATGTGCTGAGTCAGGACGTGGGTGCTGCACCAGTTATCACTATCGATAACTATGAGTTGGCAGTGGTGCACCACTTCACATAGCTGGAGTCTACCATCAAATACAAACTCTCTCTGGACACAGAAATTGACATTCGCATTGGCAAAGCTGCAGCTACCTTTGCCCGAATCACATCGCGTGTTTTGGGAAACTCCAAACTCACAATGAAGACCAAAGCTGCGGTATATAACGCCTGCGTCACTGGCACACTTCTATGTGGCAGCGAGACGCGGACAACTTATGCAAAGCAAGAAAGAAGGCTCAATACCTTCCATCTACGGTGTCTACACCACATCCTTGGCATTTCGTGGAAAGATAAAGTGACAAATGTCGAGGTGTTGTCCCGTGCTGGCCTTCAAAGCATGTTTACACTGCTTAGACAGCGCAGACTACTCTGGCTTGGCTATATCCGCCGCATGGAAAGTGGTCGCATACTGAAAGATATCTTCTACGAACAACTGGCAGATGGCAAAAGAATAGTTGGGCGACCACAGCTGAGATTCAAAGATGTGTATAAGAGAGACATGAGGGCACTGGATATAAATCTAGCAACCTGGGAGGATGAAGCTACCGATCGCACCAAGTGACGATGCTATCTATGGCGCCACCTCAGACTGGGCGAAAAGAAGCTCCGTAGTACGCCATTGTGCCCAGCTATAACCCAGGATATGATGAATGGAGATGAAAGGTAACGAGGAGTATTCGAAATTGTACTTCAAATGTGAGTAAAATATGTCCCCTTTATTTGCTTTCTAAAGTATTGGCGCATCTGAGTACCGAAAAGTTAATAGTTTTAGTTAATTATGTTATCTTACTTCTCTTTTATCTCCCTTCGGTTCTCCAGTGAGCATTGGCCTTCAACTAACTTATGCCAAGTCTTCCTGTCCTTGACATTAGCTCAATATATTTTCATTCATCCTAATCCCGTTCTTGTCTGTTTCCGGTTCTTTTTTACTGTGTTCTTTAGTCTCCCTCTACCTCTCTTACCCTGAGGATTCCAAATTGTGGACTGCCTTTTAATGATACGAACAGGTTTCCTCAATGTGTGTCCTATCCATCGCCATCTTTAGTTTTCTTGCCACCAGTGTAAAAATTATCTTTTCTCTTTCTGAAAAGGGGAAATGATCTACTGGTAGCGTTAACATATCTTTACCGCAGTTACTTCCCCTATTTATGTTAAAAATGCACTCGTGGAATATAATTGTTTTAAAACAATTGTCTATCGCAAATAATATCATTGAAATCTAAATAAATCAACTTTGGTGTCAAGACATTCCCATTATTTGGCTCTAAAACATAGAGAACAACCAAAAAAACAATAAAGAATTTACAGACTCATAAATTATAAACACGTGCTTGCGGAGAGTACAATTATAAAATTATGACCCAATATAATTACGAGGTACTTCTAACGATTCAGCATTTTTTTAGGAAAGACCGGTGCCTTCCCCTGAATATCTTTTGGCGGTCGCTATAGCAACCGAAGATGAGGAAGATGACGATAGTTGCATGGAATACCCACTACAACAAACGGAGTTATTCAGAGATGTTAAATTCGCCGACACCCTGTCAGAAGCACAACAGACAGAAACTAAGGCGTTACTGAAACAGTATTCAGCAGTCTTAACGGACATACCTGGTCGTACACATCTCGTGGAGTTTGATATGAAGCTGACAAACGAGACGCCTGTAAGAACCAGAGTTTATCCGATCCCGTATGCGAATGCAGACACGTTACGTGGAGAAAAAGACAAATTGCTACAAGCTGGGATCATTAGCGAGTCTACATCTCCTTATAGCTCAAGCGTCGTACTGTTACAGAAACCGAATAAGGAAGTTCGGCTGTGTATTGACTACCGTCTACTCAATACAGTAACAGAGTTCCAGCCTGAACCACTCCAAAGCGCAGCAGAACTGTTTACTAAACTTAGCAAGGCTAAAATTTTCTCCAAGATTGACCTGATAAAGGTTATTACCAAATACCAGTCAAGGAGGAAATTAAACCTCTGTTAGCTTTTAGCACCAGCGAAGGACATTATACTTTTAATGTTATGCCTTTCGGATTACATAATGCACCAGGAGTCTTCACTAGAATGAGGAGAAAGCTGTTGGAACCCTTGCAAAATCCAAACATTCACAATTTTAGGGACGACATATTGATTGCAACGGATAACTACGAAGAACATATTGCTACGGTCACTATGCTCCTCAGGAGACTAAAGGAAGCTGGGTTAACTGCCCGAACTAGCAAATGTTTAATCGGTTTTGAAAAGCTTGACTTCCTAGGCCATACCATTTCTCACGGTTGTATGTGGCAAGCGGCGAAAAACATTGAGAAAATACGAGCAGCAGCAAGACCTGTCACCAAGAAGGACTGCCTCTCATTTCTTTCACTCTGTGCATACTACCAGAAATTCATTAAAAACTTCAACGGACTTACTGCAGACACCACGCGGAAAGGAAAACCGGATAAAATTGTCTGGACACAAGAGTGCGAAAACGCGTACGTCACTTTTAAGGACCAGCTGACTGTTAGGAGTAAATTCATAACAGTTTTCGGTCGCTCTTAAACTTGGTTTGTGGGCTGACTTCCTTGTTTACAAAGCGTTACTACGGCGACCCCGGAAGTACGTCACATAGCCTGTTGATTTTTGAGCAGACGTCGTTTGCCGGGCTATGATCGAAGATTCGGTCTAGTTATCGGTCTTTTTGGCATTGTGTCTCCGAGGGAGAAGGTTGTGTTCTTATGTGCTCCTGGATGTGTACTTTGAGTACAGATAATTCATATATTTAATTCAGCAAGGTCGTCTACCAGTTAGAGCCTAAGTCTGATTATATTTCTAAGGACGTGTCAGCGTTGAATGAACTTGTTAATGATGTCAGTGATGATGATGATAATGTCAGTAATATTGATCAAGGTAATGTTGATGATCAAATTATTTACACTGATGAAGATGATGATTTGAATGTTGAATTAAGAGAAAAAAATTCTTTCATTCAAAAACAATGAGAGGATGTCTCTTTGCAAAAATTCTTTAAACTAGTTAGACAAGTAACGTAAGTACCGTTATCAAGGTAAAACATTGGTATACCTTAAACAATGATATATTGGTAAGACATTTTCGTGATGTAAATTCAGTTAAAAAACAGATCATGGTACCACTATGTTTCAGACCATTAGTGCTACGACATGCTCATGATATTAACGCTGCAGGTCACTTGGGTATAGCAAGGACTAAACAGAGAGTTATCTCTCATTTCTTTTGGCCGGGTTTGACCAAAGATGTCAAGGTCTTTTGTCGTACTTGTTTAGTTTGCCAGAGTGTGGCAACTAAGAGGCCGCATCATATTGCACCCATCAAAGCAGCAGACATCTCATTGCGTCCATTCGCAAAGATGTCAATAGACCTTATTGGTCCTATTAAAACTTCAGCTAGGGGACATAATATGTCTTAACGTGTATCGATATGTGTACGCGTTGACCCGAGGCCATCCCACTGAATAATATCTCCCGTGATGATGTAGCTGACGCACTATTTTTAGTTTTTACCAGATTGGGTTTTCCCGAAAACATCCAGTCTGATAAGGGCTCGCAATTTGTTTCCGATGCCATGGTGAAAGTGATGAATATGTTTGGTATCGAACGTTCACTCAGTTCGTTGTACCACCCTCAAGCGTCAGGTAAAATTGAGAGGTTTAATAGGACACTTAAACAAATGCTCGATAGAGTTACAGCTAAATATTCGCAAGATTGGGACCGGATACTGCCAGCCGTCCTATTTGCGTATCGAGAAATACCAAATTATAGCACCAGTTTTAGTCCATTTGAACTCGTTTACGGTGCGAGGCCACGGGGTCCCATGGCCATATTAAAACATTTACTAATAGATACTGATATGAACGAGGAAGTTCAGTCGTCTTATCAGTATGTCGTAAATCTAAAACGAAAGATCATTGACGCATGCAAAATAGCAGTGCAGCCTTCGGAAAGAGCAAAGTCAAAGGCTCGACTGTTTTTCAATAAAAACAGGAAACTGCGCCAGCTGTGGCCAGGCGACGAAGCTTTTGTTTTGCTTCCGAATAAGGAAAATAGATTGTTAATTTCATGGAAAGGTCCATATACAATCATTAAAAAACTATCAGATGTAGATTATGTTGTAAGCGTGAAAGGGAAAGAAAAATTTTCCACATAAATATGTTGCAACAATTCTACACTCGGCCACCACATCTTCGTCCTATATTTGACTCTCTAGACGAATCCATTGATCGTCGTTCTTCCTTGGCTGTTATCCAAGAAGAAATTTCTGCATTCGAGGATGATGGTGAACCTATTCTTTCATTACCAGAGATTCATTCACTAGCGACTGAATCATGGAAAGATGTTTTCATTGATCCTTCGCTTAATACGAATCAGAAAAGTCAGATTTCTGAATTACTTCAATCGTTTTCCGATGTGCTTACAGATATTCCTGGGCACACTGATGTCATTGAACATGATATCAGGTTGACGGATTTCAGGCATATTAAGCTGAAACCGTACCCTATTCCGATCCATCTGCAATCCAAAGTGCAAGATGAGATTAAACAAATGATTAGACTCAATATCATAGAACCTTCAAATTCGCCATATAGCTTTCCTATGGTGTTAGTTAGGAAGAAGGACAAATCTATACGTATTTGTATAGATTATAGAAAACTTTACGCAGTGTCTATTCGAGACGCGGAACCTATTCCCGTGCTCAATTCTCTTCTTGAGAGACTTTCTACTGCTACCTTTTTTTTTTACTAAATTCGATCTCTCAAAGGGCTATTGGCAAGTCCCGTTGTCAGGCAAATCTAAACCTTACACAGTTTTTGCTACTCCGTTAGGTTTATTTCAGTTCAACTATATGTCTTTTGGACTTGTTAATGCTCCTGCGACTTTTGTGCGCATGATGAGGAGATTATTCTCAGATCGTGAAGACTTAATTACGTACATTGATGACATATGTCTCTTCCATCAGTCTTGGAGTGATCATGTCCACGGTATTCACACTCTATTAGATACCTTACGTGATCACAATATCACAGCTCGACCATCTAAAACGAGAATAGGATTTTCTGAAATTACCTTTCTCGGGCATAAAGTTGGAGGTGGGGTCTTAAAACCTGAAGATTCTACTGTCTCCAAAATTTTAAATTTAGACATTCCTCGAACAAAGAAGCAGGTTGGAAGTCTGTTAGGTTTAATAAACTTCTACAAGAAGATTTTTGCCTAATTTCAGTGATATCACTTCAGTTCTGACCGCGTTGCTGAAAAAGGACACGGCAAAGAGGGTAATATGGACGCATGCGTGTGATGAATCTTTAAACTTGATAAAATGTGCCTTTTTAAAATCGCCTATATTACGATTACCTGATATTCGCATACCTTTCACCCTCAGGGTCGACGCCAGCGATGTCGCCCTAGGTGGCATGTATGTCAGCAGAAAGCTTACCAACACTGAACAGAAGTATCCTATCGTGGAGCGTGAATTACTAGCTATCATGTTCTCCTTCAAGAAACTTCAGCGATATCTCTTGGGTGCCCATTTCACTCTTGAGACGGATCAACGAGCCTTGGGTTACTTACAGACTGCTCGTTTCACCAACCCAAAGGCAGCTAGAGCAAGTCTGGCTTTACAGCCATACGACTATTCCACCAGAGCTATAAAAGGTAATCTCAACGTGGTTGCCGACGTGTTGTCTCGATGTATCAAAGACACTCCGTCTTCCATGTAAACCACAAGCTCAATGTATCAAAAGTATGCTAAACAGCCTTCGCTACACTCAAATCGCCTGTGCGGATGTCTTTTCGTGTCAAGAAACAGTGCCATATCACAGAACATGTGCGTTATTCCAAGTTTGCTACAACAACGCCATCCGCACAGACACACGATGATGCTGTCGAAATTTCACTCACGGCGTGTAATATATCTTTCTTCTCAGAACAGTGTATAGACACACACTTTACATCTGCTTTGAACTGTCAGTTCTATAACAAGTGTAGAGAAAGAAAGTGCTACGAACATTTCCAGAAAGTCAAGTCCAGACAGTTGTTCGCAATTTTCAAGCAGTAACTGTCTATAACGTTATTTGGTTTCATAAAGGGACATAACACATTAATTGAAACCTGTACCAGTAGTTCAGGGGAACTAAGCATGAGATGTTATACTGAAATCTTCTATGTGACTTTGCTTCAAAGTTCCCGTCCTTACAAATTTCGTTTCTACTAAGAATTGTATACACAACAATCATGGATACGGTGGACTTATCATTTCTACCAGAAACTTCAAGCACTAAAGAATTTTGCGCGCGAAGTGGACTCAAGTCTATTTGGAACATTACCATTTTTCCTTACAGGATTGAAATAGACTTATTGACTTTCCTGTGAAAAGTCATTCCTTAACACTAAAGATCCAGTACATTGATATTCATGTGTTAATATATTTTAGCGCATTGTTCGCTATTGTGAAATTAATTTCTTTATTCATTGGTCATATTATTTATATGATACAATTTGACACAACAGTCACTAAATACAAGATACATATATGTGACATATTGTAGCAGTCAAACACTTTGTATGTGTTTATTGTCTGCCTCTTATTTCTTTTCCCTGCTGTTATATTGATTATTTCATGCACTTAGCATTAATGTTTATTTGATCAACATTCTTTGACTAAGGTGACATGACTGTGAACAGTAGGTGTTCTTTGACTTACTAGACGGTGAGAGAGCATGGTATATGTGCATTAATCATGTTAGATGTTGACTGACTGTTGCTATAGGACTTCTTTATTATGTTAAATTGTTTGGAGCTGTTTGAAAGACATTGGTTTGGCCGTTTACGTTGCTTCTCCATACCTTATGTGTTAAATTGCCTCCATTTCGGCACAAACATAGGTCTATGCATGGTCATAGCAACAGTGACATTTGATGTTACTTTTTGCTCACCTTAGTTGTATTTTGTCTCATACCGCAATAATGTCAACTTCGTTGCCATTATTGAACCCGGGTGGGGATGGGGGGGGGGGGGGGGGGGGGGAGTGTAGATGTTATGAGTAAATTCATAACAGTTTTCCGTTGCTCTCAAACATGGTTTGTGGGCTGACTTCCTTGTTTACAAAGCGTTACTACAACGACCCCAGAAGTACGTCACATAGCCTGCTGATTTTTGAGCAGACGTCGTTTGCCGGGCTATGATCGAAGATTCGGTCTAGTTATCGGTCTCTTTGGCATTGTGTCTCCGAGGGAGAAGGTTGTGTTCTTATGTGCTCCTGGATGTGTACTTTGAGTACAGATAATTCATATATTTAATTCAGCTAGGTCGTCTACCAGTTAGAGCCTAAGTCTGATTATATTTCTAAGGACGTGTCAGCGCTGAATGGAGTTGGAAAGGATGAGTAATTTGATATTAAATAAATTCAGCATGAGGACTCTGACAGTGTTCTTATAGTCTACAAGACGTTAGACTTACTTATGGACTGGCTAGTGATTGCCAATATCATGTATATGATGCAAGTATTGAGGAGCTTCGTCCCTGTGATTAAATCTACATATTTGTGAAACGTCAAACTCGTTATTCAAGTTTTTATACTGCTAAAACTAGCCTCACGTTTCTATTGAACTGTGCTTGTCAGGCTGTACTACATTAAACCCTAGACCCATCTGGACACCAGAGTCCAGCATATCAAATATACTCCAAAAGGACCCGTAACACTGACCTCATATCCTATTCTAAGGTTACCTGACCTCAAGAAACCTTTCGTGTTACGAATGGATGCAAGTGGGAAGGGAATCGGATCGACACTGCTTCAGACAGACGACCAACATCCTAACCTGTTGTTTCCAGTTGCTTATGGCAGCCGCAAACTGAATACAGCAGAAAGGAACTATTCCACCGTTGAAAGAGAATGTCTCGCACATGTGAACGGAATCAGGAGACACCTTTAATATTTATATGGAGTTCCATTTGTGGTACAATCGGACCATGCTCCATTAGCGTTCTTGGCAGCCAATAAGGATTTTAACGCAAAAGTTGTGCGTTGGGCACTTCTTCCAGGCATTTATTCGTTCTAAGTACAATACATACCAGGGAAAGAGAATATAGGAGCTGACTTTATGAGTCAACATTGGACTAATGAAGAGAATAATGCAATTGAGGATAGCAATCACTCTGTAGCTACGGATGACAGTACAGTCGGTTGTCCACTTAATTTTCGTAGGCATGTTTGTCTTCAATAACGAAGACAAGACAGCCGTAATGGATGACAAGTTGGGAATAAAATGTCATTTTTGCTATTAATTCCTGCTTCCTTCGTTTATAATATAAAATATGCTAAGTTAACTAAATAAAATGTCAACTGTCAGAGTGTCAACTGTCAGATAGTATAGTAACTAATTATGTCTGTAACTAAAATTATGTCTTAACTAATAAGTGTGTTGTATTAATCAACATTATAATCTAAAACTAATTAACTATAGAATTAATTAAATGTAATGTGTGAAGGATGTTAGAGCAACAAAATCTACTTAAGTAAACTAAAATATGGTCTAATTGTTAAAAGAAAGTAAAGAAAAGTAAGGAAAAATAAGGAAAAATTAAGAATGCATGAAGAGAAAGTAATAAGAAATTAATAGATTAGAATAAAATATATGTTTGTAAAAGAAATTATCTAAGTAACTATAACTAAATTAATCTATAAACTAATAAGATAGAATAAATATAATAATATATCATCATTATGTTAACATAAGTTATTAAATGCATATAATAATCAAGTTACTTAACTAATGTACTTATATTAATTAGTTGTGTGATACTGTTTGTATTGAAATTATTTTCTCTTCACTTTATTTAATCACAATAAATTACTGAAATAACTAGTGTCAATTCCAACGGATAAGCTGTCCTTATTCCATCCATGTAAGTAATGTTCCATTAACAATAATTCCCGTAGCCATTAATGATCCTTAGTTCCAATGACAGTAGTTGAAAGTACATATATAAGTCAGTTTGATCCTATTTTCAATTTGTATCTTGATAGAAGAATGCTTGAAATCGATTGAGTTACGTATGGATACTAACCAAAGTCCATTAACATTCAAACGAACTCGATAATGTCATGCGATTGTTTGAAACGTAGTATTACTATTTTGACCGTTTGACGAATGTTTCTTTTTCATTTATTTAATTCATGCTTCTGTAAGTTCTTGCAATTCGAAATTACATGATGAAAGTTTCCACTGTTTGCGAACGACGTAATGTTTTTTTTTTCTTCCAAAATAGTTGTAGTTTGTCATATCTTGAATACGGCTCAACAACTTTCAGCGTATAAACAATTTGAGTTCATTGAGTCATGTATTTGTACATCGCTTGATGCTGACGGATGGCGAGATAAAGTATCTGCCATTATATTTTCGTGTCCTGGGATAGCTTCTATAGCAAAGTCAAAAGGCTGCAATAGTATAGAGAATCGAGCCAGCTTGGCGTTTTTGTGGTTGGCTCTTCTAAGTGAAGCTACTGCTTTCTGGTCTTTCTGTATAACAAACGGTGAGCCGAGGAGAAACTTCTCCAACTTTTGAATTGCCCATACAACTGTGAGCAACTCTTTATCAATCACCGAGTTTTGAGTTCAGCCTCAGTGAGTTTTCTCGATATGAAGAGAGTTGGGTGAAGTACGCCGCCATGTTCTTGTAACAGGCTACCTCCTAATCCGTAACTGCTTGCATTTGTATGAAGAATAAACATTTTTTAAGTATCTGGCAATCTTAGAATAGGTGGCCTGGAAAAGATTGACAAAATTTTATTAAACGTTGTGTCGCAGTCGGTTGTCCACTTAATTTTTGTAGGCATGTCTTTCTTCAATAACGAAGACAAGACAGCCGTAATGGATGACAAGTTGGGAATAAATCTGCTATAATACTGGACAAGACCCAGTAAGCTCCTAACTTGTTTCTTTGTTTGTGGAACCGATAGTTTTAAAATTTTTGATACATTCTGGGGAATAGTTTAGATATGTCCAGCCACTATGATATGTCCGAGAAATGTTATTTCTTGAAAAGCTATTTGCATTTTACTTGGTCTGGCAGTTAAGTTGTTAGATCTCAAAATATCTAATACTGAACTTAAACCCAAAAAATGTTCATCAAATGAAGAACTAAATAGACAAATATCATCAATATATGTAATAATGTCTGGTCTGCAAGATACAATTTTTCGCATCATGCGAATGAATTTTGCAGGAGCGTTCATTAGCCCAAAAGGCATGACATTCCACTGGTAGAGACCTTGTGGAGTAGAGAACGCAGTATAATATTTATCTTGTTCAGTTAAGGGAATCTGCCAATATCCCTTGGTTAAGTCAATTTTTGTGAAATATTTTGCTGACGAAAGACGAGTAAGTAGATCGTCAATAAGAAGGTGAGGTTCACTGTCTGCCACAGTTTGAGCATTAAGTTTTCTGTAATCGACACACAGACGTATATTATTGTCCTTTTTTCTAACAATCACTAACGGTGAAGAAAATGGGGAGTTACTGTGTTCTATGATTCCTAACGCTAACATTTGGTTAAGTTCCTGTGATGTCTTATCTTGATAATGAATAGGAACTGAGTAAGGACGTAGTTTTATTGGTGTATTGTCCTTAAGTATTATGTCGTGAGAAATTATTGATGTACGACCTGGTATATCAGTCAAAACATTAGAATAATTCTCTAAGAGTTTACAGATATAATTATTTTCTTGAGATGTTAGTGAAGATGAAATGGTTACATCTCTCCAAGACTCAGAAGATTGTAATGTAGGTATAGGAAAAGACATGTTAACCTCAGGAAATGATGATTCCTCTTCTTGAATCACCGAAAGACTAGAATATTGGCAAGAACCAATTGACTTATCGTCTAAGTCATGAAAAATAGACTGTAGATGTTGAGGACGAGTGTGAAACTCATTAGTTATATGAATAGAAATATTAAAACATGATAAGAGATAGTTATGAGATATATCATAATGTGATATACCATGTGGAAGAATGTCAGTGTTGGAATGAACCATCACTGTGTCATGAGTAGTATCCTGAACACTAGACAATGTATTAATGACAAGAAGTAGGAAAATAATCATCATCACTCTACGAAGAGAATGTGAGTGAGTATATCTAGATAAGTTGCTACTTATCTGGGTGTATGTCAAAACAAATGACAACATCAACCATGTGAACCTAGGCCACAAATATAAATTAAAAAAATTGCATAAGGTAATAGCTGCAACAGATATGTTTCTGTATATGGGTACATCATAAGATGTAATTATACCAATGTCACATTGAGTGGTAGTTGATTGGTATGTATGATCAAGATCATGCCTTGTAGTAATATCAACATCAGTATTACTGTTATCTTCATTCTGAGGAATAACCTCATCATCCTCAAAAATGGTGCATAAACCAAAATTGGAAACTGCAGTGCCACATGCAATTAAATTATTGGCACGTAATCGAGCCATAGCAATGACATTGTCAGTCTTGCAATGAAGTTGCAAGTATTTACTTTCCCATTCCGAAATCTCTTCAGGTGTGCAATCCTTGCTGCCATGGATACGTCCGATTGTTAGATCAGCAACTGGACTCTGAAGTAGGCACACTTTTACTTTCCCTGAAAAAAATGGGGTATTAATGTCTATAATTGCAGTGGGATAATATTCAATAGTCCCACCGAAAGTGATGCAACATACAAAATCCTTAGTAACATAACGAGGCTGTACTAGGGATTGACGGATGCCAATGGTGGTTGATCCGGAATCCCTCAACACTGAAACTATGTTTCCGTTAACTAATCCTTTATTAAAAATCAATGTCCCTGTTCCATCATTTGCAGTGAGACAAATAGCAGGAGTAGGCTGTGTAACTTGTATTGTCGTATGGCTGGGTTTCTGAAAAATAGTATGGCATTGTGGACAAGTATTTGCCACGTTATTATCAACAACATAACATGACGAAGATGAATGCGTTGGAATATCATTATCATTAATAATTGGAGGTGCATTGGTGGTCAACGCTGCCTCTGCATTATGGTCAAATCTTTGTTGACTTCTTGAGGTGGAGCATTGTCTATATTGAACAACTGACTGGTTATTATTATTGCCCCTACCGTTATAACTTTTGTATCTTGGTCTGTAGTTGTTATTATTATCATTATGCCAAGTATTACCATTGTTGTTTACCTTGAAATTAAATGGTTTATTCCAACTTGGTTTTTGTTGATAATTATTGTTATGTCTGAACTGAGGTATATGATTTCTAAACTGTTGCCTACCTCGGTTGAAATTACCATTGTTGTAATTATTTTGCCCTTGATAACAATTATCATTATATCTTCTATTAGAATGATTTCTATCGAGGCTGTGTGCTCTTGATTTGTCATAACCGTGATATGACATATTGGAAGCCACAGGTAGTGGTTCTCTTAATTGTGAATTAGACATGCTAACATTAGGATGTGCAGTAAATTAATTATTGCTATTTCTTCTAATGCAGCAATCGTAGGTGGTTTGCGTTGCTGTAAGAAGGAAAAGAATGGTGGACTAACAGAGGATAGAACCTTATCCCTTAGTAACAAATCAACTAACTTATCATAGGATTTATTCACACCAGCAAGTTCCACCCATCTATTAAATATGTTGCGTATATTCGCAATGAAGCCTGTGAAATCTTTATTTGAATCTGGTAGAAGATTTTTAAACTTTAGTCTACACCCCTCCTCATCCAAATGAAACCATCTTAATAGCAAAGACTTAATGGCATCATAATCACAAGCCATTGTTTGATCAACATTCTCAGTTGCATTTAAGGGTTCACCATCTAAAAATTCACAGAGTTTTAGTGTCCATGCAGATTTATCCAATTTATTTGTCTTACATACCTGTTCAAAACGTGCTAGATACGATGCTAAATCGTCAAAGTTGAGTTTAAAATGTGGTAATTTAAAGTTATAGTAGCTTTTGTTTTGGTTGGATGAAGACATATCATGAGAATTATCACTATGGCTATTGATAGCAAGTTGTGATTTTAATTTTGCTGTTTCCAACTGAATAAGTGCCAATTCTTTTTCTTGTTGCCTTATAATTTCTTCTTGTTTCCTGTTATTTTCATCGTCAATCCGTAATATTTCATCCCTTCCTTCTTGTTCCTTTCTTTTTTTATAATCCCTAGCCTCACATTCTTCTTCTTGACGCTTTAATTTGGCCTCACGTTCTTCTTCTTCCTGCTTCAATGCAGCTTTTCTTTCTTCTTCTTCTTCACGCTTTGCAATAGCCTTCTGTTCTTCTAATTCTGCTTTATATTTAGCAAGTTCCGTCACTGCATATTCTTGGAGTGCGTCCCCTTTCTTATTAAATTCTTTTCCAAGTTTAACCAAATGCTCTAGAGTAAACATCTTGAAGTTAATAATCTATTTATTTTATCAACTATATGTATTAATCAACAATATAATGTCCTCAATTACTTATATGTGTCCAGTGGACAACGTAGTACTATAACTAGAACAGTGTACTAAATACCCTTCAATATGCCTAATATAATCAAGGCAAGATATAAATTTATAGTTTTTTTTATCAATATATTATACCATCATGCCATAGTCATGATGAACAACTAATAGTGACTTGGACTACTAGTGCAAATTGATGCAGTCATTCAGTCATTAAGTATTTTTTTTAAATCACAATTAATCAAATGTTTTTATATTCTTATTATCTTATAATTATTTTATCTTATTATCATATTAATATCAATTATGAATTAATAAATACAAGAGGAACAATAAATTAAAGTTTTACAAGACGAAATGACTCCACAATTGACAATTTACAACTATAAAATGATTCTATGAACGAAATAGGAATTGGAAGTAGTATAAGGTTAAAATGAAATTAGGTCGAATCACATCCACTAAAAACGATGACGTCACAGGACTTTGTAACTGACAAAAAATGTTATAATTATGAAATAAACGATAGTAAAATTTAGAAGGAACGCGATAGTTTACGAACAAATGACAAAAATGAATACAAATAAAACTTAGTACAGAAGAATACAATAGGTATATACGTGACTTTACAGCTAACGTGTAATGTTGACCAGAGTCAGATGCAAACACAGTATGCCATTGGCAAATCTTAATGGATGCTTTGCAAATAAAATTAGTCAACTAATGCCCTATTAGAACGGTTTTAGATCTATTGACCATATGAAGCGAGGTATTGGTTGATCTAAAACTCCCAATTCAACCGCCCGCTTAAACAACTAACAAGAACATACGGATGTTATATAAAAACATGTAACATGTGATAATACATCAGATAAACATGCCTACCCAAAGTAAGTGGACTACTGTTTGCATTATCATACCACAAACGGGTACTTAGCTTTTTGTGTTCGATAACTTTCCCAGTACAGTGCTGGCATGCATCAACAGCAAGGATTGATGTTTCGAACTGTTATTGAATGTTTGATAGAACTGGTTCTTTTCTGGATCTATTCATTCCGTATTATCTGGAAGCTTTCTTTTGAGTTGATGTTTGACAGGGCTTCTAACGGTCTCGGCTTTGACTTTCAGCTTGTACACAATTGATGACGTTGGTTTGACCTTTAGTCGTCATGCGTACTGCGTCATACTTATAATAGTCACGTGAGCGTCTGACGATAGTAAACACTTCTTGGCAATGCAAATGACAATCGTCCTTCTGAATTAAAATTGATATAATCTTGGCAGGAATAGAAAAAATTTTCGTTCCCCACGCGGGACGCCAGATTGTTGAGCTTGTTTTCTCTGTTTTTGCGGCAATGTCATTTTTGCTATTAATTCCTGCATCCTTCGTTTATAATAATGTTCTTTAGCTCTGGCCGTATATTATTTATGTTCTCTGTTTGTCAGCTAACCTTTTATCTCGAGCAGATCGTGCTTATTTAAAAGTGGCGAATGATGGGCCAAACTGTTATAACTTCAACAATATTTAGTTGAAAAGTCCGTTGTGGTGAGAGTCCACATAATACATTTTATTGACGGCATTGATTCCACAAGACATTTCATCAATTGAATATACATAATGTTCATGCAAATATAAGAATCGTCTCCTGAGTTTACTTCATTAATCGTCACAACGTCTGGCTATTTTCTCGCGATTCCGTAGGTCGGTAATCCGGTAATGAACAGCTAGAGTTGAACGATCATTATGATATGGATACTTATTAATCAAAATACTACCTGAAAATATACTTTGATCTGAAGAATAATTCACTTCATCAAAATGAGACGTTATCTTTATCCATTTGCAATAGGCAGACCCTGGTGCCATCTAAATAAGAAAATCCTCTACACCATTACTATCATCAACGGGAGCCTTATAAAATCGCGTCCGTCTAGGACCGAATCCAAATTACAAAGGGTAAAATTATACTGTCGTCACGTGCTAGCATAACAACGCGACACGTCATTATAAATCTAAGCAACCCCACAACTTCGCGTTCAATACCGTGAAGCGCGAAACATCATATATATATATATATATATATATATATATATATATATATATATATATATATATATATATATATATATATATATATATATATATATATATATATATATATATATATTAATTTCATTTCAAAACCTTTAATGCGTAACTTTTAACCAAGCTCACTATAATAGTGGCTAACATCATAAACCCTAAGGTAACAGATTTTTCCCGTGTTTGCCATGAGGTAGAGAGCGAATGGCTACTGGAATGGAAAGTGCATGATTCAACCCATGGGTTTGTGTACAGACTACATGAAAACAATAAAAGTTACACGTGCAACACGATTCCCAACAGCTATGACCCTGAAAATGTGTACGCGTTGTGGCAGTATACTCGGTATAAAAAGGCCGTTGAGACAAAACACCCAGTACATGTGCTTGAAATGCCACGACTATCTGAAAACGACCGCCAACGAGCCATTGGTATGTTGGAGACCGGAATAAGCTCGCGGGCCTTTGCCAGAAGGATGAATTGCCACCACAGCACTATTGTACGTCTCAATGAACGTTACGGAACCACTGGCAGGGCTCGGGATAAAATTCGAAGTGGCCAACCACGAGTTACTACCCCTGTGCAAGATCGTCATATTGTACCGAGTCACCTAAGGAATCGTTCTCTCCCGGCAAGTCAAACAGCAAGAGCAATAGTGGGTAGACGTGGGCAAGTCTCTCGAATGACAGTCATACGACGACTCAGAGATACAGGCCTTACTTGCAAGACGACCTTAATGTTGGGCCAAACTTGACTCACAGACATCGTCAGCAGCGCCTGCAATGGGAAGAGCAACATGTCAGATGGACTAGACTGCGGTGGAATGCTGTCCTATTCATAGACGAGAGCAGATTCAACATGTCCTTTGCTGATGGACGTATGCGGATTTGGCGACGGTGTGGAGAGCGCTTTGCAGATTGCTGTGTTCGTCAGCACAAAATCGAGATGAGGTTCTGGATGCATTGATTGCTCCTGCGTTCACAAATTATCCAGACTTGCAGCTTCTCCAGCAGGATAACATACGTGCGCACACCGCATGCATTACGCAGCAATATCTACAGCGGCAGAACATTGTGACGATTGATTGGCCTATCCTATCACCAGACATGTCCCCTAAAGAACATCTGTGGGACGAGCTTGGACGCAGAGTCTACAGGCAAGGTTCTCCAGCTAATCTGCAACAGCCCGAAGCTGCTTTTACACGTGAATGGGACTTGATTACCCGGAATTTCCTTCAGAGACTTGTGCGTTCCATGCGGAGCCGCTGCCAAGCTTGTTTGCATGCACACGGTGGACATACCAGATACTGAGGATAGTGTGAATGAATTTTTTTATTGGTTGCATTTTTGGTTTTCTCCCTTGCCTGCACAGGATGCAATGAATGTCATAACAATCAAATGTACAAATTAATGCCCAGCATGGATTCATAGGAAAATGAATACAGATTCCAAATATGTAAACTTGTAAACACTTATATTAACATTTCACATTGGGTTCCTGCATTATACAGGTGGTGCGTTTTTAATGTGCTTCAGTATATTTTCTTGACCATCGGCACACTAGGGGTGATGTGGTCAGGATCACGCCGGCCGCCTTAACCTTCCCAGAGTTGCTTTGGTACCCAATTCATGAGGCTTTGCTTCATATGTACTAAGTTAATAATAAACAACTACTTTGAAATGTTATTTCATTTTTTTAAGCGCACCCCCCCCCCCCACACCACCACCTTTATGCCAAAGGTAGGATACGCTTCGGGTGCCACATAATTTAAGTATACCACTGTTCTCCTAATTTTAGCTAGTTTTCTGTCCTTGGATCAAATGACAGATGCTGCATTATTACAACATAATTTGCCCTTGTTAGCCTATTTCATCATCTCTTTGTTTCCCAACTGCATAGTTTATTTCTATTTCTCTGTCTTGCTGTATTTATTTCGAGACCTCGTGGTGCCAAGGATGTCAAGGAGGGTCATCATTACACAGGTTGTGTTCGAACAAGTTCGGCAACTTACTTACTTACTTAGTCGTTCCCCTTCTACCGTGGGGTGTAGAGGTTTGGAAGAGATAGCTGTTTTCCTCCTGGCCTGGTTCCATTATAGTCCTCGGTCCTTCAAAGATTGTCTAATGTTGTCCTCCCGGCATACTCTGGGTCGTCCTGGGGGTCTGGATCCCTGGCTCTCAGTTTCCCATGCTTGTCGTGGTAGCCAATCTTCTCCCATTCTGCAGACATGGCCAAACCATCTTAGTTGGGACTGTTCTACTTGGGTCTGCAGGGGGTGGGATTTTAGGCCTTGACGTATCGTCTGGTTACGGACCATGTCTCTTCTTGTTACTTCAACCACCTTCCTCAGATACCTCATTTCTGAGATTTGGATCTGGCTTTTGTGGGTTGTAGTCATTGCCCATGACTCGCATCCATATGTCAAGACTGGGACATAGGTGGAGCGGTATACAGCCATCTTCGTTTTCTTACCAACCTCTCTCTTGCTGAGGAATCCTCGATTTATGACCTGAAAAAGTCTCACAGCCGTTGCTTTTCGAGTGGCCAACTCTTCTTTGATGCCCCCCTTTTGGTCTATAATAGCTCCGAGATATTTAAATGATCGACCTCTCCAGGACCTGTTCACCCAGCTTAATCTGATGTCTTCTTTCTTCTCGTGATATCACCATGGATTTTGTTTTAGAGCTGCTCATGACCATCCCTCTCTTCTCCAGCTCTTCCTTCCAGACTTGCAGGTTGGATTGGAGATGTGCCTCTGATTTAGCAATCAGGGCAACATCATCAGCAAACGCCAGCTCTGAAATACAGACCTTTCTCATCTTCCAGTACCCCACTGAATACTTTCTTGTTCTCTCCTTATATGACTTGATAACATCGTCCATGCGGAGTATGAAAAGATAAGGTGACAGGATATCACCTTGTCTTACACCAGTGATGGTCCTGAACTCTTCTGACTTATGGTTTGCTGTCTTCACATAATTTATGCAAGACTTGTAGAAGCTCTGTATAGCATGAATCAAAGGTGCTGGAATGTTCTTCCGTGCCAAACAGTCCCAAAGTTTGCTCCAGGGGATCCTGTCAAACGCCTTTTTCAGATATACGAAAAAAAGATAGATCTCACTCTTATACTCAAGGGCCTTTTCACTCAACTGTCTGAGTGTGAAGATTAGGTCTTGAGTACTTCGGTTTGCTCAGAATCCGCACTGGACCTCATCCAATAGTGGCTCAGCTAGGCGCCGGAGTCTCTGCTCTAGGATTCTAGAGTAGATTTTACCAGGGACATTGAGAAGGGATATGCCTCTATGGTTTCCACATTGTCGATTGTCACCCTTTTTGAAAATTGGTGTTATGGTGGCAATCTCCCAGTACTTTGGTATGGTCTTGTTGCATAAGTTATATGTAATTAAGAGTAATAGAGTAATAGGTCGCCTGATGCTCCCATGTACTTAACCATTTCTGGTGTTATACCATCATGCCCTTCTGCTTTGCCCATTTTGATTTTCTCCAGTGCTGCCTTCAGTTCTTCCATCTTTATGCCATCTTCATCGCCATTTGTTTCCTCTTCTGTGCTAGTGGTTATCATTTCTGATGCTCACCATCAAGGAATTATGAGAAATATTCTTTCCATCTTTCCATTACTTCCTTCGGACAGTAAGCAATTTGCCTTGCTTGTCCTTTATAAATTTGAGAGGGCAATGTTTTTCCTTCCTCGTGTTCTTCAGGGTCTTATAGAACAATTTCTGGTTTTCTTGCGCATCTTTTTCTAACCTTTCTCAAAATTCTTCCCAGGACTTCTGTTTTGCTGCTGGCACCTTGTTCTTTGCTTCTGTTCTGAGTATCACATATTCTCTATATGTGACAGATATAATTGTAAATATAATTGATTATCCTACTTTGAATGACTGGATTACACCCTTTTTTAAAAAAAAAGTTTAATTAACTAAATTTTAAAAAAAAACTACATTGAAATAAACCAAATCTACAATAAATTTTACTGTAAGAACGTAAGTTTTATAACGGTCAATAAATATTAAAGAACATAAATAGTTGTTAAGTATTTCTTTATACATTTATCTAAATTAATTTAATTATTATAAGATGTAGAAAAAAGGAAAGAAAGAAACAAAAAGTGCGACAATTGAAAGCACATAATAAAAATCAGTACCACAAATGTACCGATACTGCCGGAGAGAAACAAAATCGATAGGGGACGCCCCGTTTTGTCACTTTCACTCTTTGTCCCCAGTTATCTTCTCCATGTGTTTTTGGCATACTCCTGACCTTCTTGCTTTAGGTGTTCCAGAGCAAGGACTACCTTGTAATGCTATGAATGCTTTTCCGAAATGTGTGTCCTATCCATTGCCAGACTAAGTCCTGCGGATGTGTTTGTGTGTGTTCACACCACCACTATTCATAAATATTCTACACGAAATTAGATTGTAAATACAACATTTCTATATTACTGTATGCGAAGAATATCAGCCGTGCCTGATAACAAAACCATTTTAAGTCAAATGTTGTGAACGTACATTACGTGTAAGTGCTGAAACACAATGAGTGCCATATACAATGTATCCTTTTAAATAACAGTCAAAGGGATATAGAACGAAAACACAATTTGAATTATATGACTTTAATAAATATAATTGATTATCCCGCTTTGAATGACAGGATTACACCCCTTTTTAAAAAATAATTAAATTAATAAATTTACAAAACTACATTGAAATAAACTAAATCTACAATAAATCTTACTGTAAAAACGTAAACTTTTTAACGGTCAATAAATATTAAAGAACATAAATAGTTGATAAGTATTTCTTTTTACATTTATCTAAATTAATTTAAATACTATAAGAATTTAAAGCTATTCTGGTATCTTTAATCAGTGCAGGACTTTTTGCAATTTTCTTCGAATGATAACGGTTAATCAGCAAGAGTCCATTGTGTTCAACGGAACAAGGACACATTTTTTGACGGCGTAACTGCCTTACGAAAAAAAATTATACCTTCAGAACTAAGGGTCTTTTATGTTTGGATATGCGCCCTAATATCCGGCCTTTGGTTAGGATCATGTGTCTAGACACAAGGGATCAGTACAGTGACATTTATGTGTCATTAGGGCCCTTGTGTGAGAACACAGAAGATCACTTCAGTGACACATGTGTCATTGGGTCTTTTTGTGTTGGGACATGTGTTTTGACCAGGGCCGGGGGGTTTTGGGCGTTTGCTAATGCAACCTCATGCGAGGAAAAAATAATGCGACCTTATGCGAGGAAAAAATAATGCGACCTCATGAGAGGAAAAAAATAAAAAAAACTTACATAAATTTGTATATAAATATCTGTCACTGAATGAATGAAAGGAGGATTGTTTTTCATCCAGTACAAAGCAAGGCGACCACGATTGAGGAAATAAAAGGGAATCGGAAAGTGAAAGTCAGCGCTACTTTAGAAAGCAAAACGGGAAAGAAGGGTTTTAATTGCATCTTCACCGAAACATTTTAGTGGAAGTTTTTCCCTCCTTATTTCTCCCCCCACCGAAACATTTTAGTGGAAGTTTTTCCCTCCTTATTAGTGTTTTCATTATCCCTTCACTGAAACTTCTTAGCCATTCAGGTGTTTTTTTTTTCCTCATCCCTTGTTTTGACTATTGCCACTATAAAAAAGAAAGCGCTTTAAAATTTCAAGACCGAGGGTGTGTGAATTCTTTATCCGTTTTTCCCTTCTCTTTTCAATCTTTAGTATCATCAGGGACCCAAAGACGCAGCAATAGAGAACGCAGTCAGCGACTCATAGCTTGACTGCCTGCGTCAGGACCAGCGAACCAGAGCTGGTCAAGACCGCACTCCACCTCCACGTGGTGGTCCTGGAAACAGTCTGCAGCAGTGCAGTCTGGCTGAGCGAGTGTGGATCGCAATGGGAAGGCAAACCCGTCCTAAAAAATGCCGTGCAGAAGTCGGATGTGTCGACCGAAAGGTGCAGATATCACAGCTTAGGCGTAAACAGACACAACGCAACCACCGTCCTTTTCAGGGCGAACGAGGAAGAACAACAAAAAAGTATCATCACAAAAGATGCGCAATGTACAACTTCAGAATGCAAAAAAAGAGTGTGTTAATAAGTGTGTGCGAGGGAGTGAAAGGTTTTCTAAGCAGCTGTTCATTGTATTTTCATTGAAACTTCTTTATTGAAATATGTAAAATGAACATGTTTTGTAAATTCAAACGGAATACGAATAAAGATTGAAAAAAAGGGGGGAAAAAAATATCTGTCACGAAAAAAAAAATCTAACATTACTTATTGCATTTTGCAACGTAAAATAATTATTTCATGTCCATCTCACTGCGTCTTATCACAGTTGAAGCGTAACTTGACCAGTGGCGTATCCTGGTAATGCGAGCTAGGCGTGCTGCTACTTAAAATGAATATGTATGCCTACTATTTAACTTCTTCCCCTCTTAATTTAAAAACCAACTATATTCAATTACGCAACGATAGTTATTAGGGGTATATGTCAATTATCTCCGAAATACTAATTAACTTACAACTTGAAACTCACTGTCACTGTAATAATCTGCATTCCCGGCAACTAACAAAAATTAATCACAAAAAACACTGGACGGACACAGCCGATTTTTACAACTCGAGAGCTGCAAGACCACCGCACGCATGTTCGTATTGTATTGACGTATCTGGCCATGACCCCGATCCACACAAACCAATCTTCAGACGTGAATACGGGACCAAAAGATGCAGCAATAGAGAATGCAGTCAGCGACCCATAGCTTGACTGCTTGCGTCAGGGTCAGCGAACCAGAGCTGACCAAGATCCTACTCCACCTCCACGTGGTGGTCCTGGAAACAGGCTGCATCATTGCAGTCTGGCTGAGAGAATAGGGATCGAAGAGGGAAGGCAAACCTGGTCCCAAAAAATGCCGTGCTGAAGTCGGATGTGTCGGCCGAAAGACGCAGATATCGCAGCTACGGCGTAAACAGACACAACGCAACCAACGTCCTTTTCAGGACGAACGAGGAAGGAAGGAAGAAGACGTGAATCCGAAAGGTGCAGCACGCATTGTGACGGAATTACCCGAGAAACTTCGGGCGATTGTAACTAACCAATAAAAACTACAATATAAAACGCGTCTGGGAAACTGAAACTAGATATACTCGTAGATTCTATGCGGGAAAATCCGTTATCCTGATGCGTGCGGTCCGAAAGCAGAACTTTAGAAGAGAAATATTTTATAGAATAATAAATTAAATTTTTATTTTCCTTCGGGCATAAGTGTGCGCAGCACGCACGGCACACATAGAGAATACGCCACTGAACTTGACAGCAGAAAAAGAAAAGGTCACACCACAGGTCAAGGCCAAAGAACAATGCGCAAGAAGGGGAACATAACTTGGAAAAAATCAGAACTATTTACAAACATTCTTTTTGCGTTATTGTAGTGGATTTGATGGTATTGTATGATGGTGATATTACTAAGTGTGATGCATGAGGTCAGCTGTGAAGGCTCCTGAGATAAAATGTAGCTGTGAATTGTCAGAAGGCCCTTCTTGCTACCACTACGACCTCACACCTATCTTTTTTTTACTAATGAATGTGGCTACGTTAAATGTCTAGGGTAATGATATGTAATGTGTTGTGGTAGTTTACATACACACACACAGATATTTACTAAGTCTAATAATATTAATAAAATGTTATAATACACTGAACTAACTCAAGTGTGAAAAATGTGGATAGTAATTTTCTTTACATTTATTTGTTCTGAACCAAGGTTTTATTTTGGCCAGAACATATGAAAGGTTTTGCAATTATGAAAGAAATGCATGAATATTACATAATAAATGCAAGGTGTGTACATATATATGTTACTAGACTAGTTAATATTATTACTGTTTATAGTTGTAATCTATTTGGGAGAACATTTAATGGATGTGCTGTTGGGGTGGCCTCATCACTCCCTGTCTATGGTGACTACACATTGTCCAGTTATTTGATGGAAATTTTATGGGTGTGTTAGCAAATAAGTTGAGTTGGTGAATTCTCAGCAGACCAGACGCTCACGTAGCTTGAAGGTGTAGCTCTGGTGCTGAGATCTGGTGGCCCCACCTCTCCGTGCTTGGGGGCAATATCAGAAGTTTGGTGGCCCCACCTCTCCGTGCTTGGGGGCAATATCAGAAGTCTGGTGGCCCCACCTCTCCGTGCTTGGGGGCTATAATAGGCTGCTCTGACAAAATGTTACTGCACGGGTCCACTCTGGTAATATTCAACAACTCATTTGACACCACAGTGGTGCCAACTGAAACTCACAGTTCTGCAATCAAAGTATTAGTCATGTGTCAGAATTCCATCCTCTAACCATTTCTGGACACAACACTACACAACAACAACACCACATAGACGGGTCAGATCTTTCTGACCAAACAACACATCTTACCAAGTTGGTTTCACATAGGATAAGTTCTCCCAGACTACGTATTCTGAAATATGTTCATTAGCTTCCTGCCATAGAATAGGATAGGTGATATGTTCCACTGATCTCAACACTTGATCTGTCCTTCATAATCCTTACTGGAGTTTATGTATTTTATTTGTCTCTAGACCCTGAACTGGGGCGGGGGGTCTAGAGCGAATCCTTACTTGTTGTAAGGGACAGATTATGCTATTGCAGTATCAAATCACTCGAAACCTTAAACAAATATTAAAATGTACAAAGAAATAATTTCAGTCTTACCAGAATTATGAATATAGAACACAGTTAAATGCTAGCAAAACTCAGCTGAGCTGCTGGCCTTAGTATGGCGTCCTTCTAAATATTTCAATAGCTTCTGGGAATTACACCACTTAATAATTCACTGTGTCTACTAGGACAACTTATAATGAATGGCACAAAATGCGCGTCTGAGCGCCGATAATATATTCATCTATGGCCAATCACTGCCTTTTCTTTTTTCAAATTCAAATATCCTACCAAAAGTCATTTCAGTCATACCTCAGTCAAGTATGCCTTATTGTCTGTTGGTCCGTCCGTCTCTACTTGCGTTTCACAAAAAAACACACTTGTTTTTTTGAACCAACCCTGCCTTCCCCTACACAATTTTGCCTTTAAAGTTATTTTTAGCCACAATTCACCATCCCACCCCGTCTCTTCATTCCAACTAGATTTTAGCACTTGCGTCTTCAAGGCCACAATTTTTTGAAAATTAGTGACATGTTTTATTTCAATGCAGACGCTCGCTGATATGAACAACACAGTCTTTTGTCAATATCTTTCTTATTATCTGTCCGTCTGTATAAATGAAAGCATATTATTTCACTGCTCAAGATGGGCCATCCGGCCAGCCAGGTTTTATATTCCTAACATTATTATTAAGAAAAGTTACTTTTCAAATATTTTCTAGAATCTTCTCATCACTGCATTCAACTAAACGGACTAAGTTATCGCAAAAGCGTCCAAGAAATGACTGTGGCGTATAATATCCAAGGTCCCTTTTGTCGATTTCTTTACTTTATGTCAACTTGGGGAACGTGACTTTTTCCTCCTTTCCCCACCACTTGCGTCTTTTTAGCCTCGCTAGTTTCAAGCACGCGTTCAGTCAGATTTTTCCTTTTTGATCTCCGTTCTCATCCCGTTCCGTTTTGCCTTCAAGTCTAACAATTTAATTTCCATGGCGGGTGATGACCCGCGGCGTGGGCGATCATGTATTCTAGCAGCTTACGCATTAGTTTTTATCCCTACGTTGTATCATTGGAGATATTTTAACGTTGTATCATGGTTAATTTTGTGACAGTTATACATCACACGATCCTGGACAATCGAAATTCACAGGTTCATCATCATCATCATCATCATCGCTACTTCCTTTTCACTCCTTATGGAGCATGTAGCTTCCACAACGGCTGGTCCCCTTACAGAAAGCCTGCACCAAAGATTCACATTCTATTTATTTTCTCATGTTTCTCACTTTACTCTCGCTTTGTTTTTGTTTATTTTTAACCCTATGAAGGCCTTACGGCTGCAACGTATGCAGTTTTCTTTATCTTTTGTCCTAGTAAGACACCTTGTCGTTCTTTCTTTCTTTCTTTCTTTCTTTCTTTCTTTCTTTCTTTCTTTCTTTCTTTCTTTCTTTCTTTCTTTCTTTCTTTCTTTCTTTCTTTCTTTCTTTCTTTCTTTCTTTCTATCTTTCTTTCTTTCTTTAAACCACCCTTCGAACATTACTGGCAGAAAGAAATGTATTCAGTGTGTAGTGTGCAATGATTGGTCATATTAAACTTGTAAGTCCGGATCACTTTCTTTTGTTTGTCCTAATTGTGACACGGATAAGAATATTTAGATTAAATTAGTTATTAATATTTTCGTCCAAAGTTATATCCACAACTAAAATTTTAATTTTTATATGATAATTGTTGTCCTTGAAAGGCAACTACCGTGACAAATATAGTTCAAAACGTACTTGAACATGTTTATACTGTGCACAGATACAGTAAGTGTGAGATTATATATATATATATATATATATATATATATATATATATATATATATATATATATATATATATAAAACAGGTAGCTCTTTGTTTACGCGATATATGTGTTCCCAATACCCTCTCGTAAACAGAAATCCCGTAAACAGAACCGGATTTTCTCATTCAAAAACAGCACACTCCATCATTTCCTTCTGACCATAAAGCTCCTGTCCATGTTAGAATAATCTTGTTCAAAGATCATTATGCAGTATTCATGAAACTGGAAGGCCTCACTGTAATTTGTCAGCCTGGTGGTGGTTGCTGGCTCATGCAAGTTGATGCGTCTGCTTCTGTGGTGATCTTCTCCAGCGCCAACAACTCTTCATTGCTCAATTCCACATTCTGAGATTCAAGCAAATTTACAATTTAATTTTCGTCAACTCCATCTAAACCAGCTCTTGAGGCCATTCTGACCTAGCTGTGATACTATTGTCAACAACGCAAAAAGCCTTAATAGTCATGACATAATTGAGGGGACAGTTTTTTCCACATTATGTTTATACTTCGCAGGGGAACTTCATTCCATGACGTCTTAATTACCGAAAGTGCATCTTTAATAGCGAATGCCTTCCATAGACCCCTAAAAAACATTCAAACTGGCATCATCTTGCTCTCGTGATCCCGTTGGTGCTCAGATAAAATACTTACTGCAAAAATATCTAGATATAGGGTGGCGTAACTTCGAATTAGGCGCGTAAATAAGACAAAAATTCTTTAAAACTGTTGCGCGTAAGTTCGAATTCACGTAAATGAAACACGCGTAAACAGATAATTGCTTAACTACCTATATTTATAGTTTCTCGATTTCCTATGTCCAAATGCAATTTCATCCGATTCACTGGGGTTAAAATTAACGCGCAATGAGGGTAACATTTCTGAGGAAGTTGGAGTAATGGATGGAAGCGGGGGTCGGCTGATGACTATATCAGGAGACCCAATACTTATCAAAGACATTGTCTCCTTTCAGTTTGAGGTACATTTGCCTGCAGTCAACGCTAGACACCAACATCAGACAGGTATTGAAGACGCTTGTCAACCCTTGTGCTTACCTCAGCCTTGATGCGCGAGACGTGCTACAGCCACCAGACTTGACTATTGTAGAGAAGTTCAATCGAAAGCACCCGTGTTGAACCAACTGCGGCCAAAGCAGACGTTAACTTACCCCATACTGGAAGCTAAGTGGCAAAACAGCGCAACCTATGGGCAAATTTCCAAATTGTTCAAAAGTTCCACCACAATTTAAATCACTCGATGATGATAAATATCATCGCTTCTTTTTTATAAACAACTTTATTTATTTTACATGGCAATTCGTTCTATATAGTTTGTTTTTAGTTTGTTATTTTTTTAAATTTTGATCATATGGTGCTGTAGCGTGAGGATTTTGTTGGCTATAGGATCAGTATAGTACTGACAATACAGAAATAGAATTTCTGCAGGAAAATGGTGAAGTCCCAGTGTATGAGAGAACTACGGGTATCACAAATTAGTTACGTCTGTGAATGATCTGATCTCGACAAATTAGTAGAGTGGAGACCGTCATAAAATGCCACCCCGCTATGTAACTAACTGTGATATTAAAACAAGGAAACAGATTTCACTTAACAATTTTAAATTGAAAAGTCGTTCAAATTCAATTTCCTTATTTATTAAGTATATACACTATCTACTCTTGTGCTGAAGGGTGGATGTTGGAAGATGCAATGCAATGGATTTGTAAGTATATATATATATATATATATATATATATATATATATAAATATATATATATATATATATATATATATATATATATATATATATATATATATATATATATATATATTACAACAAGTCTTCCAATTATAGAACAAAATTGTATGTATTAGCTGTGTTGTTAATCAATTATAGAAAATTTATCAGCTGTGCTTTTAGTTTTGTCTCTTACTACGCTAAATCACTTTTTCTTCCTTGACAGTTAATTGCTCACACTTGCCGACGGAAATGGTACTATTGTGTACTCATCTCTTAAAACAGTTCTGTCCTTCTTAGTTTGATGCACACAACACCCGCTGATGATCGTTCCTTTAGCCCACCCAAGACTGAGGGGGACTAAGGATGTAGCTCCGATACAACCACTATGCTCCTGCGAAGTTCCAGGCAGCAGGATTGACCCGAACATAGGACCTCAGGTTGGATGACACGAATAAACCTGTAACAAGGAAAAATAGGGGCTAATTTTTGTCATCAAGTCCACCTATTTCTAGTGTATATGAGATGAGCGTGTCTCAGGTGTCTGCATGTAGGATGAATGACAACATGGCTCAGTATGATTTAGCAATAGCGAGACAAGACATGTGTCTTCTTGCACAACATTCTTTCTGATAATTCAATACATGAATACATCCAATAATTTGTACACCGTATGACACAACCGTTTCCTTCCACCTATAATATACCAGGCCATATCTGATAAGTGCTAAATTGGCTGGTAAAATATATCCTAACAATACTGTTGTAGTTATATGAGTCCTAACAAGGACTGTTAGGTTATATTTTGGGTTGGTTTTCTTCTTCAACAATCATACCAGGAAATACATGATACCACAAAATACAATCATTATACATGATATTGTCATAGGTTATATTCAGGTTGGAGTTATATGAGTCCTAACAAGGACTGTTTGGTTATATTTCAGAGTGGAGTTATATGAGTCATAACAAGGACTGTTTGGTTATATTTCAGAGTGGAGTTATATGAGTCCTAACAAGGACTGTTTGGTTATATTTAGGATTGGTTTTCGTCTTCATCAATCATATCAGGAAATACAATCATTATACCTAATTCCCCAAGATACAATCAGTATACCTGATACATTCATAGTAAAACAAAATACTGCATATTAAATATATACAGGTGTAGGTAGTATAAATGACACACCAAAAAATACAATCATTATATATCTGATGTAAACCTATTCTCCTACAAGTTTATAGTAAGTTTACTAAGATTAATACAAGCCAGATTTGGACTCGACTTTAGTGAAGCAAGAGTGCCCAGTCATGCAGGTAAGCAAAAAATCAATCTTGACAGCTTTCTCTCTGTGTAAGCTTTTTCACAATCAGCATTCCATTTGATTTTGTCAGGCTGTCCTTTCTTAGTTAAGTTGGTTAATGGTGCACACAGAGAGTTAAAGTGGGGTATGTATTTCTGATAGAACCCACATAGTGACACCAATGATCTCACATCTTTCTTCGTTTGAGGTCTGAGTGCCTTCTATAACTTCTCTATATTCTTTTGGTCAGGAGACATATGACCTGTAGAAATAGTGTGACCTAGGAAATCCAACACCTTACAACCGATATAGCACTTGGTTGGACGTGCAGTCAATCCAGTTTCTCTCAGTCTGTCAAACAACAGGGAGAGCGCTACTATATGCTCTTCAAATGTGTTTCTAGCAACAAGAATGTCATCCATAAAGTTAGTGATATGGAGATTTTGTAGAGGTTACAACAATTTCCTCATCATTCTTGAAAAGATACTTGGAGCATTTTTCAGTCCAAAGGGTAGTACATTAAACTCGTAGTGTCCGTCTGATGTACTAAATGCAAGCATTTTCCTAACTTCTGGTTTCACTGGTATTTGGTAGTATCCCTTGCTTAGATCTACCTTCGATAAATACCTAGCCTTAATCAGTGTAGAGAACAGCTGGTTGGTGTCAGGTAATGGGTCCACCTGAGATTCTGTGATCGCATTTAGCTTCCTGTAGTCAATACATAACCTGTGTTCACAACTCGGTTTTCTTAATAGCACCACACTTGAGCTATAGGGTGAGTCTGACTTCGAGATCATTTTCTCCTTCAACAGATAATCAACTTCCTCCCTTAGTGCTTGGGCTTTCGCGTAGGGTATAGGGTGTTTTCTTATGCATACTGGTGTAGGGTCAGTAACCTTTATGTCGTGCTCTAACAGATTCGTACGACCTGGCTTATATGCGAGCGCATCAGCATGGGTTTCCAACACCTTCTGAACCATCTTCTTCTGCTCTTGAGTTAAATGTTCACTAATGTTTACTTGAACATAATCCTCTATAGTTGTGAGTGGATATTCCATAGAGTGAAGTGGTTCACCGTGCATTTCTGTTGCAATGGCTAGGGTCATGATATGTGCAACTTCTGATGATTCCTTGTCATAGTACTTTGTAAGAAGATTGACATGATACACCTTCCCCTTTCCTTTCTTGTCAATCTTATAATTGGTCCTGGAAAGTTTTTCCAGTATGACATAGGGTCCCTGCCATCCAATCTGCAATTTATTATTGCTGCTTGGCAACAGTAATAACTCCTTTTCACCCACCTCCAGTTCCCTATCCTTTGCTTTTTTGTTGTAGTACGCCGCATGCTTCCTCCTGGCCTGTCTTAAGCTACCATTTGCCAGTTTCCAACCTGTTTTCAATCGAGATGTCAACTCGTTGACGTATTGGTATGAGGAAGTCACTGTTTCCTCAGCTTCTTCATCAGTCCATGTCCGCAGCAATGCTTCCAGTGGACCTTTTATTGGTTTTCCAAACAACAATGTAGATGGAGCCAATCCAGTTGAATTGTTGGGGTACTTCCCTATATGCAAATAGGGCAGCGGTTAAGTATGTATCCCAAGTGTCAGGTTTTTCACTTGCCAGCTTTCTAAGGATTGAAATTAGCGTACCATTGAACCGCTCTACTTGACCGTTCCCTTGGGCATGGTAGGGACTACAATGATAGTGCCTGGCTTGAAATATCCTGAATACTTCTTGTGTTAGCTTTACCTTAAACTGAGAAACATTGTCAGTTAATATCTGATGCGGGAAACCTAATCGGATGAATATTGTCAACAGGGCCTCTGCCACGTGCTTTGAATCTATAGCTGACATGGCCACTGCTTCTCCCCACATAGAGCAAGTATCAACCAAGGTTATGATGTAAGCATTTCTCTTCTTGGTCCTAGTGAGGGGTCCAACAATATCCACTGCAACACGTTTATATTGGGCATTTCCCATAATGGGCATTTCTCCCAGTGTTGCTGATGCAGTTTTATGCTTAGGAGCTACTTTTTGGCATTCTGGCCAGGATCTTACGTATCTCTTTATGTCCTCTGTGACTCCTGGCCAACAGTAGTGACAGGCTATCCTTTGTCCAGTGGCCCTATTCCCATATGTCAACTGAAGGGTATAGCATGTCCTATCGTCATAACCTTCTCCCTGTAAGATTTTGGCACTTCTAGCTGTCCATGCCCTGTAGGTCCTGTTCCAGCTTTTCTGTAGAGTAGGCCATTCTTCATGTAAAAGTCTCCTTTCTCTGAAGGGTTATGTGCTTCAGGCAATTTGCCACAACAAGGCTTCAAAGTGCTGTCTGCTGTTTGAGCCTTTTTCATCTCTTCTGGATGAGTATTGATAGGATTTTCCTCCATTTTCCTGGAGCTTTCCCTGGTCTGGACTTTTGCCATAACTAAAGGTATTTCAGGTTCTCAAAGGAAAACATACCTACACCCCAGAATCAAAGGGTAAATAGTGTCGTCCATCACTGCTGCTTTGATTTCTCCTTCCACATAGCGAGATCTTATGTTGATTCGGGCTATGGTTAATGTCATGGTTTTTGCTCCCTTAATCGGTCCTCTGATTTCCACTGTTTCTGTGGTTATCTGGTCAGGACTCACTAGAGAAGAGCACACTACTGAATCAAAGTCCAATCCTGTGTCATATAAACACAGTACTCAAGAGACATTCACGGTCACCTCCTCACAGGCCGGGGGATGATGGAGGTCCTTCTGACTTACTGCCAGTTCCTTCCCCTTGCACGTTTGCCTTCAACTCTCCCTTCTGTTATGGTCTTCTGCAAGGTGTTATGCCTTTTTATGTGGCTAAAGTATTTTAGCTGCCGAACTCTGATCTCCCTCATTAGTTCTCTTTTCATACGTAGATTGGGAGCCACGCTAGCGTATTGGTTACCACACCACTCTGGCGACCGGGTGATCCAGGATCAAACCCGGGCGACGGCATTTGAAGATTTTTCGTCGACCGGGATTTGGACTGGATTAACTCGAGACCTGGCAAGTACATTTGAAGGAGTATCGTCGACCAGGGATTGGCGGCTCCTGAGCCGACCCAGATCTAATGGGTACCTCCGAAATCGGCGAGTATCTGCCTGAATGGCGAGGGACACCTGTCTCTGTACAAGAAAAAAAGGGATACTCACGTAAAATCAATGTCATGTTAGAAATTAATAATAACCTGAGATTTCGCCTCGAGTATTAGCGGGCGTACGGAAAAAAAAAACCTAGATTTTCTAGGACCTCCTTATTTGTTTTCATCTCTTTCCATGAGATACGCCCCATTCTTCTATATATTTACATTTCAAGAGCCTCAATTCTTTCTTCCAAATGCTTATTCATCGTCCATGTTTCTGCACCATACAGAAATGCAGAATATATATACACGTATATAACACTTTATGATTCTCAGTTTTAATTTGTGAGATAACTGTTTAGATGTCAGTATATGTTTCATGTTGTTGAATGTATCTTTGGCCATTCCTATTCTCTTCTTGATTTCTGTTTCACATCTGCCATCTTCTGTTATGACCAAGATATACGTAGCTCTTGACTTGTTCCAGGATTTTCCCATTTACACTTATCTTTAATGTGGGTTTATCGTCTGTTTTGCTAATTATCATAATTTTTGTTTTCTCAATATTAATGTTGAGTCCATATTCATGACTTATACTGTTCACTTGCTTCACTAGTTCTTGTAACTCATGTTCGCTTTCAGCTAACAACACGGTATCATCTGCATATCTAAGGTTGTTTGTTGACCTTCCACTGATGTTCAGTCCTGGTATTTCCTGTATTTGTTTGAAAGTTTTTTCGGTGTATAAATTAAATAGGCAGGGGGACAGCACACAACCTTGTCTGACACCTCTTTTTATGTCTATGTATGATGAATAATTCCTTCCAGATCTTACTGTGGCAGTTTGCTCCCAATAAAGGTTACTGAGTATTCTTATATCTTTTCCATCAATACCTATGTCTTCAAGGCATTCAATTATTTTCTCATGATGGACTCTGTCAAAAGCTTTCTTATAGTCAATGAAGCACATGTACATACTTTTTTGGACCTCAGTATATTTTTCTGCTAATGTTCTTAGGCAAAATATTTCCTCTCTTGTTCTACTGTTCCGTCTAAAACCAAACTGTTCTTCTTGGATTTCGCTGGCAACCTTACTTTTTATACAGCATTTCTATATTACTGTATGCGAAGAATATCAGCCGTGCCTGATAACAAAACCATTTTAAGTCAAATGTTGTGAACATACATTACATGTAAGTGCTGAAACACAATGAGTGCCATATACAATGTATCCTTTTAAATAACAGTCAAAGGGATATAGAACGAAAACACAATTCGAATTATATCCCTTTAATAAATATATTTGGTTATTCCACTTTGAATGACTGGATTACACCCCTTTTTAAAAAATAGTTTAATTAACTAAATTTATAAAGCTAAATCGAAATAAATTAAATCTACAATATGTCTTACAGTAAAAACGTAAATTTTATATCAATTAATAATATTAAAGAAAATAAATAGTTGATAAGTATTTCTTTATACATTTATCTAAATTATTTTAATTATTTTAAGATTAAAAAGCTATTCTGGTATCTTACATCAGTGCAGGACGTTTTGCAATTTTCTTTGAACGATAGGGTTTTACCCAAATACTGTATAAAAGGAAAATATTTTTTGGCCGGCGTAAAGCCGCTATATACAATTAAATGGATAGTTTTGGTGTATTTGGTTTTTTATTTATATGTGAGTTTTTTTTTCCTCTCCCTTTTTGTCCACTGTTATTGCTAAAACTTTTAGCAGAAAAGAAAAAGAGTGCGCTCTATAATTCCAAAAAAAAGAGGGTGTAAGATTTCTTTATCTTTTTTTACCCTCTCTTTTTAAATCAACACTATCACTACAAAAAAATGTGCAATGTATTACTTTATTTTTTCCCCTCTCTTTTTAAATGCACACTATCATTATAAAAAAATGTATAACTTTAGAGTACAAGAAAGAGTGTGTAAATGTGTGTGTGCAAGTGTGTTTTTTTTTCCTATACAGCTGCTCATTGTATTTTCATTTTTATACTTATATTTATGCTATTAATGCCAATGTTTCAATGCATATGTCTTTGTAAATTTCCACGGAATGTGAATAAAGATGTTAAAAAAAAAAGGTGCTCCCAGGTTGAGGCCCTTCCATTGCACTCCGGTTGGGTTGACCCCTGCGATCACCCCAAATGCGGGTGACTCGGGTGCGTAATTTTTTCGTAGGGGCGACTGCGTTCGCGCTATCCCCTGATTAATGCAATAAACATGAATGGTGGATATTGTACGTAATTTATTTGACATTGTTAGATATCATGATATGACGAGAGGTAATATACATTACATAAAACAAAACCGAAGAAGAAAGTTATTGAAAAAAAAAATCTGTCACGGAAAAAAAAAAATCTAACATTACTTATTGAATTTTGCAACGTAAAATAATTATTTCATGTCCATCTCACTGCGTCTTATCACAGTTGAAGCGTAACTTGACAGCAGAAAAAGAAAAGGTCACACCACAGGTCAAGGCCAAAGAACAATGCGCAAGAAGGGGAACATAACTTTGAAAAAATCAGAACTATTTACAAACATTCTTTTCGCACGATCCTGGACAATCGAAATTCACAGGTTCATCATCACCATCATCATCGTCGCTACTTCCTTTTCACCCCTTATGGAGCATGTAGCCTCCACAGCGGTTGGTCCCCTTACAGAAAGCCTGCACCAAAGATTCACATTCTATTTATTTTCTCATGTTTCTCACTTTACTCTCGCTTTTTTTTTTTTTTTTTAACACTATGAAGGCCTTGCGGCTGCAACGTAGGCAGTTTTCTTTATCTTTTGTCCTGGTAAGACACCTTGTCGTTCTTTCTTTCTTTCTTTCTTTCTTTCTTTCTTTCTTTCTTTCTTTCTTTCTTTCTTTCTTTCTTTCTTTCTTTCTTTCTTTCTTTCTTTCTTTCTTTCTTTCTTTCTTTCTTTCTGTCTTTCTTTCTTTCTTTCTTTCTTTCTTTCTTTCTATCTTTCTATCTTTCTTTAAACCACACTTCGAACATTACTGGCAGAAGGAAATGTATTCAGTGTGTAGTGTGCAATGATTGGTCATATTAAACTTGTAAGTCCGGATTACTTTCTTTTGTTTGTCCTAATTGTGACACGGATAAGGATATTTAGATTAAATTAGTTATTAATATTTTCGTCCAAAGTTATATCCACAAGTTAAATTTTAATTTTTATATGATAATTGTTGTCCTTGAAAGGCAACTACCGTGATAAATATAGTTCAAAACGTACTCGAACATGTTTATACTGTGCACAGATACAGTAAGTGAGAGACTATATATATATATATATATATATATATATATATATATATATATATATATATATATATATATATATATATATATATATATATATATATATATATATATATATATATATATATATATATAACAGGTAGCTCTTTGTTTACGCGATATATGTGTTCCCAATACCCTCTCGTAAACAGAAATCCCGTAAATAGAACCCGATTTTCTCATTTAAAAACAGGACACTCCATCATTTCCTTCTGACCATAAAGCTCCTGTCCATGTTAGAATAATCTTGTTCAAAGATCATTATGCAGTATTCATGAAATTGGAAGGCCTCACTGTAATTTGTCAGACTGGTGGTGGTTGCTGGCTCATGCAAGTTGATGCGTCTGCTTCTGTGGTGATCTTCTCCAGCGCCAACAACTCTTCATTGCTCAATTCCACATTCTGAGATTCAAGCAAATTTACAATTTAATTTTCGTCAACTCCATCTAAACCAGCTCTTGGGGCCATTCTGACCTAGCTGTGATACTATTGTCAACAACGCAAAAAGCCTTAATAGTCATGACATAATTGAGGGGACAGTTTTTTCCACACTATGTTTATACTTCGCAGTGGAACTTCATTCCATGACGTCTTAATTACCGAAAGTGCATCTTTAATAGCGAATGCCTTCCATAGACCCCTAAAAACATTCAAACTGGCATCATCTTGCTCTCGTGCTCCCGTTGGCGCTCAGATAAAATACTTACTGCAAAAATATCTAGATACAGGGTGGCGTAACTTCGAAATAGGCGCGTAAATAAGACAAAAATGCTTTAAAACTGTTGCGCGTATGTTCGAATTCGCGTAAATGAAACACGCGTAAACAGATAATTGCTTAACTACCTATATTTATAGTTTCTCGATTTCCTATGTCCAAAAGCAATTTCATCCGATTCACTGGGGTTAAAATTAACGCGCAATGAGGGTAACATTTCTGAGGAAGTTGGAGTAATGGATGGAAGCGGGGGTCGGCTGATGACTATATCAGGAGACGCAATACTTATCAAAGACATTGTCTCCTTTCAGTTTGAGGTACATTTGCCTGCAGTCAACGCTAGACACCAACATCAGACAGGTATTGAAGACGCTTGTCAACCCTTGTGCTTACCTCAGCCTTGATGCGCGAGACGTGCTACAGCCACCAGACTTGACTATTGTAGAGAAGTTCAATCGAAAGCACCCGTGTTGAACCAACTGCGGCCAAAGCAGACGTTAACTTACCCCATACTGGAAGCTAAGTGGCAAAACAGCGCAACCTATGGGCAAATTTCCAAATTGTTCAAAAGTTCCACCACAATTTAAATCACACGATGATAATAAATATCATCGCTTCTTTTTTACATGGCAATTAGTTCTAATTTGTTTTTAGTTTGTTATGTTTTTATTTAATTTTGATCATATGGTGCTGTAACGTGAGGTTTTTATTGGCTATAGGATCACTATAGTACTGACAATACAGAAATAGAATTTCTGCAGGAAAATGGTGAAGTCCCAGTGTATGAGAGAACTACGGGTATCACAAATTAGTTACGGCTGTGAATGATCTGATCTCGAAAAATTAGTAGAGTGGAGACCGTCATAAAATGCCACCCAGCTATGTAACTAACTGTGATATTAAAACAATGAAACAGATTTCACTTAACAATTATAACATTGAAAAGTCGTTCAAATTCAATTTCCTTATTTATTAAGTACGTACACTATCTACTCTTGTGCTGAAGGGTGGATGTTTGAAGATAGAATGCAATGGATTTGTGAGTTTACATATGATATATATATATATATATTACAACAAGTCTTCCAATTATAGGAACAAAATTGTATGTATCAGCTGTGCTGTTAATTAATTATAGAAAATTTATCAGCTGTGCTGTTAGTCTTGTCTCTCACTACGCTAAATCACTTTTTCTTCCTTGACAGTTAATTGCTCACACTTGCCGACGAAAATGGTACTTTTGTATACTCATCTCTTAAAACAGTTCTGTCCTTCTTAGTTTGATGCACACAACACCCGCTGATGATCGTTCCTTTAGCCCGACCAAGACTGAGTGGGACTAAGGATGTAGCTCCGATACAACCACTATGCTTCTGCGAAGTTCCAGGCAGCAGGATTGACCCAAACATACGACCTCAGGTTGGATGACACGAATAAACCTGTAACAATGAAAAATAGGGGCTAATTTCTGTCATCAAGCCCACCTATTTTCAGTGTATATGAGATGAGCGTGTCTCAGGTGTCTGCATGTAAGATGAATGACAACATGGCTCAGTATAAATTAGCAATAGCGAGACAAGACAGGTGTCTACTTGCACAACATTCTTTTTGATAATTCAATACATGAATACATCCAATAATTTGTACACCGTAGGATACAACCGTTTCCTTCCACCTATAATATGCCAGGCCATATCTGATAAGTGCTACATTGGCTGGTAAAATATATCCTAACAATACTGTTGTAGTTATATGAATCCTAACAAGGACTGTTAGGTTGTATTTCGGGTTGGTTTTCTTCAACAATCATACAAGGAAATGCATGATACCACAAAATACAATCATTATACATGATATTGTCATAGGTTATATTCAGGTTGGAGTTATGTGAGTCCTAACAAGGACTGTTTGGTTATATTTCAGAGTGGAGTTATATGAGTCATAACAAGGACTGTTTGGTTATATTTCAGAGTGTAGTTATATGAGTCCTAACAAGGACTGTTTGGTTATATTTCAGAGTGGAGTTATATGAGTCCTAACAAGGACCGTTTGGTTATATTTCGGATTGGTTTTTGTCTTCATCAATCATATCAGGAAATACAATCATTATACCTAATTCCCCAAGATACAATCAGTATAACCCATACATTCATAGTAAAACAAAGTATATTAAATATATACATGTGTAGGTAGTATAAAAGATACAAAAAAATACAATCATTATATATCTGATGTAGGCCTATTCTCCTACAAGTTTATAGTAAGTTTACCTACCCTCTAAGATTAATACAAGCCAGATTTGGACTCGACTTTAGTGAAGCAAGAGTGCCCGGTCGTGCAAGTACGCAATAAATCAATCTTGACAGCTTTCTCTTTCCTCAGTCGGTCTAGCTGGCCTTCGTGTTTGTGGTTTCTTTTTAATAAAATGCTCCCGTTTATATAGGTAGACGCAGGGAATCTGCCAGTGCGTAAGGAATTCTTTTGATTGGTTCTCGACGCTTTAGTACATTTTTATTGCCAACGATTTCGTACTTTCCATGACCCAGTTCCAAAGCAACAGTTCTTTTTCTTTTTTATTTTAATTTGTTCCAATTTATTCAGTCTGCCGCCATCTTGGGGGAACTTGACTTCGTGTAATTTAATCTGTCTCAGAGTCTGTTGAACGTGGATTGGCTGTGCATAATTGTATCTCGACATAGCGTATTAACAAAGAAGTGGGTTTACACCCGACTTTATGACATAGCCCCATCCTTTCCTAGCTGTGACTTGTCATACGTGATGTGTAAACACCTGCTGTAGTTCATTGTTTCTCGTCTTTCCTTCCAGAGTAATAGGGTGTCGACTTTTAAAAATCAGCTCTTACATTGTCTCTTCCCGGAATGTAATTCACTGTAAAAGAATAAGGCGCCAGAAGCAGACTCCACCTTAACAATCTCGAATTTAACTTTCTAGATGCAGCCAAGAATGTTAAAGGCTTGTGATCGCTTTGGACAATGAAGTGTGTCCAATACAGGTAAGGTGAAAATTTGTCGATGGACCAAATTAGAGCCAAACATTTTTTCGCTATTGTCGAGTAATTCAACTCAGCTGCATTCAGCTTCCTTCTGGCATTGGCGACGGGTAAAAGTTCCTCTGGCTGGACTTTTGATTGCTGCAAGAGAGTGGTACCAATACCTATACTGCTAGCGTCCGTCCTTAATACAAATTCCTGTGTGAAATCGGGTAGCATAAGGATGGGTTTGCTGGTGAGTTTTGCTTTTAGCTCTGTGTAAGCTTTTTCACAATCAGCATTCCATTTGATTTTATCAGGCTGTCCTTTCTTAGTTAAGTTAGTTAATGGTGCACACTGTCGTAGATTTTAGATAGGAGAATTAAGACTTGGGTTGGTCCCTTCGGAATAGGTTGGAATGAGTGATAGTCACAGTGTGAGCTGGTGAAAAAAAAACAATAGAATTTCCACACGTGAGATGATAGAATGTGATATAGAGGCTGTCTTTGAGAATCGGGATAATCTTCTCTCTCTCACCTATCTTCTACGACTGTTTTTTTTTAAAGTGTCAGACAGTCTAAACCACAGATATATATTACATAAATCTCTATCTACTCACGGGCACGCACATACACGTGATGACAGGTACACACACAGACGTGGGAAATCTATAACCATGAATATATATATTATTTGAACGAGCTGACCAACGCACTGATTTAGTTCAAGAGAGATTTTATTATTATCATCTAAAAAAAATCTTCTCACAACACCAAAAATTACATCAAGGAAAAACATATACAAATAGTCATAAAATTCAAGGAAAATGCTACAAGGATGATAGCCCCGTTATGATCTTAGCTCTAGGTTTAGCCCACAGCCCCGTTAAGAGAACAGATGATGGCCCAAAGAGTTATAGATACATAGGGTTGAGTCTAAGAGGTTTCTTTCTTTCTCGTAAATGTATGAACAGAGTTGAATAATCTGATTTAGCCTAAGAAAAAAGAAACTCTAGCTTTTGTAACAAATTCTGCAGATTAAAAAAAAAGTTAAGACAGCAGAAGGGTGACAATAATACCCCGGTAAAACAACACTCTGACCTGTGTACCCTCGTTCATTCAGCCATGGCCTTGCTCTCACATATATACTCACAACTTTGCTCGTTGCCTCTGGGAACATAATAATTCTAGGACCTTCACACAGACCCGAAAATGCAGTCCTTGACCAAGAAATCCCCAGTTCCAAAAGACGTACTAAACTCTCAGAGAACGATTCCTTGGGTGTTCTAATTTTTCAAATGTCTGATTAAGTCACATAAAATATTGTCCCGGCACGAAAGTTAGCAGAGCACAATGTCATTAGCTTTGGTTTCTAGAATTTAAGGAATGTCAGATCGGTGTCTACTTTCAGGAAGTTACTATATTTGGTCACCACAGTACTAGTCAAAACTCTGTCGGAATGTTTCTGATCTTTGCTTGCCACAACGGGCTGAATTGTACTGAAGAGTTATTCTGGAAGAATTAATTCTGGCGCGAAGGCCTCTTACTTCCTTTAACTGTTACAGTTCAGGTAATGAAAGTGATTTGTTTCTTCCCAAATAATGTTCACGTACTAGAACGCTGGTAAAGTTGGGTACCACCGTTTCACTATATAAAAGAAAGAACACATATCAAATAATTTTACAATATGTACCTATTATAACTTACATTATTAAACCGCAAGTGTACTGCTTGACTTATCATTTAAATTTTCCGGTGAAATAAGTTATAAAATCAATCATCATGAATTCAGGAATATCTGCGTATACCGTCACTATTCACTGATGTCGCATCTAGCATTTATAAGTTTGATATAAAATATTCTCGACTGAGTATTTAGCAGTTAAATTAACTTCCTTATAGCTACATTATTGTTTAGTAAGCTAAGATATAATTTATTATGTATTTCCACTGTAACTCGTCGACTTAGAGAATATAACAAACTATAAATTAAGCACTCTGTTCAAAAGAAACTAGTTAAAAATGAAATAAGCGACTTAACACTTTATCACTTCACAAAATACTAGATATCTATTATATTTACCTCAAACACAGCACTACGGTAACACCACGACTAGGATAATTCACTAGATAGGTAGTTAGAAGCTCGTCACAAATCTGACGAGAACTATGAAATTCGCTATAAAGCTTCATTCACTAGCACGCGTGTTCCATCTACTGAGATGTTGGAGACTGAAATGAAATCAGATTTCAGCTCTAGGGTGGATATTTGAAAACAAGGGCAAACAATCCCACATTTTCTCAAACTCCGAAATCATCTCCCCTTTACGTGTACAACACCTTACATTTAACATTACCATTACTAGACGTCTTACATAACTGACACTTCTGCGTTTCCCCACCTCGCGCTGACCAGGCCAACAGTGGGTGCCGTTTGCCGCTGCTATTCCCAGACAGTTGTCTCGAACTGCGACTAAAAGGTGTAAATTATCGCTCCTACCTGAGCGTTTGGCCGATGCAATTTCGTTGTGACCGGTGAAAGATGCAGACAATTTGACACCTCTAGGTCTAGCGAAACGAATATTCACAGCCTATATCGTCCAGTACGGGGAATGCTGCCGACTTAAGTCTGCTCTATCGTGAGATAAGCGAAAGTCCCAGTTTCGTTTTCACTGACATCTACGCAGTAGAATTACGTATCCCAGTATGAGAAAAAACAAGGTAAAGTTTGAGAATACTGAAGAAAATATTTTTCGCACCCGAGTGATGCGAAAAATACAGGAAAGACAAGTACGGAAAGATAATAAAATAAAAGGATTCGGGTGAGAGAATAGGAAGAAGATCTAGGCAATTTAATGATCAAAACCCCCGTGACAGGACGTCCCCCCTTAAGATATGGAAGCACTCCATGTCTACGTTATGGAATTAAATTTCCTATAACCGTAGCTTCGGGGTGTCTGTCTTCTTCCCTCTCATCTTCCCCCTCCATCTCTGTGCAAGTCCTACTCATGAAGTCTGCCCCAACGTTTTGTTTCCCTGGAATGTATTCGACTTTAAAGGAATATACACTTAGCAGCAATGCCCAGCGCATTATTTTCGCATTAAATTCCTTATTAGCCCCGAGAAACGCCAGTGGGGCATGGTCAGTCTGCACCGTGAATGACACTCCGTAAAGGTATTCATGGTGCCGTCTAATGCCATGAACTAATGCCAGACATTCTCTTTCCACTGTGGAGTAGTTTTGCTCTGCCTTATTCAATTTTCGACTACCGTATGCCACTGGGAATAACTGGTTGGGATCGTCGTCACCAGCCTGAAGCAGAGTTGACCCGATGCCTTGCCCTGATGCGTCGACGCGCAGTACGAAGGGTTTGGTAATATCCGGCAGTCGCAGAATTGGATATTCAGACAACTGCTTCTTGAGCGTGACGTAAGCGTTTTCGCACTTAGGATCCCAGATAACTTTCTCCGGTCGCCCCTTTTTCGTAAGGTCCGTAAGGGGTGCTGTTAAACCGTTGAAGTTTCTGATGAATTTCTGGTAGTAAGCACATAGCGATAGGAACGATCGTGTTTCTTTCTTCGTCCTTGGCCTCTTCGCTGCACGTATCTTCTCGATGTTCTTAGCAACTGGCCACATAGCACCGTGAGCAATGGTGTGCCCCAGGAAGTCAAGTTTTTCAAAGCCGATTAAACATTTGCTAGGTCTAGCTGTGAGTCCAGTTTCCTGTAGTCTCCTGAGGAGCGTCTCGACCGTAGCAATGTGTTCTTCGTAGGTGTCCGTTGCAATTAGTATATCATCCATAAAATTGTGGATATGCGGACTGTGCAATGGCTCTAGCAGCTTTCTCATCATCCTTGTGAACACTCTTGGTGCGTTGTGTAATCCGAAAGGCATCACGTTAAACGTATAGTGTCCTTCACTGGTGCTGAAAGCTAGCAAAGGCTTAGTTTCCTCTTTGACTGGTATCTGATAGTAACCCTTACTCAAGTCAATCTTTGAGAAAATCCGTGCCTTGCTTAGCTTGCTAAACAGCTCAGAAGCGCTTTGGAGTGGTTCCGGCTGAAATTCCGTTACTGTATTAAGTAGCCGGTAATCGATGCACAGCCGAACTTCCTTATTGGGCTTCTGTAGCAGCACTACGCTTGCACTATAGGGAGACGTGGACTCACTAATAATTCCTGTTTTACGTAGCTTGTCTATCTCTGCGCCTAGCGTATCAGCTTTCGCATACAGAATCGGGTAAACTCTGGTTCGAACAGGTGTCTCATTTGTAAGTTTCATCTCGAACTCTACAAGATGTGTTCGTCCAGGTACATCCGTTAGCACCGCTGTGTACTGGTTCAGTAAAGCCTTCGTTTCTGTCTGTTGTGCTTCAGAGAGAGTGTCTCCAAATTTTACATCTTCTACAGATTCAGTTTGTTGCAATGGATATTCCATGCAACTATCGTCATCTTCCACACCCTCTGTAGCTATGGCGATCGCCAGGAGATGTTCGGGGGATGGTACCGGTCTTTCCAAGTATTTCTTTAACAGATTCACATGGTAGACCTTCTCCTTTCCTTTGATAGAGATCTGATAGTTGGTTCTCGAGATCTTTTTCAGGACGGTGAACGGCCCTTGCCACCCGATGCGTAGCTTGTTGCTTCCGGTTGGCAGTAACAACAGAACTTTATCTCCTGGTTGCAATACTCTCTCCTTTGCTGCTTGATTGTATCGTCTAGCGTGCTTTGCGCGAGCTTTCTTAAGGTTTGCTGTTGCTAGATCCCATCCTAGCTGTAGCCTTTCCTTCAATTCCGATACATATCTACTGGCTGAGACGACTGTCTCATCCGCCTTCTGGTCTGTCAGGGACCGAAGTAATGCTTCAAGCGGCCCCTTGATAGGTCTGCCGAATAAAAGCGTAGCTGGAGGAAATCCTGTAGAGGCCTGGGGAACTTCCCTGTAAGCGAATAGGGCTGCCGGAATGAAAAGGTCCCAGTCCTCCGGCTTTTCTTGTGCCAGCTTGCGTAGCATGGTGGTGAGGCTGCCGTTGAAACGTTCCACGAGCCCATTTCCGGCCGGATGGTACGGGCTGGTGTGGATGTGTTTGGCCCTCAAGATCTTAAAGATCTCCTCCATTAACAGGCTACGGAATTGGGATCCATTGTCCGTCAAAACTTGTTGAGGGAATCCCAACCGTGTAAAGATCTGCACTAGGGCTTCAGCGACATGCTTCGAGCCTGTGCATGTTAGCGGTATAGCTTCGGCCCACATAGTGCATGTGTCGACTAAAGTCAGGATAAACCTGTGCTTTCGTTTGGTCCTTTCTAGAGGTCCAACGATGTCGACAGCAACCCGTTCGAATGGAGTCCCCACAATTGGCGTTTGCCCCAGGGGAACTGGGGCAGTCCAGTGCTTGGGTGCTACCCGTTGACACTGGACACAGGATTTCACATATCTGAGTATATCAGTGTTCATCCCTGGCCACCAATAGTGAGTCTGTATACGTTGCTGTGTGGCGTTCTGTCCCATATGTCCGCTAAACGGGAGAGAGTGCCCCATTTCTAGGATTTGACTTCTGTACTTTTTCGGTACTAGGAGCTGATTAGAGCCTTGTTCAGGCTTTCCCGTTCTCCGATAAAGCACGCCATCCTTAGAAAAGATGTCCCCGTGTTGTCTAGGGTCTTTGGCCATGGGCAGTTTCCTAAAGCAGGGTTCCAAAGTAGGGTCCTTTTGTTGCGCCTCTTTAAGTTCCATGGGTAACAAATTTGGCGCAGGCTCCCGTTCCTTCTTGGCTTGCCTTCTTGTGGTTACTGTTGCCACTATTGGCTCTTCCGGTTTCCCAATAAACACATATCTACAGCCGAGTATGACTGGGTAGATGGGGTCGTCCATAACAGCCGCTTTGATCACCCCTCTGACAAAGTCAGAGTGTATCTCCACCAATGCGATGGGAAGCGTTGTTGGTGCATCACTCCTAAGAACTCCACACAGTTTAACGGTTTCTTCTGTCTCCTGACCGGGTTTGACCAGGTGCCTGGCAACAATGCAATCAAAAGAAAGCCCCGTGTCAAACAAACAATATGCTGAAGTCCCGTTTAAAACAACCGTACCTCGCGTAGAGGGTCTCTCTCCCTCAGGTTGAGAATCACTGACAATAATTATTTCCTGCGAGTCTGTTGTTTGTGAGCATCCGATGCGCTTCGGCTCGGTGTGCTTGCTCTGATCCTTAGTCCCGTGCTCAGGGGTTTTCCCTTTGCCACCTTGTCCTTTCTGGCTGCGCTGCCATGTAGGGCGGTCGGGTTGATCAGACTGTTTGGGGTGGTTGGGGTACTTGTTCTTGTAGAACTTGGATTTTTCAGGAGGGGGGTTTTGAGGTCCAGTTTCTCTGTGGTTATTTTGGTTAGAAGCCTGAGAAGATTGCTCTAGGTTATTTTTCCGAAAATGCTCTTCTGTCGGTTTACGTTTTGAGGCCGGTAGTTCAGCCAGCGCATTGTGATAACGCTCAGACTTCTCTAAGATGTCTTCAAGCTTTTCTGCACCTTGCTCAGCCAAAAATCTCCGGGTGTCCGCAGACAAAGTGTTCTTTATTTGTTCTGCTAGAACAAATTCCTCAAGACCTTCATAGGTAGAGGGGAGCTGTGAAAGCTCAAGGCACTTTGTTAGGTATCCCTTTAGACGGGAAGAGAACTGCTGGAAAGTTTCCGAGCTCTCTTTCCTGCTGTTTCGGAAGAGTTGCAAAAATTTGCGAGCATTCATTTCGAAACGCTCGAGCAAAGCTTTCTTCAACACATCATAGTTTTCTTGTAGGCTGCTTTCCAGTTTGGCGTAAACATCATACGCACTACTTTTCAAAGCCTGAGAAAGCTCAACATTCCAACGCGACCTCTCCAAACCGTACAGAGTTGCAATTTTCTCAAATTTTTCTAACCATGTGTCAATCTTCTCATTTGGACACGGGAAAGACTCTAGCGGAAAAGACATAGCAGTGAGATGAGTAGATTGAGTATTAGAAGGATCAGTTAAGGAAGAATGAGGAGAAGACTCTCCATTGCTGGAGGTAGAGGCAGCACCAAGACTTTGGACTTCTAGAGCCTTAAGAGCCAACTCGTGCTGTCGTCGTTGCTCATTTTCTCTTTCTAAATGCTGTCTCTCCTTCTCTCTTTCCTCCTGTTGCATCCTGCGAATTTCCATTTCTTCATCCATCTTTTTCTGCTGTAATAGCCGGTCTTCCGCTTCTTTCCTCTCCGCTGCTTCTTCTTTCCTCCTTAGTTCTTCTTCTTTCCTCTCCGCATCATATCTCGCAAGTTCGTCCCTGACAAAAGCTTTCGCTTCCTCTCCTTCCAGTCCCTCCTCTCTTGCTTCGTCCCTGAGGAGTTGTCTAAGCTTTGCCCTCTCGGCCATATTATGTCAGTGACTGAGACACGTGGAGATAGAAAATAGGAAAAAGACTAACCTAGTTCCTACCACTTACGAGAAAAAAATGTACCAAAATTCAAAAGATGATATCCTTAACCCTGGGATACCTCCTCCAAAAATAAAAATCTAACTATCGCTGCTATTAATCGGCAATAAAGCACCTAATGCAAAACACGACTACGCCAACTAAATGGTAGTAAAGATTACTTCTGAAAAATAAGTAGCTACAGTGGAAAAGCTAAATAATTATTGCAAAAATTACAGAGAAAAATAATCCCCTTAATTTTTAAGTCCACTATCAAGTTCACCCCTGAAGATAGTTAGGGTAAGGGAGGCAATTAATCTGGACAAATAGTCCGAAACGCACTCCTTATCTTTTGCTCAAACACCTACTTCTTCAAAACCCAGTGAATGTTATGCACTCACAAAACTTTACCAGCGTTTAGTATTACAAAATCATTAATTAACATGTATTCCGACAAAATCAACCTGTAAACCAAATGTATAATGCTTCTTAATGCTGTGGAAAAAAAACTTATCAGTTTGTGGTGGTCAGCACGCCCGTAAACAGATCGTTAGTCTAGGGGATAAATTATTTTTAAAAAGTACAAAACTCCACAAGACAATCTCACTCTTACTCTATATCAGAATAAAGAATCTTACAGACGAGCTGATATTTGTCGTCTCGTCTACCTATTCAAAGTTCAAAATCCTGATAGACGAGTGCACATTTGTCGTACTCGTCTTCCTATTCTAAGTTCAAAAATCCGTCGGGCGAGACCACATTTGTCGTATCGTCGCAGGATTTAGGGTTCAATTTCCGGTAACGAGCAACCATTTGTCGTATCGCCTTAGGATTTTGGGTTCAATTCCCGGTAACGAGCGACCATTTGTCGTAGATTTTAGATAGGAGAATTAAGACTTGGGTTGGTCCCTTCGGAATAGGTTGGAATGAGTGATAGTCACAGTGTGAGCTGGTGAAAAAAAACAATAGAATTTCCACACGTGAGATGATAGAATGTGATATAGAGGCTGTCTTTGAGAATCGGGATAATCTTCTCTCTCTCACCTATCTTCTACGACTGTTTTTTTTAAAGTGTCAGACAGTCTAAACCACAGATATATATTACATAAATCTCTATCTCCTCACGGGCACGCACATACACGTGACGACAGGTACACACACAGACGTAGGAAATCTATAACCATGAATATATATATTATTTGAACGAGCTGACCAACGCACTGATTTAGTTCAAGAGACATTTTATTATTATCATCTAAAAAAAATCTTCTCACAACACCAAAAATTACATCAAGGAAAAACATATACAAATAGTCATAAAAATCAAGGAAAATGCTACAAGGATGATAGCCCCGTTATGATCTTAGCTCTAGGTTTAGCCCACAGCCCCGTTAAGAGAACAGATGATGGCCCAAAGAGTTATAGATACATAGGGTTGAGTCTAAGAGGTTTCTTTCTTTTTCGTAAATGTATGAACAGAGTTGAATAATCTGATTTAGCCTAAGAAAAAAGAAACTCTAGCTTTTGTAACAAATTCTGCAGATTAAAAAAAAAGTTAAGACAGCAGTAGGGTGACAATAATACCCCGGTAAAACAACACTCTGACCTGTGTACCCTCATTCATTCAGCCATGGCCTTGCTCTCACATATATACTCACAACTTTGCTCGTTGCCTCTGGGAACATAATAATTCTAGGACCTTCACACAGACCCGAAAATGCAGTCCTTGACCAAGAAATCCCCAGTTCCAAAAGACGTACTAAACTCTCAGGGAACGATTCCTTGGGTGTTCTAATTTTTCAAATGTCTGATTAAGTCACATAAAATATTGTCCCGGCACGAAAGTTAGCAGAGCACAATGTCATTAGCTTTGGTTTCTAGAATTTAAGGAATGTCAGATCGGTGTCTACTTTCAGGAAGTTACTATATTTGGTCACCACAGTACTAGTCAAAACTCTGTCGGAATGTTTCTGATCTTTGCTTGCCACAACGGGCTGAATTGTACTGAAGAGTTATTCTGGAAGAATTAATTCTGGCGCGAAGGCCTCTTACTTCATTTAACTGTTACAGTTCAGGTAATGAAAGTGATTTGTTTCTTCCCAAATAATGTTCACGTACTAGAACGCTGGTAAAGTTGGGTACCACCGTTTCACTATATAAAAGAAAGAACACATATCAAATAATTTTACAATATGTACCTATTATAACTTACATTATTAAACCGCAAGTGTACTGCTTGACTTATCATTTAAATTTTCCGGTGAAATAAGTTATAAAATCAATCATCATGAATTCAGGAATATCTGCGTATTCCGTCACTATTCACTGATGTCGCATCTAGCATTTATAAGTTTGATATAAAATATTCTCGACTGAGTATTTAGCAGTTAAATTAACTTCCTTATAGCTACATTATTGTTTAGTAAGCTAAGATATAATTTATTATGTATTTCCACTGTAACTCGTCGACTTAGAGAATATAACAAACTATAAATTAAGCACTCTGTTCAAAAGAAACTAGTTAAAAATGAAATAAGCGACTTAACACTTTATCACTTCACAAAATACTAGATATCTATTATATTTACCTCAAACACAGCACTACGGTAACACCACGACTAGGATAATTCACTAGATAGGTAGTTAGAAGCTCGTCACAAATCTGACGAGAACTGTGAAATTCGCTATAAAGCTTCATTCACTAGCACGCGTGTTCCATCTACTGAGATGTTGGAGACTGAAATGAAATCAGATTTCAGCTCTAGGGTGGATATTTGAAAACTAGGGCAAACAATCCCACATTTTCTCAAACTCCGAAATCATCTCCCCTTTACGTGTACAACACCTTACATTTAACATTACCATTACTAGACGTCTTACATAACTGACACTTCTGCGTTTCCCCACCTCGCGCTGACCAGGCCAACAGTGGGTGCCGTTTGCCGCTGCTATTCCCAGACAGTTGTCTCGAACTGCGACTAAAAGGTGTAAATTATCGCTCCTACCTGAGCGTTTGGCCGATGCAATTTCGTTGTGACCGGTGAAAGATGCAGACAATTTGACACCTCTAGGTCTAGCGAAACGAATATTCACAGCCTATATCGTCCAGTACGGGGAATGCTGCCGACTTAAGTCTGCTCTATCGTGAGATAAGCGAAAGTCCCAGTTTCGTTTTCACTGACATCTACGCAGTAGAATTACGTATCCCAGTATGAGAAAAAACAAGGTAAAGTTTGAGAATACTGAAGAAAATATTTTTCGCACCCGAGTGATGCGAAAAATACAGGAAAGACAAGTACGGAAAGATAATAAAATAAAAGGATTCGGGTGAGAGAATAGGAAGAAGATCTAGGCAATTTAATGATCAAAATCCCCGTGACACACACAGAGAGTTAAAGTGGGGTATGTATTTCTGATAGAACCCACATAATGACATAAATGATCTCACATCTTTCTTCGTTTGAGGTCTTGTTACCTTCTTTAACTTCTCTATATTCTTTGGGTCAGGAGACGTGTGACCTGTAGAAATAGTGTGACCTAGGAATTCCAACACCTTACAACCGATATAGCACTTGGTTGGACGTGCAGTCAACCCAGCTTCTCTCAGTCTGTCAAACAACAGGGAGAGCGCTACTATATGCTCTTCAAATGTATTTGTAGCAACAAGAATGTCATCCATAAAGTTAGTGATATGGGGATTTTGTAGAGGTTACAACAATTTCCTCATCATTCTTGAAAAGATACTTGGAGCATTTTTCAGTCCAGAGGGTAGTACATTAAACTCGTAGTGTCCGTCTGATGTACTAAATGCCAGCATTTTCCTAACTTCTTTGTTTCACTGGTATTTGGTAGTATCCATTGCTTAGATCTACCTTCGATAAATACCTAGCCTTAATCAGTGTAGAGAACAGCTGGTTGGTGTCAGGTAATGGGTCCACCTGAGATTCTGTGATCACATTTAGCTTCCTGTAGAAAATACATAACCTGTGTTCACCACTCGGTTTTCTTAATAGCACCACACTTGAGCTATAGGGAGAGTCTGACTTTGAGATAATTTTCTCCTTCAACAGATAATCAACTTCCTCCCTTAGTGCATGAGCTTTCGCATAGTGTATAGCGTATGGTCTCATGCAAACTGGTGTAGGGTCAGTAACCTTCATGTCGTACTCTAACAGATTCGTACGACCTGGCTTATCTGTGAGCACATCAGCATGAGTTTCCAACACCTTCTGAACCATCTTATTCTGCTCTGGAGTTAAATGTTCACTAATGTTTACTTGAACTTAATCCTCTGTAGTTGTGTGTGGATATTCCATAGAGTGAAGTGGTTCACCGTGCATTTCTGTTGCAATGGCTAGGGTCAGATATATGCAACTTCTAATGATTCCTTGTCATTGTACTTTGTAAGAAGACTGACATGATACACCTTCTCCTTTCCTTTCTTGTCAATCTTATAATTGGTCCTGGAAAGTTTTTCCAGTATGACATAGGGTCCCTGCCATCCAATCTGCAATTTATTATTGCTGCTTGGCAACAGTAATAACTCCTTTTCACCCACCTCCAGTTCCCTATCCTTTGCTTTTTTGTTGTAGTACGCCGCATGCTTCCTCCTGGCCTGTCTTAAGCTACCATTTGCCAGTTTCCAACCTGTTTTCAATCGAGATGTCAACTCGTTGACGTATTGGTATGAGGAAGTCACTGTTTCCTCAGCTTCTTCATCAGTCCATGTCCGCAGCAATGCTTCCAGTGGACCTTTTATTGGTTTTCCAAACAACAATGTAGCTGGAGCCAATCCAGTTGAATTGTTGGGGTACTTCCCTATATACAAATAGGGCAGCGGTTAAGTATGTATCCCAAGTGTCAGGTTTTTCACTTGCCAGCTTTCTAAGGATTGAAATTAGCGTACCATTGAACCGCTCTACTTGACCGTTCCCTTGGGCATGGTAGGGACTACAATGATAGTGCCTGGCTTGAAATATCCTGAATACTTCTTGTGTTAGCTTTCCCTTAAACTGAGAAACATTGTCAGTCAATATCTGATGCGGGAAACCTAATCGGATGAATATTGTCAACAGGGCCTCTGCCACGTGCTTTGAATCTATAGCTGACATGGCCACTGCTTCTCCCCACATAGAGCAAGTATCAACCAAGGTTATGATGTAAGCATTTCTCTTCTTGGTCCTAGTGAGGGGTCCAACAATATCCACTGCAACACGTTTATAATGGGCATTTCCCATAATGGGCATTTCTCCCAGTGTTGCTGATGCAGTTTTATGCTTAGGAGCTACTTTTTGGCATTCTGGCCAGGATCTTACGTATCTCTTTATGTCCTCTGTGATTCCTGGCCAAAAGTAGTGACAGGCTATCCTTTGTCCAGTGGCCCTATTCCCATATGTCCACTGAAGGGTATAGCATGTCCTATCGTCATAACCTTCTCCCTGTAAGATTTTGGCACTTCTAGCTGTCCATGCCCTGTAGGTCCTGTTCCAGTTTTTCTGTAGAATAGACCATTCTTCATGTAAAAGTCTCCTTTCTCTGAAGGGTTATGTGCTTCAGGCAATTTGCCACAACAAGGCTTCAAAGTGCTATCTGCTGCTTGAGCCTTTTTCATCTCTTCTGGATGAATATTGATAGGATTTTCCTCCGTGTTCCTGGAGCTTTCCCTGGCCTGGACTGTTCGTTCTTTTGTCTACTATGTTGCTGTTATACCCTGTTCAACCTGAAAGTTGGTTATAATTTGGGGTATATATTGCGTTTAGTTTCTTCGGTGCTAGTCGGTTGTTAGTCCTGAAAAGGACTGGTCTTACACAGGACCACTAGCTGACTGTCTGGATATCTCTTCGTTGCTTGTCTGTTTATGGTGTCGTGGCGTGCTCATGGAGTTCATTACCTGCCTTACGGGTTATAAACTGTTATATTGGGGTATATAGGGTGTTAACGTCTTCGCTGGTTTCACTTTCCTAGTCCTGGAGATGACTGGTCCTGAAAAGGACCACTAGCTGCCTGATCGGTCTCTACTCGTTGTTGTCTGTTTCGGCTGTGTGTGTTATCTTTGACTGTTTTTATTTTAATTATATTTGGGAAGAAGTCCTTTAGGGTTTCGATGAATATTTTGTTTTGCGCTTCTTTGCTGCTTTCTCTTCTTTGATTGCTTTTTGTTATGATATCCTCTACGACCCTTCTCTCTGTTTCAATTCTTTTGAGGATTTCTTTGTTCTCTGCCTTTAGCTCTGCGAGTTTGGCGATGTCGACTTCTATCTCGTGTTTGATGGATTTCATTTCCTGTAACATTGCCTGGGCGCTCTGTAAGGCTCCTATTGTTTCGTCTCTTATGGCATCTGAGTCTTTGTTGTGTTGCTTGTTCGTCTCGACTTTGAGTTGTTGTTTTATGTCTCGCACCTCTGTGGTTACTTTTACCAGCTGGGCTCTTGTGTGCTGTTCCTGTTTACAAGTGCCGCCTGAAGCCACTCGGTTTCTTGCTTCTCTGAAGGAGATGTTTTTTGTCACCGATTCCTTCAGTATGGCCTTTGTCTCATAGAAGATCGGACAGCCACGGTATCTTGCCCCGTGGTTCACAAGACAGTTTGCGCATGTTCTGTTGGAGTTGCGTACTTTGTAGTTGTTATCCTTTTTTGCCTGAGGACATTCATTGTATGAGTGACTTCCCGCACAGTACCGACAAACTGTCTCTCTCCTGCAAGTTTTCTTAGTATGTGAAAATTGCTGGCAGTTTGAGCACTGCATAACAGGAGGGATGTACTCTTCTGTTTTTCGACATCTGTCGTCTAGGTTTATTTGACTTGGTCTTGAAGTCTCTCAATAGTTTGGATAACTAGGTTTGTGTCCTTCTTGTCCCATGTCTTCAGTCTTTCCACCTGTGTTATTTTGATATTTTTGTTTTCTGTTTGCAGACGGCTGTGGACTTCTTGTGTCGATCGATTGTTGTCGACCCCTCTTACAACTATCTTTTTGGTCTTCTTGAACATCTCCACAGTAGCTTTAATCTGGTGGGGCAGCTGGACTTCTTTGTGTCCGGACTCTAGTTCGATCATCAGTTGGTTTGTCTTCTCCGTGTTATTAAGAGCTATGATAACTCCGTTGTCGTGTCTTGGAACTTTAGAAATACTTCTCCTGTCCGTTATTGCCTCAAGGATACCGATCACTTTATCGTCGGGTAAGGCCCTGAGCGAGGCCTCACTTCCCGACGTCTGAGTGATCTTAATGATCCTCTCCTGTAGTGCCACTTGAGAAACGGCATTCCTTTGCTTTCAAAGTTGGCACGTTCCGACATCTGTCTCAGTTTGAGTGTGTGTTCTGCGGGACAGATTCACATTCTGGCTGGTTGTCTGCCTCTGATCCCGTTTTACCGAAGTTGCTTGGTCGCTGCATGTTCGAGGTTCAACTATGACATCTTGTTTTGGTGGTGGTTTTACTTGGACGGGTTTCAAAGCATTGTTATCTTCTGTCTTCGAAGTTTTGTGGCCGTGTTTTGCAGTTGTTGTCTGGTCACTGCACATTGGAGCCGCCGTCTCGACATCTTGTTTTATTGGAGATGTTACTTTGCCAGGCTTCGGAGACTGGTTGTCCTCTGCCTTTGAAGCTTTGGGTTGCTCAACGGTCGTGTCAATGGTTGCGTTGTTCGTCTTCTGAGAAGGACCGGCCCACGACGCTAGTAGTTGGAGTAATCGTGCTCTCCGGCTGACTCTCTTTGTTCTTTGCAGGTTTTTGTTTGCTGCTGCTGACTAGTGTTTGAGGGCTTCTATAGATTTTCCTCTTTTTCGCTTGTGGCTTGTTACGAACCATTTTAGTGTATTCCGACGGCTGCGTTCGCCCTGAAAAGGACGTTCGTTTTACTATAATGTTATCTTCGAAAAATTGCCATAACTACAGGTTTTATAGGTTCTCCAAGGAAAACATACCTACACCCCAGAATCAAAGGGTAAATAAGGTCGTCCATCACTGCTGCGTTGATTTCTCCTTCCACATAGCGAGATCTTATGTTGATTCGGGCTATGGGTAATGTCATGGTTCTTGCTCCCTTGATCGGTCCTCTGATTTCCACTGTTTCTGTGGTTATCTGGTCAGGACTCCTGTTACTAGAGAAGAGCACACTACTGAATCAAAGTCCAATCCTGTGTCATATAAACACAGTACTTGAGGGCCATTCACGGTCACTTCCTCACAGACAGGGGGATGATGGAGGTCCTTCTGACTTACTGCCAGTTCCTTCCTTCCCTGCTTCCCTGTTGTAAGACATGCAGCATGATGAGGAGGATTCTTCCTTCTGCAGTCCGCAGTATTGTGTTTACTCATTAGACAAGTTTTACACCACTTTCCTTCCTTCCGGTAAGGTGTCTTATCCGATCTTAGAGGGTTTTGTCCTTTTGGTCAAATCTTTGTTTGTTCCTTCTGGTATGGCCCTTTTGTTCTTATTTTGAATAGTTTTGTGCTGATTTGAAGTTTTCACCCTGCTTCTTCTTATTTCTTAATAATTCTGCCTGAGCTGCTTGATATCTCTCAGCAAAAGTAACAATATCTTCGAATCTCTCTGCTCCTTGTTCCATGATAAACTTCCTCATTTCTTGAGGCATGAACTCTTTCACTTGCTCCATCATTATCATTTCTTTCAGATCATGACACTTTCCTAAACTACTCCATTTTGCCAAATAGGTTTCCAATCTAGCCGAGAATTGATGATAGTTTTATCCTGGAAGAAGTTTAGCTGTTCGGAATTTCTTTCTATATGATTCTTAGTTTTTTTCATATCTCACAAGCAATGCCTGCTTCAGAATTTCATAATCTTCCTGGTCATCTCTTGAGAGCTTCAAATATACATCGTAGGCCACACCTCTCTTCTTCTTCTTCTTCTTCTTCTTCTTGCGATCGCATCTTTGATGATTACACCGTCAGACGAGTTCTCATGATGAATTCGACTGTTGTTTGAAGTTCCTCTTTAACTCCATATAGCTTTGAGTTTAGTGTTGAGTCATTGGGCCAGTATATCTTTCTTAACTGGTCATACAGAGGACAGTCCTGTAGAACATGCTCAGCAGTTTGTTCGTTTAATCCACATGTGCACAGTGGTGAAGCAGACAATCGTAGCTTGTGCATGTGTTTATTCAGTTTGTTATGCCCTGTCCTGAGTCGAAAAATAGTTATCTGTCCCTGCCGGTCGAGAGTGTGATAGTCGTCTTTGGGTTGGTTCTGTTCTCTTCTGATAGTCTGGATAGCTCTCTTTTTCTCAAAGTATGTGACTTCATTATCTTCTTGTTCACATTCTCCTCCCTTTTTTGCAAGTTTATCTGCCTTTTCATTTCCGGGTACACCACAATGAGATGGTACCCACTGAAGTATGGTTCTCTTTTTGGCAGCTACCTTGTTTAGTTCATTTCTCAGATGTGGGAGTTTACCACCCTTGAGAGCTTGCAGGACAGACAGTGCATCTGTGAGGATGACTACCTGGTGGCAGTCAGAGTTGGTGTTATAAATCATATTTGCAGCTTGCTCTAGAGCTTGAACCTCAGCTGTATAGTTGGAACAGAATTTACCAGTGGGAATGTGCCTAGTCTCATAGTGGTTGTCAGGATATGAGATAAAGATACCGGCACCTCCATTCCTAACAGCATTAGTTGCTGATCAATCTGTATAGGCATGTATCCATGATTGATCGGGATAGCTTTCTTGGATCATACTCAATGTAGCAGTTCGTTTTTGCAGATCATTATACTCACATCCACTTGTGAGACCACTGACTGATGTATTAATTTGGAGGGCACTGCTGGCCTGCTCCCATGGTACAGGGTATAGGGTGGGCTTCAGTGGTGTTGTCTTCATGGATAGGTCTTCTTGATGCTGTCTTATAAGTCTTTTCCCCCGATGCACAAAGCTGCTACGCTTTAGACGTCCCAATGCCAGATCATCTAGTCTTGCCTTCATTGGGTGCATTTGCATACTGTTGTACTTTTCCATCTGGATCATGGTTTTTGTGTCTCTTCTATGGGACAATGTCTGTAATCCAGCAACCTTCTGCATCTCTGTTATTGGTGTAGTTTTCATGGCTCCTGTAATGAGCCTGAGAGCTTGATTTTGCACCTTGTCCAAAGACTGCAGATGTGAGTTAGCAGCTGATGACCATGCTGCTGAGCTAAACTCTAAGTGTGGTCTTATTACTCCATTATAAATCTTCTTTAGATTTCGTTCATTTGCTCCCCAGTTGGTACCTGCTAATTTTCTGAGTATGCCTAGTCGTCTTCGGGCCTTTCCTTCTGCATTTTCAATATGCTTATTCCATGTAAGCCTTTGGTCAAATGTCACCCCAAGATAGGTGGGGTAGCTTTCTTCCTTGATCACGGTTGTCCCTAGGTGTATGTTAGCTGATTTGTCCTTGGGGGCGAGGGAGAACAGTGTTGTGGAGGTTTTGTCTGTGTTTATTGTGATAAGCCATTTCTCTGCCCATGACACTAGCATGTCTGCTGCCCGCTGCATTCTATAATTTGCTGTGGTGACGTTTTCATCAGCGCACCAGAGTACTAGGTCATCTGCATATAAGGCAGCTTTAACTCCTGCAGGGAGATCTTTCACCAGGTCATTGATGTAAACAAGGAAGAGTGTTGGGGAAATTACTCCTCCTTGAGGTACCCCCTGATGGAGCAACACTTTTCTGCTCTGCAGACCGTCAAGAGTGACTCTAGTTCTCCTGTTATGCAAGTATGACTAGATCCATTTCATCATGTTGCCTTGGATTCCACTTCTCCTAAGTTTTGCAATGAGGCCATCTTTCCACACCTTGTCAAAGGCCTGCTTGAAGTCGACCCAGATCGTTAGGACCTTTTTCTTCTCCTGGAAGGCATCTTCTATTGCTTGAGACAAGTAAGTAACTTGGTCTTCTATACTGTAGCATTCTCTAAATCCAGCTTGTTCCGGCACCAGGATCTGCTCAGACTCTAAATACCATTTCAATCTGTGGTTGACTATTCGCTCCATAGTCTTCCCAACACAGCTTGTGAGACTGATTGGCCGGTAACTTGCAGCCTCGGTCTTACATTTCCCTTTCTTTAGTATGGGTATTGTGATGGCTTCTCTCCATACTTGGGGTACCGTTCCTTTCAACCAGCTGTGGTTGAATATCTCAAGCAGTTTTGTCTTTGCTGCTGAGCTCAGATTTACTAGCATTTCGTTGCTGATTTTGTCTGGGCCGGGTGACTTTTGAAACTTAAGCTTGGAAATAGCCTTCTGTAGTTCTCCTAGTGTGATGGGTTCCCTCATTGGGGCAGGAGTATCTGTTTGTCCCATGGTTGCCAGTATTTCTTTTCTTATCTCTCTCTGATTGTCTATGTTAATGGGTAAGTTGCTTTCTGAACTGTATCTTCTAGCAAACAAGTCTGCAGCTTGTTTTCCTCTGAAAAGTTTGCCACCTTCATCCAATGTGATAGTCTGCCTAGGTGAGGAACGCTCTTCATTTAGAGACTTGACTAATCTCCAAAGTTTCCTGCCGTCTTTCTCAAGGTTCAGCGATGCCGTTTTAGTTCTCCAGCTTTTCCGTTTTTCTTCTAGCTTTGTTCTCTGAAACTCTGCTACAGCCTTTTTCCATTTGTTGTGAGTTTCAAGTGAAGGCTGAGACTCTGCGTCCTTTCTAGCCCTGTCCATAGCTTCCTGACGTTCTTGGAGTGTGCTGGACCAGTATGGTATGTAGTTACGCCGGCATCCTTTGGGAATGGTTTCTTTTGCAGCTTGTAGTATGCATCTGTTGAAGTCTTTAACCACTTCATTAATGTCTCTGTTCTGTACCTTGAGGGTAGACAGCAGCGTGTTCACCTGATGCCTGAATAAACCCCAGTTGGCTTTTTTGTAGTTCCATCTTGTAATGGCTGGGCCTGTACTGAGAGTTGCACTCTGGACAGTAAGAAAGATTGGGCGATGGTCGCTTCCCCCTAGTTGGTCTCCTACTTCTCTATTAATAGATCCAGCTATATCTGGTGTGGAGAAGGCAAGATCTGGTGTTGAAGTTGTGTGCCATCCTCTGGAGTAGAAGGTAGGAGTATCTGTGGCATTATTGACTAGGATTAGGAGTGATCATCTTGCCAAGTTTCAACCTCTTCACCTCTGTGATCCAGATGGTTATAGCCCCAGCTCTGGGAGTGGCTATTAAAGTCTCCAACTGCTATAAAGTTGGTGGCTGGTACCTGTATAGAGCTGAGACTCAGGGGTTTGTTGTTCGGACAGTAATAGTTCAGGAGTTCTATTTCCATCTTGTCTACCTTTATCTGCAACAGCTGATATTCTGCTCCATCCATGAAGGTTTTCCTTTCGTGTGCAGGAATGTTATTCCTTACAAGAGTAAGTACTCCTCCTTTTCGTCTATCTTTTCTGTCAGATCTGAAGCATTGATATCCCCTTATTTTAAAGGTTTGATCTGCTTTTAAGTGAGTCTCTTGGATACAGCAAACACTGACTTGCTTCTCATACAAGATGTTTTCCAGCTCTGTCTTTTTGCTGTATCCAGCCTGCTTGCTGTTCACTCCCTCTGCATTCCAGTGCATCATGACAAGTGGCACTCTGGGTTTCTCTTTTTCTGTTTTGTTTTGGTCAGTAGTTCTCCTCCGCCGTCTGCTGACTCCACAAGACGGTCTAGAGGGTCCTCCAGTAGCTGAGGGTGGGCTCTGTCGAGGCTCAGAGCCCGGCACTGCACCTGCCTGGTGGAGCTCCACAGGGCGAGCACCAGTACGAGATTTATTTGACGGTGTACTCTCCAAAGAAAAAAAAAAAGCGAGTTGCGTGATACTGTGGTTTCCGGTGCGCCTTCTGGCCCAGTATCTATGACTTTAGCACCTGTTCAATGGGAGAGTGGGCTCATCCCTAAATCTGTTTATGTTCCCAGTAGTAGACTATTCGCAAGCAGCCTGGGGGGTGTCACTGCTCTGCGCGGACCTTGTTTACCGAGGCGGCGTCCGAGCTCGTATGGTGAAAATATGGTTGCGTTATCTTCAAAATAGCCCTGTCTTTCCCATGGCTTTTCTGCCATCCTGCAACTTTGAGTTAGGGAGTTCTGAGCTCCAGTCTCTTTCCCAGGCATTTTATCCTGGCCTGGCACGCATACAGAGGACCCCACTTCTGGTTCTAAGTTAGCAGTTGGGGATAGGTGGGGTAGCACACTGTGCATTCCCCGTCATCCAGGGGGCTCTCCAACTATGCAGAGCTTGCACAATGCTGTGCTCTGGTTCTGGCTCTCCCAAGGAATCCTCACGTCCTGCACAGAGCCACTTCCAGATACCCACCACCTGCCAACCCTCCATTGTAGAAATCTCCTGCATGCGGCCATCCAGTCAAGAGCCAGTATTAAGTCTGGTGCCCAAGTGATCCCCCCAAGCTCAGTGTGCAATGCTGGGTTCTCATCATGCTGCAACACAGGGGGGATTGTGATGCTCAGCCATCTCTCTCAACTCTGCACCGATAAGTGGCATCGGGGACTTAACTGTGCCTCAGTACTGGGAGGCCCCGTTTCCGGGTACACCACACACAGCCAATTGAGGCAACGGTCGCCGTGGGCGTGCCACACCTCTCAATCCCTGAGATAGTTTAAGACTCCTTTTTTCTTTCCCTAAGCCATAGATAGTGGCAAGTCTCTCATATCTTTCCACATACGACTCAATGGGGTCTTTTTTCTCAACAAATGGGTGTAGATAAAAATTCATAGCCCAACTTGAGGTGCTCTGGCTGGAGCTACTCTCAGAGTGAGGTGAGCTATCACCATTATGACCAGTAGTTGCCTGAATTTCAAGCTCTTTTAATCTCAACTGATGGTCTCTCTGTCTGCTTGTAATTTCCTTTCCTCAGCGTCAATGTTCTTCGCCTCATTTTCAGCCTCCAATTTCTTGGCTTCAGCTGCTAATTTCCTTTCTTCAACTTCTAATCTTTTGGTTTCTCTCTCAGCATCCAGTCTTTTAGCTTCTCTCTGAGCTTCCAATTTTTTGGCTTCTCTTTCAGCTTCTACTTGCAATTTCCTTCCCTCTATATCCATGTATTTGTCCACTTCTGTTGTGACATACCGAATAAGAGCATCACCTGTCATATTTAATTCTTTACCCATCTGCAGATCGCAGTTCTGAACTTCACTAGATCAGCCATGGCGTTACTTAGAGAGGGTATGTAATTTTACTATATCCAAATTATTGTAATTAAACTTAATTAATGTAAATGAACAAATAATTTCCGTGCAACTTTGTGAGCATCAACTATTTACTGAGTACTAAATGGCACTTTCCTAAGAAAAAAAAATTCTATTTATGATTTTTTTCTAAATTTGTTTCTTTTGTTATCTATGGGTGGCACAAGATAGAGTTAGTAGATAGATGAATAGACTAAGTATGGCTCAAGGTATATAGAAATATCCCAGGAACGAGCCCCCAGTGTAGCGTGAGATTTTTATTGGCTATAGGATTAGTACAGTACTGACAATACAGAAATAGAATTTCTGCAGGAAAATGGTGAAGTCCCAGTGTATGAGAGAACTTCTGGTATCACAAATTAGTTACGGCTGTGAATGATCTGATCACGAAAAATTAGTAGAGTGAAGAACGTCATAAAATGCCACCCGCTATGTAACTAACTGTGATATTAAAACAAGGAAACAGATTTTACTTAACAATTATAAAATTGACAAGTCGTTCAAATACAATTTCCTTATTTATTAAGTATATACACTATCTACTCTTGTGCTGAAGGGTGGATGTTGGAAGATGGAATGCAATTGATATGTAATTTTACACATGATATATATATATATATATATATATATATATATATATATATATATATATATATATATATATATATATATATATATATATATATATATATATATATATATATATATATATATATATATTACAACAGGTCTTCCAATTATATTAACAAAATTATATATATCAGCTGTGCTGTTAATCAATTATAGAAAATTTATCAGCTGTGCTGTTAGTCTTGTCTCTCACTACGCTAAATCACTTTTTCTTCCTTGACAGTTAATTGCTCACACTTGCCGACGGAAATGGTACTATTGTGTACTCATCTCTTAAAACAGTTCTGTCCTTCTTAGTTTGAAGCACACAACACCCGCTGATGATCGTTCCTTTAGCCCACCCAAGACTGAGGGGGACTAAGGATGTAGCTCCGATACAACCACTATGCTTCTGCGAAGTTCCAGGCAGCAGGATTGACCCAAACATACGACCTCAGGTTGGATGACACGAATAAACCTGTAACAAGGAAAAATAGGGGCTAATTTCTATCATCAAGCCCACCTATTTTTAGTGTATAAGAGATGAGCGTGTCTCAGGTGTCTGCATGTAGGATGAATGACAACATGGCTCAGTATGATTTAGCAATAGCGAGACAAGACAGGTGTCTACTTGCACAACATTCTTTCTGATAATTCAATACATGAATACATCCAATAATTTGTACACCGTATGATACAACCGTTTCCTTCCACCTATAATATACCAGGCCATATCTGATAAGTGCTATATTGGCTGGTAAAATATACTAGCCGCCATTAAAAACGCATCGAAATCGTGACACGTTTACACTGTTGAAATGTTTATGCAAGTGAGCGATTTTCAAACCCCGAAAGTGTGCAAGTGATGAAGTTCATGTATTCCCACTTTACTGTCGATGTGACGTTTACTTCAAATTTTGCGTGCTTCACACGTGCAAAACTAGGTTTTTGATAAATTCTGGCTTTATTAAAAGTCGAATCACATTGAAATTTGGCACACGCATTAGTCAAGTTTCAGCGAGTAAAAAGCCATTATCTGTTTTTATCGAAAGAAAGTCTGTTAATGTTTTTGTCATGCCTCGACTGTCGTCACAAGAGCGATGGCAAGCGATGGCAAGCTGTTGGTATGCTCAGCAGTGGAATGGCGACCAGAGAAGTTGCCAGACATTTCAATTGTGACCAGTCCACAATAGTGAGGCTGAATCAGCGATTTTGGGCGACAGGTACTACCAATGACCGTCCCAGGCTTGGTCAACCTCGTGTAACAACACTAGCTCAAGATCGCCAAATTCTATTGTTACATCTGCGCAATCGCTTCCAAACAGCAACTCAGACAGCAGCTCATACCCCATCGAGGCCAGCTCCTTGACGTGGAGATGGGGCTCAAGTACAGCCATCAGCGGCTGAAAAACCAAGACTGGCCAGGCCCTCCTACACTCGAGCAAGACCACAGTCTGCCCTAGCAAGTCAAGGTGCTGAAGACGGAGGCAACCAGCCAAGAGGCGCACCACAGCAATCAGGATGCCACGCACATGCGCTATGGAAGTATGCCTATATCTGCAAAACGTTATGGCACTCGCCCTGTGACGGACACCCATGCAGGCGCAGTGCCGGGCCCTCTGCCTCGGAAGGGCCCAACCCCTACTACTGGGGGTCCTTCTCAATTGCCCCGTGGAGCCAGGAGGCATGAGAATAGAGCTACTGGCCAAGCAAAGAAAAGACCATTTAAAATAATGCACTGGAATGCTGAAGGCGTCAATAGTAAAAAAGACGGCTACAGCAAAAAATTAGAGCTCGAAAATATCTTGAATAACTACAAAAGACAGTGAAGTTTATACAAGAAACAACATTGCAGATATAGACAATATAGTTCAAGCGAACGAAAGAAGAAGAAGAAGAAGCAGCTCATACACCTGGCACTCGGAGACTTGTCAGCGCAAACACTGTGCGACGGAGACACCGATGCCATACCCGGTATTAATGATGGCTGTGACTGAATGACAGTGAGTGCGACTTTTATTTTTAGACCTAGGGTTGACAACTGCTTAGGAGCCGGTTCTGAATTGTCTCATGTTTAATAATACAGCAAATTTGGGTTAGTAAATGGATCAGAAATGTAAAATCAGTGGTTTCATGTATTTTAAATTTAGCACAACGAGTTGCGGTTCATAAACTAATGCGATGCGTTTTTAATGACGGCTAGTATATATATCCTAACAATACTGTTGTAGTTATACGAGTCCTAACAAGGACTGTTAGGTTGTATTTCGGGTTGGTTTTTGTCTTCAACAATCATACCAGGAAATACATGATACCACAAAATACAATCATTATACATGATATAGTCATAGGTTATATTTCAGAGTGGAGTTATATGAGTCCTAACAAGGACTGTTTGGTTATATTTCAGAGTGGAGTTATATGAGTTCTAACAAGGACTGTTTGGTTATATTTCAGAGTGTAGTTATATGAGTCCTAACAAGGACTGTTTGGTTATATTTCAGAGTGGAGTTATATGAGTCCTAACAAGGACTGTTTGGTTATATTTCGGATTGGTTTTCGTCTTCATCAATCATATCAGGAAATACAATCATTATACCTAATTCCCCAAGATACAATCAGTATACTTGATACATTCATAGGAAAACAAAGTATATTAAATATATACATGTGCAGGTAGTATAAATGACACACACAAAAATACAATCATTATATATCTGATGTAAGCCTATTCTCCTACAAGTTTATAGTAAGTTTACCTACCCTCTAAGATAAATACAAGCCAGATTTGGACTCGACTTTAGTGAAGCAAGAGTGCCCGGTCATGCAGGTAAGCAATAAATCAGTCTTGACAGCTTTCTCTTTCCCCAGTCGGTCTAGCTGGCCTTCGTGTTTGTGTGTGTGTGTGTTTTTTTAAAATAAAATGCGCCCGTTTATATAGGTAGACGCAGGGAATCTGCAAGTGCGTAAGGAACTCTTTCGATTGGTTCTCGACGTTTTGGTACATTTTTATTGCCAACGATATCGTACTTTCCATGACCCAGTTCCGAAGCAACAGTTCTTTTTATTTGTTATTTTAGATGTTCCAATTTATTCTGTCTGCCGCCATCTTGGGGGAACTTGACTTCGTGTAATTTAATCTGTCTCAGAGTCTGTTGAACGTGGATTGGCTGTGCATATTTGTATCTCGACATAGCGTATTAACAAAGAAGTGGGTTTACACCTGACTTTACGACAGGTGCATATTAAGATTTAAAAGAACACAATTTTTCTCTTAAAAAATTGTAAGGTGGAAACGAGAGTTCATTGCTTGAAGCTAATTTGTGTAATTCAATACCTTAATACCCGCCGTAAGTTCGTCGGTCGGTCTGTCACATTTTGCACACGGTCATTTGCTCACTTTTTCTATTTTCGAGAGAGTACATTAACTTTCAACCACAGCTAAGGGTTTGCAACTGGGGTTGAAAGTTAGACAATAATTGTACTGTTTCCCTTATATTTACTCTCCCGAAAATAGAAAAGTGCGCATATGAAAGTGTGCATCAACAGTTTGATTATGGAAAGTGAAGATTTTAAAAAGATGCACGAACAATTACGACATATGTTGTCATAAAAGAAATGTTAGTTATTTAGTCGATTTACGGTCAATTAGATCATTATCACTGCTCCACAAGTCATTTAGAAAGGTTACTCCATGTCTTCATATTTAATAAATCTATATAATTTTCACTACAAATATCTAATGACGGTCGCCTGCAATGAAAAGACCACAGTGGTAATAGTACTGTCTGTAATACATGTAACCAAAACAACACACTATAATTTAAAACCTGTCAATATTGACGGGTTATTGCTTGTTTGTATTAGAATTGTAGACAGCTCGCTAATTTGTACTTAAAAGCTGCAAATTATGTACTAGTTAAAGTAACAATTGCATTGGTGTGTAGCTTTTTAAGCAGACTTCTTGCACAGGATGGCCGAACCCCAAAATCTTCACACCTTTTAATTAAATATTGGTAAGGATTTAAGTTTTTCGGGAAAAAAACTTTCTGACTTTGTGGTCACTTCAGGGAAAACCGACCAGGAGAAGGCAGAGTCCGGGTCATCCTTGCTACACCAACATTACCGTCTGTGTGAGACCCATGGTCAGACAAGAGTGATGTAATCGCTTCCGGTAACTTGGTAAAAAGTAATCATGGATTTATTACATTTTAGACAATATGAGTCTACAAATGTTTTGGTGAGAGTGTATGCAAGACATCATATTACCGTATATGGGAGACGTCACCTTTTGGAAAATTTTTAGTGTAGGAAATATTTGGAAAGTGCCACACCCGACCTGTTTGAAATTATTGAATCTTTCTGATTAGATTCATAACATCATTGGAGGGAATATAGGCTAATTTCACAGTTTTATTTCTCGGTGATTACATGCTCGCCAAGACAACATCAGACCTTCGCCAGAGTGAAGAACTAGATTCATAATTCGTAATTGTTATCCGGACCGTTTATTGGAGAACCAGAAAAGACTTATAAGCACAGGAAATCTCTTTCAAATTTTAATAAGAAACACCGAGACAAGGAAACTGAAGAAACACGGAGTCAGAAAAGGGAATCTATTGTAAAATTAAAAGAAATCCCAGACACGTGTAAGAGAAAGATTCGTCTCTTTTATTCATCTGTGCGACAAGTCTGTAGCCAGCATTGGCTCATTGGTGGTACCAGCAGGGAGGACCATTTCTGTCACAAGCAGGGACAAGCGGTTTATGCATTAAGACGGCAGACCAGCTTTGAAGACTCTTCTAGACTTTCCTGGGAAACGAGCTTCACCCTACAAACCTTGACCAGAGACGAGTGACAGCAGTGTACAGAAAACCTACTATCAGGAGGAGGATTAGAATCATCATTGGCAGCTAAGTTAACCTATATGTTGTCACTTGAAATTTTTATAACCCCACACTACCATCACCAACGTGATGAGTAACTTTACTTGATTCATACCTATTCAAATTATTTTCCAACTGTTAAAACCTAAAGTGATTATTAAATTTTGTTGTTTGTAATGTTACAAATTTAACTTCGATTTAATCTTTTAAATGTACTACATGTTTGTCTCAGTCAAAGTCACTAAAACCCATACTCTAAAAAGAGCTACAGATATATATATATATATATATATATATATATATATATATATATATATATATATATATATATATATATATATATATATATATATATATATATATATATATATATAATAATTCCCCTGATTAACTTAGCGGTGGGGGCTTAACGAACTAGAATAAACCATTGCTAATTCTTCATAAAAGTGTCAGCAGATTATAGAATTAACGTGCTTAGTGACAGCCAGCATTGTTTTCGCTTATCTGAATATCTAGTGAAGACTCCCATGTGATAGAAGCCTTACTACTCTTCTATCCACATTTAAACCAAGAGTAATCTTGTGTAAAGATAGACTCCATTGAAGCCTATAATAGATACTCTTGAGTTTTGGCCAATGTTGGACCACTACTGCAAAGCAGGGGAGGCAATACCGTCACAAATTCATACAACGAAAGATTAGTGGTAAGATACAGCAGCGGAATAGCAAATGAAAATGTTGATAAATTAATAGGATTTTTATGGCATTAACAACATTGTCATTTGTGGAACACTTTTTTACTCAATGAAAATCCACAAATTAACGAATGAATCACCAAATGGCCATGACAGACGCCAGATAGATCGCATAATGATCAACGGCTGATGGAGGAATTCTCTGCAAGATGTGAAAGTAAGAAGAGGCGGATATGTGGGTAGTGATCACTACCTAGTACTAGCAAGAATAAAGATAAAGATCGGGACTACTGGGCCAAAAATAACAAAACAGAAAAGATTCGACATAAGTAAATTGAAGTACGCTCTCATGAGAATTCATTTGTATCCAATATAAAAGAAACGTTATCAAACTGCCAAGAGTCAGGAAGAGACAGCAGTTCAAGATGTTGACCAGAAATTCAGTACAGTTTCAACAGTATTTAAAGAAAGCAGCTACACTTGCTTTGGATTCCGGGAAAGGAGTATACAAGATTGGATAACACATGAAACGTTGACAACCATTGGGATAAGAAAAGAAATCAAAAGACAGAAGCAAAGTCCCCTAGGCTGAAGGAAATATATAGTGAACAATACAGTCCGCTGAGCAATGAGATAAAATGTCAAACTCGAACTGACAAAGGAAACGCATAGATAATCTTGCAAGTCAGGCAGAAGAAGCAGCACTGAGGAATGAGCAAAGCACGGTGTACAATGTAACAAAAGCGATCAGTAGAAAATGGGGCGCAAACAACACTATACTAGTGAGAGACAAGAATGGAAATCTCGTCACCACAGAACAGGGGGCAGGAAGCAAGATGGGCAGAACACTTCATAGAAACATTTAAAAAAGCACCTCCAGAGTTACAATTGAACATTTCAGAGGCTGAAAATGATCTAGATATAAATACAGATGTTCCCCGTAGGAAAGAAATCTTCACAGCTATCACAGGGTTGCGGAACAGAAGAGCTTCAGGCCATGACAACCTAGATGCAAAGCTATTTAAAACAGATCCTGTATTAGCGGCAGAGCTATTTGAACCACTCTTTGCACAAATCTGGCAAACAGAGACAACACCAGTGGAGTGGAACAGAGGAATAATTGTTACATTGCCAAAGAAAGGTGACCTCACTGACTGCAACAACTTGAGAGGAATTTCTCTTTCTATCAGTTACCAGCAAAATATTGGGCAGAATAATTATTCCAAGACTTTCAAGAGCACTAGACCATATACTGAAGAAGGAACAAGCAGGGATTCAGAAGAAATGGACAATGCGCAGATCATAAATTCACCCTCAGGAACATAATAGAGTAGTGTTCAGAATGACAGACGCAGCAGTATATACATTTTGTTGACTTTGAAAAGGCATTTAACTCCGCCTAGGCCGGTCCCAAGCCCAGCTGAAGAAGGAGGAGGAAGGCCTGAATGGAGGCTGTACGGAGGCAGCCCCTCCATCATGCAAAGGCACAACAGGCCAATCATCTGTTTGTCTTAAAAACCAGATTACGCGAAACATAAGAGAGAAAACCGGACTGATTCTAAAGGCGACGAACTGGAACGGACTACGACTTATGGAACATGGAACACAAGAAGTATGAATGGGAAGGAAGAGGAGCTGGTGGAAGAGATGAGGAAAGCCAACTTAGAAATCCTGGCTTTAACAGAAACAAAGAAAAAAGGACAAGGAGTTATGGATCTCGATGGCAACACGCTGCTCTACAGCGGTGTCCCCAAATCTGAAAGAGCTAAAGGGGACGTGGGTTGCATTGTGACAAAAAAAAGGGATAGTATCAAGGGATGGAACTTTGTCTCGGAACGCATTATGGTCCTAAAACTGAAAGAAGGAGAAACCATAGTCAACCTTGTAATTGTGTACGGACCAAATGAAGATGAGCGAGCAGATGTCAATGAGAATTCTTCGAGCTGCTTCAAAGGACAGTGGACGACTGCCTAGATGAAATTATCATGCTCGGAGATTTCAATGCCAGAGTTGGAAAAGACCATGCTAGATGGGGTGGAGTTATCGGTAGATATGGAGAAGATACTCTTAATGACAATGGAAAGCGATTCCTTAGATTCTGCACTGAGCAGAATCTTATCATTGCAAACACAAAGTTCCCCCATAAGCGCATACATGCATCCACCAGGTGTGAACCAACAGAGAATGAGAAGTCAGTGATCGACTATGTCATAGTTAGGAAGAGCTCATTCAAGTATATCCGGGATACTAGAGTGTGGAGGGGGCCAGAGATTGGAAGTGACCACTACTTGTTAACAATTAAAGGAACAACTGAACGAGTTACTAGGCCTAGGAACTGCCTAACATCACGCAAGAAGCTAAGTAAACGAATAGAGGAAACGAGCATTACGATCTACAAGCTGAGAGAGCCAGAAGTAAAGACCAGATATCAGGGGCTTTAGCTACAGCAGTGAGAAACACAGAACAACCTGATGACCTGGAAACACTCTGGCTGAAATTCAAGGACATCATAAGGACAGCTGCAGCAGAAGCATGTGGTGGTTCCACTTTTGAACAAGAGAAAGAAGACACCTTGGTGGACAGATGAGGTTAAAGAAAAAATAAGAGAGAGGAAAAAGGCATGAACACAATTCTTAGGACCTAAATACACAGCAGGAATAACAGAGAAATATAGAGAACATATGATACTCAGAACAGAAGCAAAATACAAGGTGCTAGCAGCAAACCAGAAGTCCTGGGAAGAATTTGGAGACAAGCTAGAAAAAGATGCGCAAGAAAACCAGAAATTGTTCTATAAGACCCTAAAGAATATGAAGAAGGAAAGACAGTGCCCTCTTAAATATATAAAGGACAAGCAAGGCAAATTGCTTACTGCCCCAAAAGAAGTAATGGAAAGATAGAAAGAATATTATTCAGAACTCCTTGATGGTGAGCAATGTCAAGTATCAGAAATGATAACCAATGGCACAGAAGAGGAAACCACTGGTGATGAAGATGACATAAAGATGGAAAAACTGAATGCAGCACTGTAGAAAATCAAGATGGGCAAAGCAGCAGGATATGATGGCATAACACCAGAAACGGTTAAGTGCATGGGAGCATCAGGCGACCTATCACTCCTAAGGGTCCTACGGGCAGCGTGGTGCAACAAGACCATACCAAAGGATTGGGAGATTGCCATAATAACACCGATTTTCAAAAAGGATGACAACCGACAATGTGGAAACCATAGAGGCATATCCCTACTCAGTGTCCCTGGTAAAATCTACTCTAGAATCATGTAGCAGAGACTCAGACATGGATGAGGTCCAGTGTGGCTTCCGAGCAAATCGAAGTACTCAAGACATAATCTTCACACTCAGAAAGTGAAAAGGCTCTTGAGTATAAGAGTGAGATCCATCTTTGCTTCTTAGATCTGGAAAAGGCATTTGACAGGGTTCCCTGGAACAAACTCTGGGACTGTTTGGCAAGGAAGAACATCCCATCTTCTCTGATTCATGCTGTACAGAGCTTCTACAAGTCTTGCAGAAATTATGTGAGGACGGCAAACCATAAGTCAGACGAATTCAGGACCACCACTGGTGTGAAACAAGGTGATATCTTGCCACCCTATCTTTTCATACTCCTCATGGACGATGTCATCAAGGCATGTAAAGAGAGGACAGGAAAGTATTCAGTGGGTACTGGAAGATAAACAGGTCTGTATTTCAGAGCTGACATTTGCTGATGATGTTGCCCTGATTGTTAAATCAGAGGCACATCTTCAATCCAAACTGTAAGTCTGGAAGGAAGAGCTGGAGAAGAGAGGGATGATCATAAGCAGCTCGAAAACAAAAACCATGGTGATATCACAAGAGGAAAGAAGACATCAGATTAAGCTGGGAGAACAGGTCCTGGAGCAGGTACCACTTAAATACCTTGGAGCTGTCATAGACCGGAAAGGAGGCATCAAAGAAGAGTTGGCTACCCGAAGAACAGCAGCTGGGAGACTTTTTCAAGCCATAAATCGAGGATTCCTCAACAAAAGAGAAGTTGGTAAAAAGACGAAGATGGCTGTATACCGCTCCACCTATGTCCCAGTCTTGACATATGGATACGAGTCATGGGCAATGACTACAACCCACAAAAGCCAGATCCAAACCTCGGAAATGAGGTATCTGTGGAAGGTGGTTGAAGTAACAAGAAGAGACATGATCCGCAACTAGACGATACGTCAAGGACTAAAAACCTAACCCATGCAGACCCAAGTAGAACAGTCCCAATTAAGATGGTTTGGCCATGTCTGCAGAATGGGAGAAGATCGGCTACCACGGCAAGCATGGGAAACTAAGAGCCAAGGATCCAGACCTCCAGGACGACCCAGACTCCGCTGGGAGGACAACATTAGACAATCTTTGAAGAACCGAGGACTAGAATGGAACCAAGCCAGGAGGAAGACAGCCGATAGAATAGTATGGCGCTCTCTTATACAAACCTCTACACCTCACGATAGAAGAGGAACGACTAAGCTAGTAAGTAAGAAAAGCATTTGACAGCATACACAGGGTCAGCCTATTGAAAATACTGAGGGCTTATGGAATTCCTGAACGCATGATTTCCATCATTAAAAGCCTGTATGCTAATTTCACACGCAGTGTTAAGCATAGCAACCAAGCTTTTGAGGTGAAAACAGGAGTGCGGCAAAGATGCCCCTTATCAACCATTGATTCTTCTGTCGTAGACTGGGTGGTGCGCCAGACAACAACGGATGCCCCTGGAGGAATAAGATGGACAACATTCTCTACGCTAAAGGATCTAGAATACGCAGATTGCATTGCACTATTCACACACTCACATCAACACATCCAAGAAAAAACAGGCTGAATAAACATAGCCAACATGTGGGAGTAAACATTATAATCTCAAGAAGACAGAAGTCATGGCACTAAATTTTACATACTTATGAAGCATAGTAACACCAGATGGTGGAACAGCTAAAGACACCAGTAGCCGAATGAATAAAGCCAGAATAGCCTTCGCCAGCCTAAACAACATCTGCAAATCATCCATGTATAGTACAAACACTAAATTAAAAACATATGAGAGCTGCGTAACTTCTGTACTGTACACAATGCTGGAGAGTAACAGAAAAGGAAATGTCCAAATTGTCGTCTTTCCACACAACCTGCCTAAGGACAATTTTTCGAATTTTCTTGCCTAACATCATCACCAACCAAGCACTGCTAACTCGGAGCCACAAGAAGACATGCGCACCATCATAGCCGGTAGACGCTTGAATTGGGTTGGCCACATCCTCGGAAGAGACTCCGACACCATCCCCAGAACTGCCATGCTATGGGCTCCTGAAGGAAAGCAAAAGCAAGGACGTCTAAAAGCCACCTGGCGGAGAACAGTGGAGGCAGAGATGTTGAGTACGAACCAGAGCTGGGGCACCACAGGAAGGATGGCTGTTGACCGATCAAAGTAAAGACAGTTAGTTGATGCCCTACAAAACGCCATTAGACGTGATGGTCACTGATTGCTTTGTCAGTCAGTGGCCAAGGACCAAAGAATAATATATATATATATATATATATATATATATATATATATATATATATATATATATATATATATATATATATATATATATATAGAAGACACCATAACGGTCGAGCGGTACAATAAATCTGTATAAACTCTGGACAGTTACACTCCACTACCAAACTAACAAATCGTTAATTAAAAAAAATATTTTTAAAAAAATAGCAAACTTACTAACTACTCATAGGACAAAGAAAGACAACGAGGTTTAAAAAAAAACACCAACTCAAAAAGAACAAATACTAATACAAATTAAAACCAAGTGCAAAGGACAATAGTTATCTATATACAATACAAAACTGAAAATAAAATGACAAATACTAATATAAATTAAAACCAGCAACTGCAAAAGACAACAGTAATTTAAATTTAATACAAAATTAGTAAATAAAATGACACTAAATACCCCAGTTATAACCAATATTCAGGTTGAACATGGTAGACCAAGATGGTACGAGAAGAGGCAATAATGGTCAGCTGTTAAGTGCCCGCTCTCCACCCATCACCTTTTCAAAACAACAACAACTCGCACTATTAATCTGAAAAAAACTGACCAAATGCCTGTGAGAGTTAAAACACTGGATACTCTTCTCCACTATAACTCCCAATGCCAAGGACACATTTGATTTAGCTCAGGTACATTCCTCACTTGTTGATGCCAGCGCGCAGCTTTTTTTATGCCCCGTACAGATCCCGTGAGCCTCTTAATAGACACAGAAAGAATATGACAACAGCGCCCTCAGACATGTCGAACAAGGTGACGTATGAGGTTGTGCCTGGGGTTGGCGAGCTCGTCATGTCAAACAATTTGCCAACAAACTACCATTACAAGAACAAGTGAATGTTTCATGCAGGCTTCCGGCAAAGGGACCAGCTACGGCGGTGGATCCATGCTCAGTAAGGACTGCAAAGGAAAATGATGATGACAGTGACGACGAAGATGATGATGATACCCTAATTATAACCCATACTTCCCGCCTCGGGACTGGTGGTACGGTATATAGTCTTATTCATTCACTACACCCCAGCTCGCCATAGAGCATTGGCATTCAACAAGTTTGTGTCGGTTCTCCTGTCATGTGCCATTCGTTCAAAATCTTTCCATATCGACTTTATCCCTTGTCTTCAATTGTCTTTTCCATGGTGTTTTTCGATGTCCCTCTACCTCTTATACCCTGGAGGGTTTCTATCATGGATAACCTTTTAATGCTATTAGCATGTTTTCTCAGTGTGTGTCCTATTCATCGCTAACCTATCCATCTTCTCACCTCCTGATCCACTACCACTTGTCTGGTTCTTGTCATCAATTCCACATTGTTGGTTCTGCTGTACCGCTTTAATCCATCTATTCTTCGCAAGCACTCATTAATGAAAGTGTTCAACTTTTGGTTGTTGTTTTTGTCGTTCTCCATGTTTCTTTAGAGCCATACAACAGGACTAAATTGACTCTGAAGTAAAAGATTCTGATTGTGTCTAATCCTTATATGGGGAAAACACAATAACTCGTTTAATAACTACATAACACAGTGGGCTTAAACATCAAATTTACCTGATAAACCTTCACAGTGGCGTAACTTCAATGTACGGGGCCCTCTGGAACAAATTAAGCGGGGCCCTCCTTAAATATTTGGCTCAAGAATTACAATCAATATACGGTACATGTGTGTAAAAAATATAACTACTGATCACCATCATCTTAATTACCACCATTGGGAGCAGCGCTGGTGTAATGGTTACAACGTTCCGCTGGCGACCGGGTGTTCAAGGTTCAAGCCTGGGAGTCAGCCTGTGAAGGAGTGTCAAAGACTGGGATTTTGACTAAATAACCTGAACGGCTATCCTGAGATAAACCCTCTGTGGATGAGAAGGAGCGGAGCTCCTGACTGAGTTGGAAGAAAGGTCCACAGGCCTCGCAATGACATGTCATTGGGCCGAAAGGCTGAAAGCCCAAGTGCCGCTGGTTAAAAAAAAATTACCACCATCATCATCATCTTCATCTTCGTCGTCATCATCATCACCCTTCTCTTCATCATTATCATCATCAGGAGCATATGCCTTCAACAAAATGTATGCCAAATCCTCCTTTTCTATACCATCCTCTCAAGATCTTCTTACATATTCTTTGTCCCTTGCATTTATGTATCTGTAACCAGGGGCATACTATGACGCCTGAAACAGGTACAAATTAAATTGAAAGGATATATTAAAGGCAAGGGCCTCTTCCGACTTCTGTTTTCCGGGGCCTATTCGGACGTGCCCGGTCCACCCGGGAAGTAGTTACGCCACTGAACCTTCGGGGAATCCTCAACAAACCAAATTTAGCAGCGGAACAGTTTCGCTGTGTCATTCCCTTAATGACCGAAGGTTGACAGCCGGTTCATCGAAGCGATTCCGTTCTGCCTGAGAACTAGACGCCACAGCTCGCCAGTCCTATTTTTACGAAACGCGGTGTCATTGTGTGCGTGACATTTCAAACTGAAACACTACTGTACAAATAGATATAAGCTAAGACGATATCACAGTTCTAAGATTAGACCCATTACATACATAGTGTAGTGCATGATATTATATGGGACATCATACTTATGTATTCACAATTTTATGTAAGCAGTAATGCAGGTGGGATGCGTTCATCTTTCAGGTAAGTATTTGACAATGAAGTTATAAATGCACAGTATCGTAAGACTTTGTCTTTTGAGAACGTGAAACATGTACCGGTATGTATAATTAAGATTGCACGGAGGTTTATCGTATTTCTTTCTTTGCGTCTTTCTTTCTTTCTTACTTTATGTCTTTTGTTTGTTTCTTTGTTTGTTACCTTGCACGTATGTATTTGACGATAAAGTTATAACTAATTAGTACCGTATGGTTTTGCCTTTTGAACATGTGAAACGTACATGTATAAATTAGCTTTCCTTCTTTTGTTTCTTTGTTTGTTACCCTGCATGTAAGTATTTGATGATAAAGTTATAAATAAACAGTGCTTTATGACTTTGCCTGTTGTAAAATTTGTATGTGTAAGTATGATTACAAGAAGGGATATCGATTTTCTTTCTTTCTTTCTGCTTGTCTGTCCAACAAATTCAATAATATTGACAATATCTTCACACACAAAAGTTTAACATGATAGAGGTATCGACAAACAAAAAACAAATAAGACAAAAACATAAGTGAAATGTTTGACAGTTTCACAACATGAGACAGATGCTAAAATCCAACTTCAGTGTAAATTCATCATCATCATCCTTCCCCTCTTCGCTGCTTATAGAGCATGGAGCCACTACCGCAGTTGCTTCCTTTGCAAGAAGCTGGCGTCCAAGCATTCATGTGCTCTAGCCGTGGTATGGATGATTTGATGCAGGCCTCCTCCAAGGGGACCAGTAGCAATGGTAGCTCCGTGCTCCATAAGGAACGAACATGGAAAAAAAATAAGAAAGAAACAAAGAAAGAAATCGTGAAATAATGAACGTTAACTGAGAAGTGTTTTTGAGAGAGGCAAAAATGATACGATTAAAGCCACAAGGATTAGAGCAAAGGCCTATAGGACAGGGGCAATTCTGGTACTCAACCATAAACAGAGCATACCGATCCTAATCAGGAACTGATTTCGCAATTTAATGAGGATGTAACAGATATACCAACATAGATGAACCTTCTGTACAATAAAATGCGAGACGAACGCCAAGGAAGATAACGAGTTAATGGAGTTGTTCAAGCATTGCCAGATAAATTGTCTAACAAACAACTGAAAATCTTTATCTCGCTGCATTATTCAGAAGCAAAATTGGTTTAAAAGTATGTGTGTTGCTGTTTACTGTTAACGTTTTCCATGTGCAGCTCGCAATGAGCCTTCTGCTCAGAAAAAGAATTGTGACGAAAAGTCTGAGTCAGTCCACTGAAGATAATGGGTTTTTTTTGCGAGGAAAAAGATGCGACCTCAAGCGAGGAAAAAAAAAAAAAAAAAAAAAAAAAAAAAAAAAAAAAAAAAGTTTTTGACAATGTTTATCAGAGATCTATTTGGGGTTGACTCCCAAGACGCCTTTTGTCCTAAAAAAAAAGATGTAAACGTGGTCCCATATTACTGCCGTAAGTGAGTGAAGTGTTAGAGACTTCACTATGCTAGGTCCAGCTTTATGTGGTGGGGTGACCAGTTCCCTTTCTCGCGGCCTTTGCCTTCCCTAACTCAAGAGCAGAGTCAAGTACCCACTTACAGCTAGGTAGATTGAAGGGTGACGCTACCAGATTTTGAACCTGCAAACCGGTAACTTTGCCACTGATAGGCCTGTATTCTAACCACTTAACCAATCGGACGTTATTTTACTGTAAAGGGAAACGTAAATCTTAATTTACTCCCTCCCAACCCCACCCACAATTTTAAAAAAAAGGGGGTTCTACTCGGAGTTCTTTTTTCCTGTGCCTGGTTGCCTCTGTATTACCTTGTTACTGTATACATTATATTGTTAAGACCTTTTTATGGCTTGTGATGTTACGAATATAGTTGAGTCACGCATGACAAGTTAATGACTACTGTACAATTATGATAAGCTAGCGTTGCATAAATGCTTGCAGATTCACGTTTATCTATTCAGGTGACTAAACCAGTTGATAGCATTACAAGGCAGTTTTCTCAGGGTAAAAGAAATAAAAGGAGACAGAAAAAAAAAACGACACGCAGAATGAAGCATTTTATTTTGTTGCTTGCGGGTATTGCCTTCTCGTGGCGAGGCACGTTCATTTCAACCTATACTACATTCTTTGGGGTTATATCAGAGCGCAATTTGCCATTCAATAATAAGTGAATTCGATTAATTAAAACGCTGTGTTGAAAAAAACTAAGCCCTGAAAAAGACTACTAGCATTTATCAGCTAGCATGAACTAGCCCTGAAAAGGACTAGTCCTGAAAGGCACTGCAAGCCCGTCCAGTTTTGATGCATGCTGCAGATAAAATTAGGTGATAATTTAAGAACATAGGAAGAAATTCAACGCATGGCACAGTATAGGAATACCAAAACCTACCCTATGTCCTGTACCTACTGTTCTTAATCTTCTATAATTTACTAGACACAGTATTAAGGTCTTTGTCTTGTGTGGTCTGACCTATACTGTATGATAGGGGAACAACAGTAGTGATTGCGTCATTAATAGACTGGACTGCCCATGGTAAATTTCCGGTGTTATGTATTGCGGGTCGGGACCCAAAGACGCTCAGTAACTCTAGAAAATCCCATTCAGACGTTTTCCGTGTTATTTTTCCCAGTATGATTTAACACTACTTGTTTACGTTACACCTCACTGTTCTGTCAAGTCTTTCTACAGGCCACGTCATTTTCTTTTTACCCATTTGTTACACACAGCATTATAAATTATTTCGCGTCGCTAAGAGTACATCCTTACATTACTCTCTGTTTCTCTGTCTCTCTCTGTCTCACTGACTCTCTCTCTCTCTCTCTCTCTCTCTCTCTCTCTCTCTCCCTCGTGATCTATCAATTATAGTCTGTCGTAAATTTATTTTGAGAGAAAAGAGTCGTAGAAATAGTGGTCCGGTTTAGAGTGGAAAATGATGATGGAAAGCTCAGTGATAGAAAATGTAGAGATTTAATAGTTACTTCACAGCGTGCTGGAGGAGAGTAAAGACAGACTTATTTACGACAAATCGTGTCTCTCAATCTTCTCTTTCACTCTCCTGGTCAAACAATTATTTGCCAGTTTTCCAGACTCGCATCTGCGCGCTCACCGATTCGGTGTTTTCAAACACACACACGACGTTGATACAAACTATATTAAACGAATAGGGGAAAAGTTGGGCTTTGGGTATATCCAACACACAGAACTAAATGAGTTTAGGTGATTTTATTCACTTTAACATCAATCACTAAAAATATCAGATATTGCATAAATTATCATAAGTACACAAATGCAAATAACAAGTTTGGAAGGGGTGAAGAAGATTGGTATCGACTAAGCCCTTCCCGCTTATTAGACAAAGATAAACCCAGTCCAAAGATAGATAATATCAGGAACACGGGTACGTTAACCTAACAGTAAAGTTAATTACTCTGAAAGAGGTGTTACCAAGTTAGGTATAAGTGATAGAAAAAAAAAACCTGTTCTTCCCAGCTGTTCTTCCCTTTACTAAGCAAATGGAAAGGAGGTGGTTTTAAACAGAGTTAACAAATTATCAACTATCCCACTTAAAGGAACAATGTAGGGTATACAGAAAAGATATATGTTTCCAGGTAAGCAAGTTAACAAAATGGTCACACAAAAGAATTAATTTCCTGTCATTCATACACGCGCTAGCAAAGGCCTTCACTCATCTTGCTCTCACTTACCGATTGTGAAAAAATCTTGCACTCCATAGAATAACACAACAGCAGTTACACCTCAACTAAATGTATGAGTGTTTGTTCAAGTTCTAGCCCCAGATTATCGCGTAGGCGGTCAGCACATAAAAGGATCCCGTAATCGCTGGAAAATGAATCTGTAGTTGTGTCTCTTTTCTTAATAACAGTTTCTATGGGAGGGCACGGTCTCTGATACCGGGGTGAGGATGGTGTGGTCTATTTGGCTATGCCGCTGATAATAAAATTCTTACGCGCCTTGAAATAGAATGACTAGACCACTGATCACTTTACACAATATATATTACCGCTTTGCACAGAAATAGAAATCACTGCAAATATATATAAAATCCAGGGGAAAATCTATAACAAGATTTCAATAAAGCTAGTGCTTCTGTAAAGATCTGGCCAGCGAGTGATATCGTGTCTAGTTCTACATGGTCTATTTAGCTAAAATGGAATGTAAGTTGAGTGGGACATGATAAACTTGACAACTTATTTGATCTCACGAACTTTTGGGGATCTGACCGCCAAATCAAGAGATGAAGCCGCCCCCTGGTCTTCGTATCCGCTCGCTGCTGCCCGTTTCGCTTTCCCCCGTTCGCTCGGTTCCTCGATTGACACCGAGACGCGAAATTAGCGGCAAGCAACTGCGTCTCGTATCAGGGAAAACTACTGTCTTTGATAGCGCCGATAGTCTCCCCTAAGATCCTCAGTTCGTCTCTTTGATCTCGTCGCTGTATCCTACATGAGTCCCGGTGGAATGCGTTCTGGCAAACGAAAAGTTACAACAAATGTTCAGGGGTTCTAATGTTATGAAAAGCTAAAGGTCCCTTTAAATCATCCATCATATCAGGGAAAATTCACTAGTCAAACTAGACGTACGTCACAATCGTCCCCACTTTTAGACATGAAACCATTTTTCATGTTTTCATTTTTGACAATGGAGGTGACCTGATTGGTGATTTTAGGATGAGGGGTATCTTCAGTTTGCTCTTCTTCCTCTGTAGACCAGTTTCTACTCAGAAAATCAGCCCCGACATTCTGTCTTCCCGGAATATATTCCACTTTGAAAGAATAAACGCTTAAAAGGAGGGCCCAACGCATGATCCTAGCGTTAAATTCTTTATTGGCACCAAGAAATGCTAACGGAGCGTGGTCTGTTTGCACCGTGAAAGATGTACCATAAAGAAACTCATGATGGCGTCTGATACCGTCAATCAGAGCAAGACATTCCCTTTCAACTACGCTGTAGTTCCGTTCCGCTTTATTTAATTTCCGACTGCCATATGCAACTGGAAATAGCATGTTCAGGTCGCTGTCATCGGCTTGAAGCAGTGTTGACCCGATGCCCTGACCTGACGCGTCGACTCTCAGTACAAAAGGTTTCTTGAGGTCAGGCAACCTCAAAATGGGGTATGTAGACAACTGTCCTTTCAAAGTGCTATACGCGTGTTCGCACTTTTGATCCCATATGACCTTATCAGGACAACCTTTCTTTGTGAGGTCAGTCAGAGGTGCCGTCAGTCCGTTGAAGTTCTGGATGTACTCTGATAGTATGCACATAGCGATATGAAGGAACGTACGTCTTTCTTCGTTCGGGGTCTTTTTGCTGCCACTATTTTCTCCACGTTCTTCTTAATAGGCCAACTGCATCCGTGAGAAATAGTGTGCCCCAGGAAGTCTAACTGTTCAAACCCGATGAGACATTTGCTAGGTCTGGCTGTGAGACCCGTTTCCTGTAGTCTCCTGAGGAGCATAGCAACCGTAGCAATATGTTCTTCATAGGTTTCCGATGCAATTAAGATGTCATCCATGAAATTATGGATATGGGGACTTTGCAAAGGTTGTAGAAGCTTCATCATCATCCTGGTGAACACTCCTGGTGCATTATGCAAACCGAACGGCATCATGTTAAATGTGTAATGTCCTTCACTAGTGCTGAAAGCTAACAAAGGTTTAATTTCCTCCTTGACTGGTATTTGATAATAACCTTTCCTGAGGTCAATCTTGGAGAAGATCTTAGCTTTGCTGAGCTTGGTGAACAACTCAGAAACAGTTTGGAGAGGTTCGGGCTGGAATTCCGTTACAGCGTTTAGCAACCTGTAATCAATGCACAGCCGAACTTCCTTATTGGGCTTCTGCAACAGCACTACGCTCGAGCTGTAAGGAGATGTAGACTCACTGATAATTCCTGCCTGACGCAGCTTGTCTATTTCTCCGCGAAGTGCATCAGCTTTAGCGTACGGGATGGGGTAAACTCTGGTTTGAACAGGGGTCTCGTTTGTTAATTTCATATCAAATTCACTGAGATTTGTTCGACCAGGTACTGTGGTGAAGTGGGATGTTATAAATATTTATAGGGGACTTAGTGTACTGACTGAGATCAGCTGTGAAGGTATCTATATCTATTAAAAGTAGTGTATTATAGATAACCTTACTTGCTACCACATATCTCTTTATCTCAGTCAGAATTATTCTGGAATAGTGTGATGCTACGTTATGTGTCTAGGGTATGAGTATGGTGAAGTGTAAGTCACAACAACAGACAGATAAACAATTTAATTTAATCCACTACTCTTAACAACACTGTGACACTCACATACATATAACACTCTATGAGAATATCTTAAAGAAGTCACTAGTAACGTTTCAAATAACAATATGTATTCATTACTGGCATGAATGAATATGTGTCCTGATTCAACTACAAGGGAACCAGGAATCACAATCAATTTAAATTACAAGTTATGTACAGAATGTATTTAATATGAATATTGTAGTGACATATATTATTACCAATGTTCTATGTGTGTCAATTGTGTAGTAGTAAAATGAGGTAATACTGGTTTTGTTTTGTTCAAGCTCTGTTGGTATTTGTCATCATGACTTCAATAGTTTGTCTTTAGGGACTATTATTGGAGATGTTCACAGTTCCTGATTTTAAGACAAGTAAATTCCCCTCTTAATGTTGATTTTTATAAAGTTATTTCAAGATGAGGGGACATAATGTTGAGCTCAGCTGGCCAAGTTAGCTTATCTGGCGTGATGGCGGCAGGAAAGGACTCCTCTGCTCGAATTCTCCTCTGGGCTCGGAGACACCTCACTGATAGCTAAAAAGACCAAGGAGTATGCTGTCCGACTCTGGATTCAGCAAAGCTCTGACCAGGTGCTGCTCAGTACCATCAAGACCACTGTCCCACAATTTCATGGAAATAAACACAGATACGTTGATTAGCAATGAATTCTGGCACAAACTGGCACAAATTCCGTTCTGCCTATGTTCCAGGCTTTTATTTTAGCAAAAATGTGAGCTGGCTTCAACGTACTGTCGCTTTATCAAGCTTATTTGAATTAGTGGTCTCGAACTAACGCTCCCAAGTGTGTATATCAGCGAGACTGGCCAATGAGCCACGTTTCGACAAGTGTTTGAAAAAATGTTATCTTTTCCCGTCTCCCCTAACAACCAAGATAGTATTTATAACCCGACCAATCGTGGTTAGGCTTTCATTTGTTGCGCTCCAATCAATTTGGAGTTTACATGGTAGGCTATTTATGTAACGTAAGGTTTTTTCAAACACGTTATAAAAAAAAATTTTATGAGCAGAAATGATTTTATGCTGTCAGGCACCCCCAATATTTTATTTTGGGTATAATTTATTAATTCCTGGACTATTTGCGTAACGTTTTACATATTATTTGTCAGCAAACCCTAAGGAACCCAAAAATACTAATTTAAAGGAGCTACGTGGCTGCGTTCAAAATATGCAATTTCTTCTATCTCCTGTTTAGAAGATGTGCTGTCTGGGTACTGTTATGTGTTCAAACGTAAACCCATATAATGTTGTCTTTTCTAATAAGAGTCTGTTATGATTTATAAACCTAACTCTGGGAAAGGGTAGTGTATTTTATCACTGTCCGTCTGAAAAAAAATTAGTGCATGTAGACTTACACGCGTGATGGTAGTAATTGTGTATCGCGCGAAGCGGGTTTAGTGTTCGGCTTTCTGCCTCTCCCTTCTCTTTTTATCCCTTTAGTCCATCTGTTCGTTCGTTTTGGTAACGCAGTATAATTAATGTTAGGGTTAATTTAGGTCATTACGCAGTACGTCTCAATGCTTTTCCAAGAAATACAGCACACGTTTCATTGAAGAAGGCGGGTAATAATACAGTAAGCTTTACTATCAACGTGAAAGCGTTACAATTTGCAGACGAAGCAGAAAACAAGGGGGATTTCGAGTACATTCTTTGTGACAGCACTGTCATTTTCCCATTGCTCTTCTCTTTATTAATTTTATTTGTTAGGCTTTATATTTACCTAATAATTTATATATGTGGATTAGAATATTCCATGACACCTCCCCTCTTAAAACAGACATTATATGTCAGTCCTTTATTCCATATACACATATAGAAATTTATTATTATTTCTGGGGTTTACGGTGATTCTCATCACACGGATGGCGGCTTAAAAAATCCGCTCCCAGATTGGTTTTTTCCAGATATATATTCAATGCTAAAATTATATGGAGCCAGAAGCAAAGACCATCGGAGTAACCTAGAGTTCTCATGCTTAGCCTGTGCTAAAAACTATAAAGGTTTGTGGTCAGTTTGCAACTTAAATGCCTTCCCATATAGATAAATATTGAATTTCTTTATTGCCCATATTACTGCAAGACATTCTTTTTCGCTAGTTGAGTAGTTGATTTCAGCTTTATTCAACTTTCTGCTAGCATATGCCACTGGGCTTAATTCCCCATCCAATGCATCTGATTTCTGTAGTAAAGTTGCACCTAGCCCAATATTACTTGCATCCGTCCTTACTATGAATTCTTGACTTAAGTCAGGTAATTTCAAAATGGGTTTACTTGTGAGCTTTTCCTTCAATTCTTGGTAAGTCATTTCACATTGTGGTGTCCATGTAATGCGATCTGGAAGTCCTTTACGTGTCAATTCCGTTAAAGGTGCACATATGGAATTAAAGTTTTTGATATACTTCTGGTAGAAACCACATAATGAGACAAAGGATCTCACGTCCTTCTTGGTTTGTGGTCTCGGGGCTTTCTGTAGTTTCTCTAAATTCTTTGGGTCAGGGGTCATGTTTCCCTGATAAACTGTGTGTCCCAAAAATTCCAATTCTTTACATCCAACGCAACATTTGGTTGGTCGGGCTGTTAAATTTGCCTCCCTAAGTCGATCAAACAGCATGTTCAGAGAGTCAATGTGTTCCTCAAATGTTTCTGTTGCTATAAGGATATCATCCATAAAATTTGTTATACAGGGATTATTCAGAGGATCCAATAATTTTCTCATCATTCTAGAGAAGACACTAGGCGCATTCTTCAATCCAAATGGCAATCTATTAAACTCATAGTGTCCTTCTGAGGTACTAAAAGCTAGGTATGGTCTAACCTCAGGCTTTACTGGAATCTGATAGTATCCTTTACTCAGATCCACTTTTGAGAAATATTTAGCTTTATTTAGTCTGGCAAACAGCTGATTTGTATCCGGCAATGGATCCACCTGTCCTTCTGTAATAGCATTCAGTCTCCTGTAATCTATACAGAGTCTATGTTCTCCAGAGGGCTTCCTTAAAAGTACAACACCGGAACTATACGAAGACTCACTGTGCGAAATAATTCCTTCCTTCAACAGATAGTCTATCTCTTCCTTCAAAGCTTTTTCCTTAGCAAACGGAATCGAATATGGTTTCATACAGACAGGTGTGGAGTCTATTAATTTCATATCATATTCCAATAGGTTTGTATGCCCTGGTCGGTCTGTTAACACCTCTGCATGATTATTTAGAACCTGTTGCACTCTCTCTTTCTGAGTTTTCGTTAAATGTGTACTGATTTTCACCTGTGCTGCTGTCTCACAGGGGTGTAATGGATATTCAAATGATGAAAGTGGTTCCTTTTTCATCTCCATGGCGATGGACAAGGTCCTGATCCATGTTCCCACTTGTGGGTGTTCCCTCATGTGCTATGCTACACCTTTCTACAAAGTTCTCAATGTCCCATCTTGCTTTGGGCCAATAATAATTGTGAGCCACCTTTTGAATGATGGTACCTATCTTCTCATGGTCCCCATCTGGTTTCACATGTAGGCTCCTTATTAAGTCTGTCCTATATCTTTTTGGAAGAACCAGCTGTCCGTGACCATTGGATCTAGCTCCAGTCTTCCTATAAATCAACTTGTTTTTCATGTAGAAATCTCCCTTGCCTGGAGTTGTATGACAAGTTGACAATTTTCTGAAACATGGCTTGAGTGTTTTATCCCCAGCCTGTGCCTTCCTCATCTCATCTGGAGTGGTATCTAACATAATATCCTCCTCCTGTCTTGAGGTCGACCTGACCTGAAGGGTTGCCATATACACAGGTTTCCTTCTGCAATGGTCAGTGTCATGATTGTCCATCTGACAATTCTTACACCACCTTTTTTCCTTGGTTGAAAGATTTTCTTTCATTATATTTCCTTTCATCGAATTGTGGGAATTTATTTTTATTTTCATACCGTGGCCTATCAAATTGGTGCTTACCTTTATTTTGATCCCTAGGATCAAATTTATTAAAGTTCTGTGGTGCCCTAAAGTTGTCCACCTGTTTCTTTTTATTACCTGTTACCTCTGCTTGAGCTGCTTGATACCTTTCAGCAACATTTAGCAACTCACCCAGCCTCTCTGCACCTTGTTCCATGAGAAACTTTCTCAGGTCTGGAGCCATGGACTCTCTTAGTTGCTCTATAAGGACCATTTCCTTAAGATCTTGGGTTTTCCCCAGAGAAGTCCATTTCTCCAAGTATGTCTCTATTCGTGCAGAGAACTGGTGATAGGTTTCACCTGACAGTAGTTTAGCATTCCTAAATTTTTTTCTATAGAATTCTGCATTCTTTTCATACCTTAACAAAAGAGCCTGCTTTAGCATGTCATAATTTTCCTGATCACCTCTGCTCATTTTTGCAAAAACTTCATAAGCTGCCCCACGAAGTCCCTGAGATAACTTTAAGCTCCACCTTTCTCTCTCCAACCCATACGTGGTAGCTAATAGTTCGTACCTATTTATATAGCTCTCAATATCATCGTCTTTCTCAACAAAATGATCTAAATGAAAATTCATAGCTGAGATTGAGGCTCCTTGAGTAACCGTAGCATCAGAGGCAAAGGGACTGGCACCATTTTCAGGAGCATGGCCTTGAAACTCAAACTCCCTTAGTCGTAACTCATGTTCCCTTTGTAATCTCTTCTCCTCCTTTTCTGCTTCCCTCTCTGCAGCTAATCTCTTCTCTTCTCTTTCTGCAGCTAATTTCTTCTCTTCTCTTTCTGCAGCTAATTTCTTCTCTTCAAATTGTAACTTCTTAATTTCCCTGTCAGCCTCTAACTTTCTTTCGGCTTCAAACCTTCTTTCTTCGCGTTCAATAAATTTGTCACATTCCGTAGTAACATAGGCAACCATAACTTGCCCATCTAATCCTAACTCTTTTGCAGTCTGAACCGCAGCAGATCGAAATTTGGCCAGGTCCGCCATTGTCTATCAGGTAACTTAATACAATGTCTAACCAACAATTCAATCTCTAATGGACAAAACAGGCACCGTGAGCTCAACCTTATTTAATTCCACCCAAGGATACCTTTTAATTCTTATATTCCCTGAAGTGAATTACCCCCAATATTTTTAATAGTTAAAGATTCAAAATCCCGGACGAGCCCCCAATATATGTGGTGAAGTGGGATGTTATAAATATTTATAGGGGACTTAGTGTACTGACTGAGATCAGCTGTGAAGGTATCTATATCTATTAAGAGTAGTGTATTATAGAAAACCTTACTTGCTACCACATATCTCTATATCTCAGTCAGAATTATTCTGGAATAGTGTGATGCTACGTTATGTGTCTAGGGTATGAGTATGGTGAAGTGTAAGTCACAACAACAGACAGATAAACAATTTAATTTAATCCACTACTCTTAACAACACTGTGACACTCACATACATATAACACTCTATGAGAATATCTTAAAGAAGTCACTAGTAACGTTTCAAATAACAATATGTATTCATTACTGGCATGAATGAATATGTGTCCTGATTCAACTACAAGGGAACCAGGAATCACAATCAATTTAAATTACAAGTTATGTACAGAATGTATTTAATATGAATATTGTAGTGACATATATTATTACCAATGTTCTATGTGTGTCAATTGTGTAGTAGTAAAATGAGGTAATACTGGTTTTGTTTTGTTCAAGCTCTGTTGGTATTTGTCATCATGACTTCAATAGTTTGTCTTTAGGGACTATTATTGGAGATGTTCACAGTTCCTGATTTTAAGACAAGTAAATTCCCCTCTTAATGTTGATTTTTATAAAGTTATTTCAAGATGAGGGGACATAATGTTGAGCTCAGCTGGCCAATTCGCTTATCTGGCGTGATGGCGGCAGGAAAGGACTCCTCTGCTCGAATTCTCCTCTGGGCTCAGGAGACACCTCACTGATAGCTAAAAAGACCAAGGAGTATGCTGTCCGACTCTGGATTCAGCAAATCTCTGACCAGATGCTGCTCACTACCATCAAGACCACTGTCCCACAATTTCATGGAAATAAACACAGATACGTTGATTAGCAATGAATTCTGGCACAAACTGGCACAAATTCCGTTCTGCCTATGTTCCAGGCTTTTATTTTAGCAAAAATGTGAGCTGGCTTCAACGTACTGTCGCTTTATCAAGCTTATTTGAATTAGTGGTCTCGAACTAACGCTCCCAAGTGTGTATATCAGCGAGACTGGCCAATGAGCCACGTTTCGACAAGTGTTTGAAAAAATGTTATCTTTTCCCGTCTCCCCTAACAACCAAGATAGTATTTATAACCCGACCAATCGTGGTTAGGCTTTCATTTGTTGCGCTCCAATCAATTTGGAGTTTACATGGTAGGCTATTTATGTAACGTAAGGTTTTTTCAAACACGTTATAAAAAAAAAAAAAAAATTTTATGAGCAGAAATGATTTTATGCTGTCAGGCACCCCCAATATTTTATTTTGGGTATAATTTATTAATTCCTGGACTATTTGCGTAACGTTTTACATATTATTTGTCAGCAAACCCTAAGGAACCCAAAAATACTAATTTAAAGGAGCTACGTGGCTGCGTTCAAAATATGCAATTTCTTCTATCTCCTGTTTAGAAGATGTGCTGTCTGGGTACTGTTATGTGTTCAAACGTAAACCCATATATAATGTTGTCTTTTCTAATAAGAGTCTGTTATGATTTATAAACCTAACTCTGGGAAAGGGTAGTGTATTTTATCACTGTCCGTCTGAAAAAAAAATTAGTGCATGTAGACTTACACGCGTGATGGTAGTAATTGTGTATCGCGCGAAGCGGGTTTAGTGTTCGGCTTTCTGCCTCTCCCTTCTCTTTTTATCCCTTTAGTCCATCTGTTCGTTCGTTTTGGTAACGCAGTATAATTAATGTTAGGGTTAATTTAGGTCATTACGCAGTACGTCTCAATGCTTTTCCAAGAAATACAGCACACGTTTCATTGAAGAAGGCGGGTAATAATACAGTAAGCTTTACTATCAACGTGAAAGCGTTACAATTTGCAGACGAAGCAGAAAACAAGGGGGATTTCGAGTACATTCTTTGTGACAGCACTGTCATTTTCCCATTGCTCTTCTCTTTATTAATTTTATTTGTTAGGCTTTATATTTACCTAATAATTTATATATGTGGATTAGAATATTCCATGACAGGTACATCCGTTAAGACTGCACTGTACTGTTTTAGTAGAGCCCTGGTTTCTGTTTGTTGTTCTGGTGAGAGATTGTCGCCGAACTTGACATCTTTAAAGGATTCTGTGGGTTGCAATGGATACTCCATGCAACCATCATCATCTTCCTCGTCTTCCGTTGCTATGGCGACAGCCAGGAGATGCTCGGAGGATGGCACCGGTCTTTCCAAATATTTCTTTAGCAGATTTATGTGGAAGACCTTCTCTTTTCCTTTGATGGAGATCTTGTAGTTGGTACGTGAGATCTTTTTAAGGACGGTAAACGGTCCTTGCCATCCGATGCGAAGTTTATTGCTTCCGGTTGGAAGTAGCAATAGGACTTTCTCCCCTGGTTGTAGTTCTCTCTCTTTTGCAGAGACGACTGTCTCGTCAGCCTTCTGGTCTGTCAGGGACCGAAGTAAGGCTTCTAGTGGCCCCTTAATAGGTCTGCCAAATAAAAGTGTAGCTGGCGCAAAACCCGTAGACGCTTGGGGTACCTCTCGGTAGGCGAATAAGGCAGCCGATATATATTGGTCCCAGTCTTCCGGTTTCTCCTGACCCAGCTTACGTAACATCATGGTGAGGGTACCGTTAAAACGTTCCACGAGCCCATTTCCGGCCGGATGGTAGGGACTTGTGTGGATATGTTTGGCCCTCAAGATCTTAAAGATCTCCTCCATTAACAGGCTACGGAATTGGGATCCATTGTCCGTCAAAACTTGTTGAGGGAATCCCAACCGTTTAAAAATTTGCACAAGGGCTTCTGCGACATGCTTGGAATTAGTGCATGGTAGCGGTACGGCTTCGGCCCACATAGTGCAAGTGTCAACTAAGGTCAGGATGAACCTGTTCCTTCTTTTGGTCTTTTCCAGAGGACCAATAATGTCGACAGCAACCCGTTCAAATGGAGTCCCTACTATTGGCATTTGCCCCATAGGTACTGGGGGTGTCAAGTGCTTGGGTGCTACCCGTTGGCACTGGGCGCAGGATTTCACGTACCTGACAATGTCAGAGTTCATTCCTGGCCACCAATAGTGGTTTTTTTATTCGCTGAATAGTGGCGTTTTGTCCCATGTGTCCGCTAAAGGGAAGAGAGTGCCCCATTTCTAAGATCTGGTTTCTGTACTGCGTCGGTACTAGGAGCTGGTTATTCCCCGTGTCCGGGTTGCCCGTTCTACGATACAATACACCATCCTTAGAAAAGATGTCTCCGTTGTGTCTGGGGTCCTTAGCCATGGGCAGTTTTTTAAAGCAGGGCGCCAGAGTAGGGTCCTTTTGTTGCGCCTCCTTCAGTTCATTCGGCAACAAGTTTGGCGCAGGCTCCCTCTCCTTCTTGGCTTGCCCTCTTGTGGTTACCGCTGCCACAATCGGCTCCTTAGGTCTCCCAATGAACACATATCTACATCCCAGGATAACTGGGTAGATCGGATCATCCATTATGGCCGCTTTAATAACTCCTCTGACAAAGTCAGAGTGTATTTCTACCAGTGCGATAGGAAGCGTCCTGGGTGCATCACTCCTGAAAACTCCACTAAGTTTGACGGTTTCCTCTGTCTCCTGACCGGGTTTGACTAGGTGCCTAGCGACAATACAGTCAAAACTTAATCCAGTGTCAAAAAGACAAGTAGTAGAGGTACCGTTCAAAATTACAGTTCCTCGAGTTGAGGGTCGGTCCCCCTCAGGTTGAGAATCACTGACATTGACTCTACCTTTCGAGGCTGTATGCAAACATCCAATGCGGTTTGCACCGGTTTGTTTGCCCTGATCAGACGTTCCTGGTGTAGGGGTCTTCCCTTTTCCTTGACCTTGGTGGCCGCGCTGCCACGTAGGCTTGTTGGGTTGATCAGAATTTGTGTTGGGGGGGTATCGGGTTTTGTAGAATTTCGATTTTTCCTGGGGGGTTTTCTGGGTATTGTTATCTCGTTGGTTATAATGTTGAGAGGAAGTGGAAGAATAGGATGCCTGCTCTAGATTCTGTTTTCGAGATGGCTCATCGGTGGGTTTACGTTTAGTGCTGGGAAGTTCGGCCATTGCATTGCTATAGCGTTCGGCTTTATTGAGTATGTCTTCAAGCCTGACTGCCCCCTGTTCAGCCAAAAATCTACGAGTTTCATTCGACAAAGTGGATTTTATCTGCTCCACAAGAACAAGTTCGAGGAGTCCCTCATATGAAAGAGGTAGGTCAGATAATTCAATGCACTTTGTCAGATAACCCGTGAGACGTGAAGAGAACTGGGGAAATGTTTCCGTGCTCTCTTTTCGGCTGTTTCTGAACAACTGCAGAAACTTTCGGGCAGTCATCTCAAACTGCTGTAGTAAGGCCTTTTTCAACATGTCGTAATCATGTTGATTCGGTCCCAGCTTTGTGTACACGTCATAAGCATTGCCTTTCAGTGACGTTGAAAGTTTGAGCGCCCAGCGGGTACTCTCTAACCCATAAAGATTCGCGAGTCTCTCGAATTTTTCTAGGTAGCTGTCAATTTTTTCGTTAGGGCTAGGAAAAGATTCTAAAGAAAACGACATAGCAGTTAATTGGGCAGATTGAGTACTGGAGAGGTCCATTGATTGAGACTGGGGCGAAGACGGCTCTCCGTTAGTCGAAGTTGAGGCGCCCCGACTCCCTAGAGCCTTAAGCGCCAGTTCATGTTGTCTTTCCTTGTCTCTCTCTCTCTCTCTCTGCGAGTTTCCATCTCTGCTTCAATTTTCTTCTGTTCCAAAAGACGTTCTTCCACTTCTTTCTTATCTGCCCTCTCCTGGGCTTCTCTCCTCTCTGTTCTTTCTTTCTCTTCCTTCCTCTCAGCTTCTGCTCTCTGTTGCTCCGCCTTCCTCTCAGCTTCGGCTCTCTGTTGCTCCGCGTCATATATTTCCAATTCCTGGTTAATAAACGCGTTTGCAGCTTCTGCATCTAATCTTGCCTCTTTCGCTTCCAGCCTCAAGATGGACCTCATCTTTATCCTCTCTGCCATTGTTAAAGAATAAGATGAAGTATGCTTAGAGAACTAGTAAGAAGAAACGCGAAAGGGAGGAACTCTGAACCGCTACGAGAAAAAAACACAAGTACAAATTTACCTGTGTTACCTCCTACCTGTACTGTGCAAACTTATCGCTGCTATTATCTGGCAATTAAGGCTCTAAACGCAAGCGACTATGCTACTAAATGGTAAGTTACACTGGAAAAAAATCTACTTTTACTAACAGTAGAGAAAAATTTTGTATTAAAACAATTTAAAAGGAAAAAAAAATTTTCCCTAAATTTTTAATCTCTGACAACAAACTCCGTCCCTAAAGTCAATTATTGAGATGAGACGTTGTTAACTTAATTTTTAAAAATCAGAACAATCCGTCTTTAGCTAAGCTCAACTCTTCTTAACTTCAAAAACCTTAGTGACTGTAAAACAATCACGCAATCCCAGCAACTTTTATAAAGAAAGAAATATAATTATCTCCGCCAGAGGATAATAAAATAGCCAATATATTTGTTTATCTGTACTTTCTACTGCTGTGGAGAGAAAACAACCTGTAAATATGCTGTGTGGACAACCCAAATACTTAAAGAACGTTTGTCTAGGGGTGTAATTATTTATTTATTTCCCTAATTCACAAAGACAAATCATTCACACTCTACCTAGTTAGACCCAAACTAAATCAGACTCAAAATATCTTTAACCCGGCTATGCGATTGCCTCAAATGTAGCCCAAGATCCCAGAACCAGCCCACAAATATGTGTGCATCAAATGTATCTCAAAATTATCCCAGACGAGCCGGCCAAATATTGTCGTAAATTTATTTTGAGAGAAAAGAGTCGTAGAAATAGTGGTCCGGTTTAGAGTGGAAAATGATGATGGAAAGCTCAGTGATAGAAAATGTAGAGATTTAATAGTTACTTCACAGCGTGCTGGAGGAGAGTAAAGACAGACTTATTTACGACAAATCGTGTCTCTCAATCTTCTCTTTCACTCTCCTGGTCAAACAATTATTTGCCAGTTTTCCAGACTCGCATCTGCGCGCTCACCGATTCGGTGTTTTCAAACACACACACGACGTTGATACAAACTATATTAAACGAATAGGGGAAAAGTTGGGCTTTGGGTATATCCAACACACAGAACTAAATGAGTTTAGGTGATTTTATTCACTTTAACATCAATCACTAAAAATATCAGATATTGCATAAATTATCATAAGTACACAAATGCAAATAACAAGTTTGGAAGGGGTGAAGAAGAATGGTATCGACTAAGCCCTTCCCGCTTATTAGACAAAGATAAACCCAGTCCAAAGATAGATAATATCAGGAACACGGGTACGTTAACCTAACAGTAAAGTTAATTACTCTGAAAGAGGTGTTACCAAGTTAGGTATAAGTGATAGAAAAAAAAAACCTGTTCTTCCCAGCTGTTCTTCCCTTTACTAAGCAAATGGAAAGGAGGTGGTTTTAAACAGAGTTAACAAATTATCAACTATCCCACTTAAAGGAACAATGTAGGGTATACAGAAAAGATATATGTTTCCAGGTAAGCAAGTTAACAAAATGGTCACACAAAAGAATTAATTTCCTGTCATTCATACACGCGCTAGCAAAGGCCTTCACTCATCTTGCTCTCACTTACCGATTGTGAAAAAATCTTGCACTCCATAGAATAACACAACAGCAGTTACACCTCAACTAAATGTATGAGTGTTTGTTCAAGTTCTAGCCCCAGATTATCGGGTAGGCGGTCAGCACATAAAAGGATCCCGTAATCGCTGGAAAATGAATCTGTAGTTGTGTCTCTTTTCTTAATAACAGTTTCTATGGGAGGGCACGGTCTCTGATACCGGGGTGAGGATGGTGTGGTCTATTTGGCTATGCCGCTGATAATAAAATTCTTACGCGTGCTGGTACACTTTATCCGTGAGGTATGGTTTAAGTCCAGTGAGAAAACTAGTCACATCACTGTTCAGGAAATTATGAATTATCTCTCTGTGTCAGTAAACTAACAAAGCTCGGGCCAGTGTTCTTCTTCCCGTTACGACTTAAGTTGTTTGATGGTGCGTTAAATTTGTCTTTGGGTGTGCTTTCTTTGCTATAAGTTAGATAGCGGAATTCCAAACATAGAATCGCCTCAAAGATTAAAAATTTACACAGTCTCAACAAGTTCTGCGTCAGGGGAACTCTACACACTGTTTATGCTTTGCTTTGCTTAGATTGATTTCTTTATTGCTTTCTTAATGCTGGGATCGCACAGGTTACGATCACTCTGTATGAAAGAAAAAAAAGACATGTAATATACCGAAAACAAATAACCTTCTAAAGCGCGATGAATTTCCCGTTAAGCCTATAATACACTCGAGTATTTAATTTTGTATTTAATAAACACTGCGCGAATTCTAGTGGTTAAAAACCCACATCTATAAAACTAGGACTTAACTGAATTTATTAATTATAAATTCCTTCGCGACTTTAAAAGTTAATTTAAGCATCTATTATCTTTTGAAATAATATAATAGATAGATCATTATATTTAAAACTGGAACTCTTGAGATGGTTTAATTAAATAGATTTAAATTAACACAAAATCCCTTGAAATAGAATGACTAGACCACTGATCACTTTACACAATATATATTACCGCTTTGCACAGAAATAGAAATCACTGCAAATATATATAAAATCCAGGGGAAAATCTATAACAAGATTTCAATAAAGCTAGTGCTCCTGTAAAGATCTGGCCAGCGAGTGATATCGTGTCTAGTTCTACATGGTCTATTTAGCTAAAATGGAATGTAAGTTGAGTGGGACATGATAAACTTGACAACTTATTTGATCTCACGAACTTTTGGGGATCTGACCGCCAAATCAAGAGATGAAGCCGCCCCCTGGTCTTCGTATCCGTTCGCTGCTGCCCGTTTCGCTTTCCCCCGTTCGCTCGGTTCCTCGATTGACACCGAGACGCGAAATTAGCGGCAAGCAACTGCGTCTCGTATCAGGGAAAACTACTGTCTTTGATAGCGCCGATAGTCTCCCCTAAGATCCTCAGTTCGTCTCTTTGATCTCGTCGCTGTATCCTACATGAGTCCCGGTGGAATGCGTTCTGGCAAACGAAAAGTTACAACAAATGTTCAGGGGTTCTAATGTTATGAAAAGCTAAAGGTCCCTTTAAATCATCCATCATATCAGGGAAAATTCACTAGTCAAACTAGACGTACGTCACATAGTCGTTTATTTTATTGATTTTTTTCTTTGTTATCCAATTCTATAGCGTTTTTTGATTTGCCTAACGACGGCCTAATCGATCGGTAAGCCTACCTCTTGTGATTTCGTAAGCAGCCCCTTCTTTTTCACTCTTCTTTGTGAATTCCTTAACAAACAAAACGCAAACATTACTATCACGAGGGGTTTTGAATATTCTGTATGTATCTCAGAAATCGTGTATTAATAAATTATAGAATTACTAGCAATAACCCGTCAAAACTGACAGATTTTTAATTTTAGTGTGTTGTTTCTGTTACATGTATTACAAACGGTACTATTTCTACTGTGGTCATTTCATTGCAGGCGACCGTAATTAGATATTTGTAGTGAAAATTACATGGATGTGTTAAATATGAAGACATGAAGTAACCTTCCTAAATGATATGTGGAGCAGTGATAATGATCTAACGGACCGGAAATTGGCTAAATAACTAACATTTCTTTTGTGACATGTCTCGTAATTATTCCTGCATCTTTTAAAATCTTGACTTTCCATAATCAAGCTGTTCATGCACACAGTCTTTTGCACACTTTTCTATTTTCGGGAGAGTACATATAAGAGAAATAATACAATTATTGTCTAATTTTCAACCACAGTTGCACCCCTTAGCTGTGGTTGAAAGTTAATGTACTCTCTCGAAAATAGAAAAGTGCGCAAATGACGGTGTGCATGATGTGTCCGACCGACGTACTTACGGCGGAAATTACGGTATTGGATAGTGACTCAAGTCAGAATTAGCTCCCACCCATCAATGCTAGAGGAGTAAACACAAACCCCTCATAACATAGAAGTCCTGAAGTCTAATCATAACTTCGATAATCTTTATTATCATCTTTAACTCCACTTGTTATTATTCCGTAGGATACATTGTACAACTGGCATGTGTACATAACCCATCCTCTTTCTTTGATACTTAGCCGCCGACCGTCAAAGCAGTCAGTGGCCATCACGCCTAATGGCGTCTTGTAGGGCCTATTTTCTTTCACTTCTATCATCATTATTATCTTTCAGTTGAGCACTGGTCTTCGAAAAACACACTACAAATCTTCCTGAGGTCATGTGCTATCCGTTCAAGCTCGAAGTTCGTGAAATTACTATACTATACAACTGTAAAATAAGATTGTAGTTTGTGTTTAACAAACCTTGTAGTTTATAGTAAAATTAACACGTGTATGTGTATGGTGATAGTGTGGTGGATTTAGATGTTATGAAATGTTGTTGTTATGTATTTATATTGTACTGAATGAGGTCAGCTGTGAAGGCCCCTGAGTATAACAATTATTAGGGTGAGTTCTCAGAGAGCCTTTCTGCTACCACCTTATGATCTCATTCAGACTTATTCTTGACTAGTATGTATGATGACTACGTCTAGTGTCTAGGATTATGAACATGTGGTGTGATGATAATTTACTTCTAAAATACACACACATAAACAAATATTACTGTCTATGATCAAATGAACTAACACCGTGAGTGAAATTTTGGGATTAAACTATTTTTTACAATTTTATTTTGTCCTGTACCTGGTATTCTTCTGGTCAGGACTTTCAACTCAAATGAAATCAATTTATATACACAAATGCAATGCAATTACACAAAAGGGACAATCTGTCCAAACACATATTTTAAAATCTAATAATGGTGTCAAAATATTTCTAATACTACTGTTAAACTAGCACTGGATGGCGGGTCGGGATTCTGTAATCACTCCCATGTCTTTATTTCACAACTTTTAATATTAATTTCTTGGGTGGAAATAGTTTTATTTATTTCAGTTAGGGAAACACTAATTTTCGTTGATGAACAGTCATGTGCCAGATGATATACTTATCTAGCACATGTAGTAGCTGTCAGTTGTCACTCCGGCCAACGGCCACTGTTGTACTTGTCTAAAAGTAATAGGGTAGGCAGCGTGTACACCTATCACTACTGGAATACAAAGTCTTCTCAAATTCACCACTCAGAAATCTGGCACTGGGCTAGTGCCAGACAAAAAACCCACGAATTCAATGAATAAACACAGGAACGATGACCATGGCACAGATTCAGCTTTGCTGCCGGCTGGACTCTGAATTTTTATGTATTTACTTTAATTTTAGTTAAAATTCATACTTCAGTACATCGTCCTGGCTGAGGGACAGTATTTCTGCAAATGACGACGAGCCTTCTAAGTTTTCAGTAATATTAAATGTGTTGGCCAATGAGATCGGACGATTCCCAATTCCGACTTGAATTTGAAAAATAAAGCCAAAATTACAGCCCAATTTCGGGGTACCTCTGTCTGTCGGTCCGTCCCGATCTTGGCGTTAGTTAAAAAAAAACTTGCTTTTTGGCCTAACACTACCAAAAACAATATTCAGTTTGAGCCACCCAATAATATCTCTCCCCCTTTCAAACTCCCCCCCCCCCCCCCCCCAATCAGATTACATGTACCCTCTCATTCCTAAAGTTCCCCACTTGGACTTTGACCCTCCCTCTTATTGCCTCACTTCAACAACGAGTGCAAAAAATTGTCACCGATAGTGAATGCAAAACCGAGGGTCTGCTGGTCAGTCTGTACGAACCAATATAGTATTTTGTCAATATTTTTAGTATTTTCTGGAGGAATTTGTATTTTAAAACATATTATTACTCAGGAGAAGATATTCTATCTAACTAGCCAAGTTTTATGGTCATATCCCTTGTAATAAAGAAGTCCATATATTTTCCAGAATATTCGGAAATTTCTACTTTTATATAAATACTCCATCCTTCCCCCCCTCTCCCTTTGTTCAAACCGAAACCACAAGTCGTTACGTCAGAAAAATACGCTACTTGGCAGACACTGTGCTGTGTGTTTGGTTATATATGTCAAACTGCGTGCCTATGAAACGAACAAGTATTGGCTTTTCGTAGTATTTTCAAATATAGTAGTAGAAATGACCCGCCTTTCTCGAGTTGGCGGGGACTAAAACCCGCTCTCGCTTGTCAATAGTAGCATTTTTTCATCTGGAACCAAAATTACACTGATATTTTGCTTCAAACATGTGATGGAAAAAGAATTACGCTTCGTTTTGTTTCAAACATTTCCTGTTCAATTTTACCCTACGTTAAGGTCTATCAATACACGACGCGTTTGCAGGCGTGGCGAAGACGAAACTTCATAACTCCACTAATTTTTATTTCTACAATATTTTGATTTTATAAATCTCACAAATGGGATCGATGTATCAATGTATATCATCACAGATAGTAACTTTATTTAGGTTTAAATTTATGTATAAGGAAAGAGTGTCTTCTTCTTTGGTCCTTGGTCACTTACTGGTGAAGCAATCAGTGACCATCGCTCCTGGTTTCGTCTTGTAGTAGTAGTAATAGTGATAGTAGCCCCTTCAGTCATGACTGGCTATAGGAATGCGCCCCTGAGGTGATAGATCTCATCTGCTTTTTTTGTCTTTCTGAGTTTTCTTGTCTCTATTGATTGTTGTGAAAGCTTCATTTCTCCCAAACTGAGGTGGCGCCGTAGGGAGCATCGCCACTTAGTGCGATCGGCAGATTCATCCTCCTAGTTTCCAAGATTTGTGTCCAGTTCCTTCATGTCTTGTAGGGCAGCAACAAACTGCCTCCACTTTACTCTATCGGCGGCAACCTTCGTGTATTGTCCCAGCTCTAATTCACGCTTTACATCTCTGTTTCCACAGTTCTTCACCAACCCTGCTCTTGGTCTGTCTCTCTTTTGCCTTCCTTTTGGGATCCTTGACGCGTCAATTCTGGTGGTGTTGTCAGGGTCTCTTCTGAGGATGCACCAACCCAATTCCAGCGCCTACCTATTATGATGGTGTGCATATTTTCTTGATGGCTTCGAGTTAGCAGTAATTGGTTGGTGATGGTGTTTGGCCAGAAAATTCGAAGAACTATCCTTAGTGA